>LQNS02278083.1:21270702-21310926 GCA_001587735.2 Parhyale hawaiensis
GTACAGCGAAGCTATTAGAATATTTTGTGGCCACAGCTTTTCCACCATCTCTGCGTGGGATACGGATATCACAGGTCCTTCCAGTTCTTTCCGAGTGTCTGGCGACAATCCGCTCATTGACATTCACAGTGATACGTTCCTGAGTTTTCCAAACATATATGATTGTAAATCGTTCGAATCTGCGCTGTATTGAATACAAGTGGAGACAGCTGAGTTGTTTTTTGTTACTTCTGTCCCCCTTGTCCTTCCAAATACGGTATGTCATCAATATCTATACAGAGGCGCGAAGCATTTCATATACAGCCTCTCCCACCACACAGGTGCAAAGGTTGTGACCTGTGTTTGCATCGGTGTAAAAATATGATGTGTAGTTGAAAGTATTTTGCAACAGGTATGCCAGTATTGACTTGATTCAAATTTTACTTGTCATACTTTTACAACTCAACTTAAACATCAACTTTCGTGGAACTAGCACTATTTTGTAATATATTCTAATGGTCAAAGTGTACCTTTTAGAAGGTTCTGTATAGTTCGCATGCCCAACTGTAGCTGTTTACTTCATTCTCAACATCACTATGAGTTGAAGTGGCCCACTTTTGCACCTCAATTACAGTGCGTGCACAATTGTAGCTGTCTAAGTTCTCAAAATCATAATGACATTTCCGGAGCACTTTCTATGCGTAAAATCAAATGGTAGGTATATTGAACTGTCGCTTAAATAAAAAAATTAAATTGTAATAATTTTAAAGGGCGTAGTTTTTACAGCACAAGTATGATTCTTTAAATCCTCCAAATCATGATGAGTTTTCAAGGGACGAGTTTTAGGCCTGAAATAAGCCGTATATGGGCAACTTATTCTTGTGGTGTTGCCCTGGACTCCAGAGAGCAACTTACCCAATCAAGTTTGGTTACTGTAGAGCGTTCTCTTTGCGTACGAGCCTTCACTTCACATCATTACCACAACTGCTCAGCACAAGCCGCTTACCTCCATAATATTATGATACGGAAGTGCTTCCGCCTTGCGCTCGGAGCCGTCAATAGCCGATAGGCATAAAACTTTAACGGACTGCTCTGTGTAGTGAAAATTTAGTCACCGCTCTAGGAAAAGTGGGCCACTGCTGTCTTGATCTGACGCTGCAGGCGTGTTAAGCCATGCCCTGATCAATGCCTTTCGCCAGCCCTCTGAGTATAGAGCCAATTTATCTATTTCCACTACTTGGCCGTGACCGTAATTAAAACTTGAAGGATTTGAACATGGCGTTTACATTTCTCCCGCCCAAAAAATATATTTATAAGATGTCAGCGAATTTACGAGCGCTCAAGATAGAAGAGCAAGTTGAAACTTTACGGCTTCGGCTAGTCGATGTGCCGAAGCAGTGCTGCGCTGACAGGCTGGTGCTCTCGCCGAAAGTTTCCCCAAGGGAATAGAGAAGGGACAGTGTACTCCCACGTGGCCAAATCGAAAAAACCGCGAGTGACCTCCCGTTGTAGCAGCAGCAACATAAATCTTCTGACACTGACTCTCAAAGCCGCTGGTTCAAACCTCACCGCCAGCTAGGGAAGTTCTTCGCGGCGCTTGGCATGACCAGTTAGCAGCCGGTCTCTGTGATGCTGTGGGTTTGATGACCTTTGCCAGCAAAATGAAGGGTCGGGGGCGAAGATTGTCGCATGGAGCCTTCCGCCACTGCATGTATAGTATAGACGATCTCTGGTCGACTGCAGCCGTGTACTCCTCTAGGACTTGTAATCATATATCTGCAGCACAAACCAGTGCGTGTGGGTTTCCCAATTGGGTGTAGGGTCAAGTTGACTTTACCTTTTTGCTTTACGTCACAGCCCGTGGCAGCAAATCAGGGAAATCAGTATTATCATGTTGAAGTACCTGCGGAAGCAATGCTATTGGCTGTGGCGTCACTGACGATTTTGAATAAGTCATATGAGGGTGCACTCTCTCTGTTATATTTACCTTAAGTGTCTTCCATTTTTTTGGTCTCGTAGCCAAGAAAATATTACAATGAACTTGAAATAACTATCTATTTTTATCTCTCTTTAAGTTGTTCGATCATTTTATCTAATACAGATATGCCGAAATATTAGAAGACAAACTACACACTTTATATTTTTGCTTAGTAATTACAGGATAATTGTCAGCTGCATTTCTTTTCTTGTTCAAGAACAGATACAGAATATATTCCATTTCATGTTCTGCATAATTTTTCTCTTGCATTGATTGCTGCAGAAACCATTCCACTTCAGGTGCAGTTCTGCGTGCATTTCATTTGAAGACACAAAGCGACGAGACACCGAACACTTCAGGCTCTTATCCTCTTCTTTCTTAACAGAAATTCAAGCAACGTCGTTTTCCTTAAGTGAAAATTTGGCCGCATAAGGCTGAGCCGAGATCCTTAATAGCATTCACAGGGAGCTCTACATCAAAGGAAATTAAATTGCCAACTATGCCAAGGTTTCTCTCTTAAAGAAACTTGACCTGCTAACTACGCTTGAAAGATATGAAAGCAATGTTGCCGCACAGGCAGAGTTTCCCGGCACCGATAACAGCAAACATGTTGTTATTCATGAAAAATTTATTAAACTATTTCTCATCTTGATTGGTATAACATCTTCATGCAATGGGAGAACCTTAGTTGAAATTGTTTATGTAAACAAGTTCTTGTAGAATGTTGGCATGCTACAGGGATTCGCCCACTCGACTAGTAAACTGCATGAAATGTATTTATTGTGTGCATTTCTTTTCTCGGAAAATAGGATGTAATTAATCTTTATCATTATGGAATATAGGACTACTAGATGGAGGCCACCATGGCCCTTCTGACTGGCGATAGGGTTAGGTCAAGTTCTTTAACCTTATATACTGTACGTATACTTTGTTGTCTATATGATAGTTTTTGTTTGATTCTTCCTCTTCTGTCTCTAACCTGCTATTTCAATGCATGCCGTGATCTTCTGACTAAGGGTACGTTATTTTGCACGACATACCAGTGTACTGCATGACCCTTGTTCCTTTCTCTTTCGATCATCATTCTCATGAACAGTGAGATTAAAACTTTGATTATACGATAAGAATAACGGTGTGTTGGCTAGTCTAAGTAATTCACGATTTCATGCTTCATAAAGTTATAACTTCTTTCAGACCTCCCCGTGTTCATTCTCAGCAATATTCTACTTCTTATAGTTTCAGTTTACCTGATGCTTGCTGATCGTGGTGTGTAATGACAATATGATACGACGTTAGACACTAATGTACCAAGATGTAGTATTATTTACTGAAGTTACAATCTTAAGCTCTACTCTAATGTAGTTGGGCTGTGGTGTTTACATATAGGTATATATATATTTTTTTAAAAACTCAATATGGATGTAGAGACACAACGGTAATTGTTATCAGCATACGATAAATTAAGCAGCAGCCCTAATTAACACGGCTCTTGAAGCTCACTTATTATTTTGTGACAATTTACTGATAAGGAGTTCGTCCGAAAGAATAATTCTCCAATTAAAAATTCCACTCTGTGTAAATATGTTCAACAGTTTTTTCATTAACCACGGCTCTTGAAGCTCACTTATTATTTTGTGACAATTTACTGATAAGGAGTTCGTCCGAAAGAATAATTCTCCAATTAAAAATTCCACTCTGTGTAAATATGTTCAACAGTTTTTTCATTAACCCGAGTCGAGCTGGTTCATAATATATTTTTTATAAGTGGCTAGCTAGAAGCCTTGTTGCGATGTTACTCCTGATTTCAGTGTTGGGATTACGTATGCTTGATCGTGGTATAAAATCCTAGAAGCGTATGTGTGGCAGTCTGGTGGCATTTCTTCCAGTGTATCGGTGACGTAGCAATGTATGGCCGAAAAGTGGATCCCTCAATGAGAGGTTTTGTACTCTCTTCTAAAAGGGAAAGAAATGTGTTGTGTGAAGCAAAACAGAGCTATGGATAGGTTTGACTGGTCACTATTTAAGAGCATTTACAATGTACCAAAATAAACTAGAGCACCCCGAGAGCGCATACCTGCTCCAAGTAAGGCAACGGTAACGAAAAAGTAAAAAAGTCATATATTGGCCCTGAAACCATGATTTTCTTTGTATCAACACCAGATTCTAATCATTTGTGCCTTTTGATAGTATTAACAGCTTCTGCAATTTTTATCCAGATTGACAACTATTTCGGTGTACATTTTTAATAAAAGATTGCATGTTGATGATTCACAACGAATTCCTAGCACATCATTAGGGCTGCAGCAGGACATCACTTGGAAATGCCCAGAGCAGTACCCATTTAATTTTAAATTATGAACTGTAATCAATATTTCCGTCTCTTCAAACATTATCTTGTTCGTTAAAAAATTTATATAGCTGGCCGTATTGTATGTGGTTAGCAATGAACTGATTATTATATTACACAACACCAAGGTTGAATAGATAGTATTTGAATACAGCAACCAAAACAGCTGCTTATTGCACTGTAATCTGCTATCGGAAAAATAATATTATTTGTCATCCAGGCAAGCAAGTTTAACTACACAGTTTACTTTCTATAACCAAAACGCTCTCTGCTTGTTATGCTGCGCTCATCTTGCGCAGCTCCTCGTCTCCCATGTCCCAGTATTCGACCTGAATTCTCTTGCATTAAATAAATTGTCACGTCTCCGTTGCTCCAAATATGTTCACTTACAGTATGTTCTCTCTATAACGGAGTCCACAGGAATCAATTCAGTCCAGAAATTGGATCACAGCCGAGGCTTCGACAAAGCCCGGTCTGCCCGCAACAGGTGACGATTGTCGGGTTATAACTAGAGTATTTGTGGCGCACGTGTCTCGATTGCCGTGCCTTGTATTGGAGGTATCTTTCTATTGATTGCAGCTGGTCTCTCATGGCGGTCCTAACACTACCATTTTTGAACGGATCGACGTTCTTATTATTAGCTAACTGTAAAGGATATCCTGATGTTATTGTTTTGTTTCATGTTTACTCTGCGTCACTACTTGGCGTAGTTTTGAAAGTGGTAAATGGTTTACAGGCAGCTCCATGTTTTCTATGTCAAGCTCCTCAGGTTAGCCACGGTTGTGAAAGTGTTAACAAGTTCATATAAGTTTCATATTTTCTGCATAAGGCTTTCAGGGTAATAGGGGTGAATTTATTATGGGTAAATCTTCAATAGCGCTCCATCACATAACGCTCTTTTTCTCTTAGCGTTGTATTGTTTGCGATATCATCTTCGATAACAACAAAATATGATAACACTCCAATACCGCGAAGTCACGTGACTTGGTTGCTCTGATAATACGCAATTGTACCTAGGATAAATATTGATCCACTATTGTCATTTAGTTCCTATACTATTTCAAACGATGTGCTCTAAAATGCAGAAGATAACAGAGAAGGTGAATTTAGGGAGGAACGTTAGTAAAAGTAAAAGTGGGGGGAGGGAAATAAATATTCGTACACCATGAAATTGTTTATTTAAAAAATTCTAGAGAACCAAAATACATACATTGTTACAGTATTTACATATATTTGAGTGTTATCAATTGATATATGTCAACAAAACCCAAGTTGATAATGAATTTTATAAATTATATAATGTTTTACATATCTGGGGTTGAAAAATGTATTCGTTCAAAACGATTTTTTCATTTTAAAATTGATTTGACTGTTCAAGAACTTTCTAGAACCTTCTAGATTTTAAGTGAACAGCTTTGGGGTCATTATTTCGTGCGACATTGTAAAAGAAGGTTATAACCATAGCAAAAAGCAAGGAGCTTACGAATTCTGTAAACGAGTTGATTTTTAACGGATCAAAATCCGGGAAAAGTTATAGGCAAATATCATAGACAATCATAATACCGGTTACCACTATCGGGTAGGGTCATTTATCAAAAGGTTTAAAATTTCAGAAACCGTCGAAAACCAACTTAGATATGGCAGGCCGCGGAAGATTTCCCCTAGAGCTTCAAGAAAAATGACCAGAAAAGTGTCCGAAAATCCCATGACTAATTACTCGCAAAGCGCTTTGGGAGGACTTGCTAGCAGCAGAAAAAAGCGTTAGCCTCCATACAATAAGCCAAGAGCTGCACCAAAACCGCTCAAGTGCTCGAATTCCTCGCAAAACTCTCCTGCTGTCGAAACGAAATAGGGAAGCTTGTCTGAAATTCATCCCTGAGCACAAGGACAAGCCTGAGTCGTTCTGGGAAAACGTGTTATGGTCAGATGAGACTAAAGAAAGCTGTTTGGACTAAATTCAAAGAACCATGTGTAAAGGAAGGACGGAACGGCATTTGCATAAAAAAAAATCCCACTGGTGATGGTAATGGTTATGATTTGGGGATGCTTTTCATCACTTGGAACAGATGGCATTCATGTGAAGGGAGAATGGACGCTCAAATGTATCAGAACATTTTGAGGGATCATTTGCAAGCATCGGCTCAAAAACTCGGGCTACCGCAAGTTAGAATTGTTTTTCAGCAGGACAACGACCCAAAACATACGATGAAAACCATGAAGAAATGGTTCACTGATAATCATGAAAAGCCACTAGAATGGCCAAACCAGTCTCCAAAATTGAATCCGATAGAAAATTTGAGGCGATTTTTGAAGTTAAACATTAACGCGAGGAGGCTGAAGTCCATTCCGGAACTCAAAGAAATCTGCAAGGAGGAATGGGTTAAGATCCCTCAAGTAACATGTCACACTTGGTAAAAAAAATATAGAAAGATTAATTGCAGTTCAACTGAATAAAGGCTAGGCCACAAT
This sequence comes from Parhyale hawaiensis, assembly GCA_001587735.2. Classification (NCBI taxonomy): domain Eukaryota; kingdom Metazoa; phylum Arthropoda; class Malacostraca; order Amphipoda; family Hyalidae; genus Parhyale; species Parhyale hawaiensis. Next base: position 21,277,476 of record LQNS02278083.1, read on the forward strand.
ATTTAAATGTTGTCTTAAAATAATTTTTTTTTGTATTGCACGAATACTTTTTTCAACCCAAAATATATAAAGTGTAATATCATTTCTATAATATAGGAATTTACTTGTTTTGTTGTTGCGTGTGTATTGTTTGAACAAAAAAATACAAACACTGTATCAATATATATATTTTTTTTTTTTGGTTCGCTAGATTTTTTAAATATACAATTTCATGGTATATGAATATGTATTTATTTTAGCCCACTGTATATCGAAAGCTTCAAGATGAAGGACGGTACCCTAGTGAAGCTTGTAGAGCTATGAATTTGCCACATTGGACTATCTGTGGAAATAATAAGAATGAGGAAACGATTACTAAATTGAGCAACTTTTCGAGAGAGGCATTAATGATCGCCTGTGATACAACGGCCAATAACTCAAAGACTACCTTAATCCAGCAGTTCATTCCGTAATTCATAGTGAACATCTGGAATAGACGCGCTTCTGAAGCTGTCGGTGCGCAGGCTGATTTCCTTTCGGTCCGTCAAGTGACTGTTCTGTCCATTTTTACTACCTATTGAATTGCTGCACTAGAAATTAATCTTTTGTATCTCTAGTTCCACATTCCGACGCTCTGCCGCAGTTGCCCGAGTACCTGCCTAATATTATTATTGGAGTTTAATTGGTAGCTGTCTGCAAACTGTAGCCGTAAGATTATCGCGCCGTTACGTTGCAGATGACGATACGAATGCAATGTCTGTTGTCCCCGGAACCTTGAATGAGGCCAGTCCGAACTGGTGCTATTTTAGTACACCACCAGCGAGTGACAAAGGCTAAGCGAAGGAAGTGTGTACAAAGCGCTACAGTGAGGAAATTGTTGTCCCGAAAGCAGGGCGTATTACCGTGCATCGATGAGCAAGACGTGCCTTGTATGACCTCCTACAGCGTTGCTACAGGCATCGTTTGTTTCCATCCTACATTTTCTCCGTGTACAGCTTACTTATGCTGACAGTATTCGCGGATTAAACTTTGACCTTTACTTGGCACGTAACTCTCCATGCAAGGGTACAGAGAACATCGATCAGCGGTAATAAATATTCTGCTGCGTAATGTACAGTGTGATCTAAAATAGGTGCAGCCAAAGCAAGGAAACTGACAACAATCTGTTCCACCAGCAACTAATATAATTTTTTATTTCTGGCCACCAGCACTGAGCTTTAGTGATACAAGAGACGCGAAGAACATGAATTTGCCAAACTACTTTTGCCGTCGTGCAGGCTGGTGTGGTCGAAAGACTCCTAGCTATGTAACCATGTAGTGTATTCTTTGTTTTTATTTCCGTGTCATCTCTCTTCGTTTCTTTTATTACCTTAATTCGTGTCACGCATAAACTGTAGAATGGCACGCTGTTAGCTTTCCTGTTTGTTTTAAGTGACAACTGCAAAGAGAGAATTACCTGGGTGGCGTGCGTTTCATCACCCGGCCCTTGAGCCCAGACATTGAAATTTTATAATGAGTATCATAATAAAATATCGGTAGCACGTATAAAGTGTACGCCACTTCTGTGGGATACTTTGAAATATGCATACTCACATAAACTAGGAAAATCGCGTAAAAAATTACTGACTCCAACTGCATGACGTAATTTATCAAAATTAAGAATTTGGGTGATAGCATTCCGAACTCAAATGCCTGAACAAACCAACATTTTCTTCCTCTTGCTTGTAAATGAGCCAAAACGTCGCTATTCCGAGAAATAGCGTTAAAGGACAACTTGGTTAACCTCTCGGATTGTCCAATGAAGGGATTTTCAAAATATCAAAAGCAAATCTACTTTTGTGGCACTCATGCAGCGTGGTAATGTATGTCCTGATATTCAAAAATGATATGCTGCTCTGACGCCATTTGGGAGACCAACTTCTCGCAAACCATTAAGTTATCATGCATATTCTTTTTTCCAGTTTACGACAGTTTGTGCAACATAATAGCGAGATGCAGCACTCGTTACCCTCTCTCATCTGCTTACTTGATTACATAAAAAATTTAAATCCTGTTCCTGCAGTTTACGATCAGCGGTGCTATAAAATAGCGAGGTAGAGCTGCAATGATTGTTCACCCTTGAAATTATTTAACTAATAGGTTGAGAGTCGTCTACCTCACGTTTGTTGCATCATTTAAAAAAAACAGTGACAACTGCGCCAAAGCTATTCATGCTGGAGATTTGAACTTAAATATCGATCTTATAAATTTAAAATTCAATTTATGATAGATCTAAGATACATATAAGCATAGCCCTTCACCTCGAGAGAGAGGGTAAATGGTCTGGGGTAACAAAACAATAAGCATAACAGCCTCCTTTTATTTTTAAGTGACAATTACACTAATGCGATGAACACGTATACATGACAGTTGGAAGAAAAAATACAAGCAATTAACACCGCTAATGAGCGCAATTTTAAAAGTTTACAGTCCATTTCCAGATAAACAATAACAACGATCAGCATAAATTGCCAAGAACATTACGTTCAGTAATCATTGATATGCACAAAAATTATTGCATGCTTGCTAAGTCCATATTTTTGTAATTTTACAGCTTACGTCCCTAACAGGATTCTTTGCCGAACTAAAAGCTAAAGTTATGACAGCGATGCTGGGGTGGCCGAAAATTCCCTTCATCTTCCAGCTAGGTACAGCTAACCCTCGTTTATAACTGGCGATAGGTCCCAAGACCGGCCGCATTGACTAATTTTCCTCAAAGTACGAACACTATATTTATTATTTTAATCATTTAACGTGTATTTAAATTTTTTAAACCCTCCCTGCACTGGTCATAACCCACCCTGTACTCTATTCATAATAAGGACAACTGTTGAGCAATATGAAATCTGTACGTAGGGTATTACATGTAACACACGACATGCAGTAACACTTGACATGAAAAATAAATGATGGTTGATACTATACTCACCACGACAGAAATTGAAGGAAATTTTAATTATTGAGAAATTCATGGGGTTCATAGATGGCGATTTTTCTTGAAACTCTCAGAAAATTCGTGATATATTTTCCCTATATATTTATTAAAACTCCGAGAAGTCAGCCATCCGCGATAACTGTACCATAAAGTCGCGAGAGAATAGCGTCATTCTCTTAGTACAAAGCCTGCTGTGTAATATTAATAGTTCGCATTAAATATATAAAATTTTCATCAAACTCATCGCTCTTTGGCTCAACGAACAAGTTATAAGAAATACCCAAGGTTACTTTCTTGGCCGTTAAATCAGTAGCGCAGCGAACAAGCCCTTTGAATGAAATATAGTAGCTTCTATATTCTCGGAAACTCAATAAAATATCAACAAGCAGTCGCCGCTTGTCTCTTGCTCTAGAAATATACCAGAAAATTGTCTATTTTCTCCGCCGTGCAACTGACTCTTTCGTCTCTGTTATTGCTATCTCGAGAGGAGCAGTACTTTGTAATGAGACTGTGAGCGCGTTTATTTTTATGACGCCTGATCGAGTGCAACGCTCTGCAGGCGGTCGCTTGCATGGCAACTAAAGAACTGCAGATGCAAAACCCATACTGTATGTGTAAAATAGGACTGCAGGCCAGTGGTGCTTAACAAATGTTAAACGTCGCTGACCTTGAGGGTCTTCGGAAGAAGTCCAGGTGATATTGCTCACGACACCCCATGTGTGTCGAGTCACGTTGTTGGGTGGCTTTTGTTGGGTAACAGTTAGCGACCAAAGAGAGAAACAGCAAACAGCGTATTATCTTGAAAAATTCGAGGGCAGTGTGCAAAGAAATTACCCGCAAGTTAATCAATTATAAATGGAATTTGTTACCGAAATTGTTTTGTATTAAATGAACATCTTAACAGTTAGGCAACTTGCAAGTTTTGTAACGTCCGTGGATTTGAATAAGAGACGAAAACGAATAGGGTTTTCTAAAACTTCTTGTACTTAAACACTAAAACAAAGGGAGAGCTAACACTAGAAGTACAGCAGTGCCTTAGGTTATACAAAAGGTGTTACTGCACCAGTCGTATTAGCCTTCCAAATTACGAAAATATTACTGCAGAGAAATTCCTACTTGACAACATCTGAAAAAAAAAATAGTCTGGCCGAACAAGTAATTGCCTCAGGGACCATGGGATCGTCTCGAGTTGAGTCAAACATCACTACCCCGAGGATGACTGTGATGCCTGGAGCCACATTATGTATTCGTACACCCAACTGGTTGCTGGAATGTGCAGCTCGCGTGTCTTTTCGATGACTATTTGAAATGTGCAGCACAGATACGGTAGTATAAATGATGTGCGACTTTCACATCCTTGCATCAAGTTGGAAGTGCGAATGTGGGTTCGGCATTAAGCGGCTTTTCTACCATGTTTCTCGAGGGGTTGTTGTCAGAATACGCCATTTAAATTTTTCCCATTAACCTACATGAAGTTGCCAGCAAAGCGAATCGGTACTTTATACATACTTTGTCTTTAATCATTTGCTCAAATATATGGTCCAAACCAAAACACGATAAGAACTTATGAATTGTTATTCTCTTGCCTCAACAACAGTTGACTATACTGTAACTTAACTTAACCTCTTGTAGCATGCATATCGTATTCTGGATCTCTGCATCGCAGTTCTTTCACAATTTTCTGTGTTCTTGGCGTGCATAATAAATTAATGTAGTTTCCTCTATCATATATTAATACCTCAAATTAATCAATACATTATAGGAACGTAACGTCATTACTACTGCTATATATCCTGATGCCAGCAGGACGCTATATGTATATCACTAAATGTTGCATTTTAACCACCAGGTAAAAAATTATTCATAGTATTTATATATATCCTATTGTCTTCTTTTTAAGATACAGAATGCTAATTAGAAACACTATTATTTTCCCTACTTCAATTTATGATATTTACAAAGTTAAAATAATATAACAACTATTACTTTATTAAACTTTATCCTGTTACATGAAGTTTGTGACTCATAGAGTGAAGAACGAGCCTACCAACACAACCACGACGACCAATTTTAATTCATTAGAATATCATTTCAAGCAATGTAGGCATTATATGTATCCTATGTCCATCCCGAAAATCACAAACCTTGAGCATTAAGAAAATTTTTTTCTAATTAGTTCTCTGGTCGCTTAGAGTTGCAGGCAAAATTTTGATGCCCTCGTGGACTCGCCAACATTGTAGATATGATCTCAGCCACGGGTGGCTAAATACGGCCAGTGGGTCACAACCGGCCCGCAGAAGAGTTTGGGATCTTCGATAATAATATTAACCCATTTTATGTGCTTATTATAATATTTTTATTCTAGAACTGCACACCTGTCGTATTTTTGTTATCTTTGTTTAACAGTGAATGTAAGCTTTAACACTGTTATTTTTATGTTTGTGTTTGATATGTACGCATCTAGTACTGGCCCCTCCCGCCTGTCAATAATGATGAGAGTTTGTGTGGTCTGCTGGGGTTAAAAAGTTTGCCCACCTCTGTTCTAAACAATGTCGGCTTACACGGAATGTTCTATAAGCTTCATCTAAATTATATGCCTACCGAGTTAACGAGTGGTAATTGCTACTTCATTGTACGCATAAGAGGTATTGTCATTATTTTTACAGGAGCTTAGTCTCTACATTGATACACATATACGAAACATATAAACATCTAATTATAAAATTTTTAAGTTGCTGTTCACCGTTATAGTATTATGTTCTGAGTTCACTAATTTTTTAGTATTTTTAGTTATTATGTTCTTAATTAGTAAATTATCAATTCTCATGATCGTACGTGAGAATTCGCAGGGGATGGGTTGAGTGTATCAGATGAACTTCAGAACGCATAATTCTGCTTGCTAAACTTGTATTCTTTTTCATAATAAATGGGCGGCCAGTACACCAGAGACATTCTGACCTTTAAATTTATGCTCACAGACCTTGTAAATGGTTAGTGTCATTCACATTGAAAACTGTAGGCCCTTAGCGCTGGGATTCTACATGCTAAAATAGGCACCTGAGCAAAGTTTTGAGAATTGGAGATCTTATATTTACTTCTATCCGTTGATGGACATGCAAAGATTCCAATTGAACTTTAGCACATAATATCTAAGTGGCAATTAAAGCGGGCACCCGAATGAGCCTAGGAAAGCTGGTATAATGTAGTCGTCACTGATTCACAACCTCGATCTCATATCGGTATTTAAAGTCTCCAAAATTTGCATATAATAGCTGCATTACGTCCTTAGACAAAGCACTCTAGTGTTTGTGACATACATATGCCGATCGAAGCCACACCATACAATCACACACTCTATATGTACCGGCCGGCCGGGCTTTGCAAAAGTCCTGACCTGTTTTGTATTGTCAAAGTTTGAAACTCATTTCAAAGACTAGAAGAAATTTATTGACAATGACTCATTCCTAAACTATTTCAGATAATATAATAACTAGTAACAACAATGCTCATTTTTATATATTGTTGGTAATGGAAACAAAAAGGAGCAAGATAGTAGCTCTCCTCCGCTCGGGTCACCAGAAGGCGGATATTTTTAGGTTACAAAATGTAAGTTTATCAACGGTGAAACGGGTCGAAAACCGCCTTAAGAATAGTGAAAGCCTCAAAGATCGACCACGTTCAGGCAGACCACAAGTTATTCAACGGCAGAATGTTCGAAAAGCGTTTGAAAATGATCCGAAACTCAAAATGACGGAATTTGCGAAGAAGAAGATTTCTGTGTCAACCGTGTCAAGAGCTGTAATGAGTGAAAGTGAAAATAGCTTAAAGCGTCAGAAAAGACCGCTGCTAACTGTTGACATGGTTAAAATGCGCCAAGAGCGATGTTCCCGCATTCTTAACTACTTGAAAAGTCATGGACGTCGAGTCATCATTTTCTCAGATGAGAAGACCTTCACCGTGGATAGTGTCTTCAACAAACAGAACGACTGAGTTGTGAGCTTTGGCCATGACATTTCTGATTTCGTTGACATTTCGACATTTCGTTATGTCTCCACAACAAAGTATCCGGCCTCTCTGACGATGCTTGGCGTTGTGGCCTCCAGTGGAGAGAAGATGCATCCAGTGTGGTTCATGGGCGGTTACAGGTTGACAGGGGCTTAATACAAGGACATCATGGCCACAAAAGTTCTTCCTTGGATCAGAACAATCGTCAGAGATGGAGATTACGTGTTTCAGCAAGATGGTACACCAGTGCACACGTCGAAAACCGTCAAAAATTGGATGAGCCAAAAAACATGACTTTCTGGACCAAAGACTTCTGGCTCCAATAGTCGCCTGATCTCAATCCTCTGGACTACAGCGCGTGGCTGCATATTGAGAGTAAAGCATGGTAAGATCGCCACAACAACACTGAGGAGCTGATAGCCTGTGTGAACCGCACTTGGGCCCAGATGAGGAAAGACTACGTCTGTAATGTGTATAAGGACTTCCGACCACGATTAGGGCGTGTCATTGCTGCCAATTGCTGTCCTATTGAATAGCAATGTTGTTTAGATCATAATAAACTAATACATTCCAAATCTTGTATTATTTCATTATAAACAAAATTTTTATGAACTTTGGATGGCAAATTATTAAAACAGGTAAGGACTCTTGCAAAGCCCGGTATGTATGAGCAAATGTTTATCTGGCAGGTCCTTCAACTGAAGTACTTTCCATGAGTATCTTTGGAACCGACTCTCACTATATGTATAGGGATGCTGTGCGCCTTGAATGTCCCCTCATAACCTGAGCTTGCGATTGCATTACACACAAAATCACAAATGAATTGTACTAAAATGAATACGTAATGATATAGTAGCTCTTTAAGAATGTTCGAACCCCAACTGTCTGCGTGGAAATTAGAAGCTAGGTACCTTCCAGTACCCAATAGTAATTCCTCAGCAAGCAAATATGCTCATATAACACTTCAAAGGTATGATGAAATACGGAATTTTTCTTTTTCTACAAGTAACTGCATGCGAGAGTTACAATCCAGATTATATTTTATTCTCTGGCAAGGCCACAGCTTTTCATGGAACTTTCGTACAAATAGCAGCTAAGTAGGTTACATGAAATTGTTGTATATACAATTTTTTTTAATGTGGAATATAAATTTCAGAACTTACGATATACAGTAAAGGGGCGAAATTAAAAAAATTGTAAAATCAGTGCAAGTGACAGTTAATTTTAAATGACAGTTAACTAGAAGACTATACAAAGCAGTTCTTTTCATGAAGTTCTTCCATGGTGGAAAGTAATTACAAAACCTGCATGGCTTCAATATGACGAGGCAGAATTATAAAATATAATATTGCTCTAACTGAGAGCTAACTAAAATTAGAAGTTTTTGCTTGCAATCGGCATTAGTCTTTTTTAATATACACAAGCTGGAAATTTCGCTGTCCAAGGTTGTAGTGTTTGCGCGGTGGCGTTTAGAAAAAATACATTAGTTAACATGCTCACTAAAGCATACAAGAAGGAGTATGAACAATGCTAACAGCACATGTAAAGTTGTAAACTAACACATGTATTACAATTATCCAATCGTTGCACATGAAATGTTGTCTACATTTTATGTACATTTGTTTGATAAAGTGACTTTCTTTAAGAAACGACCAGGAAATTTTATGTTTCCAAGACAATATAACGACACGTATACATATACATAAGAATTTCCAGTTTCGGCACAAGTATACATTAATTCCAAGTACGGCCATAATGATGGAAACTCTACATGTCATCGCTAACATCTCAAAGACATCACAGTATCATTAATAAAATATAGCGACTACAATATGTAGCCAATCAGTCGACCATATAATGATCGCTTTCAATAAAAGCGAAGACTTAGATCATTCATACATGCCTATACATGCATCAGTATATTTATATATTTGTCATATAATTCACCTCAGGTTTTAAGTTTCCCAAAATTTTTTAGTTCTTTTCAAGAGTAAGTTAATTCAACTTGTGAACGCATATAGTTTCGCATATAAGTTAGATTTGATATTCACTAATGCATTCTCTTTTTCTTTGCTATCATATAAGACGTTTCACTACAAAAAAACAGGGCCGCCCAAGAAACTATAACCGTAATTTAGCTTCTGCGCGGCGCCGGGGCGGCCCCAAATTTTTTGGGCTGTACACCGAGCAGTTACATTCTAACAATTTTAAGTCATGGCAATGATTCAATATATCTTTATCTCATTGATGAACTGCAAAATCTTTTGTACTCTTTTTAAGCTCTGACGTACAGAATTCAGCTTCCGACCTAAGTTGATGTCTACTGGTATTAGCACACGCTAGATTCAATAAGATTAAATAACGCTCGTTACTTCAGGGTCCAGAGATATTCGATTCTACGTGCTATTACGATTTCAGTTTAAGCTTTACAGCCTCTTGCCAACCCACACTTTCTGCAGTAGCGTAATATATCTACTAATTCCTAAGACTTTGTTTCAGTTTAACAAATGAAAGTCCTGACTAAATATACTTAGTGAAGAAAAAAAGTATCCTAACGTATGCAAAATGCAACAAAATAGTAAATTATCGCGGCTGAAACACCAGTTTTGGTATGAATAGTATACCAGAAGGAGCACGGTCTACTTCTTATACAGGCCACAAAATCATGCTCACTAAAGCATACAAGATAGAGTATGAATTGACTGCAACTTAACGTGTTGGAATATCACCTAAAATAGACGTCTTTGCGAATCTGACCTTATGCAAATCAGGAGAAATTTGAGAAACTTCACCACTTGCTGCAACGTCAAACCTGCAGGGGTGGCTGGGAATGTACATTAATTTTCTTGGACGCTGTAACAATGTCCAAGGTGGAGTTGTCCTCGCGGTGACAAAATCTGAGTGGTAATTTGGCAGCTGTGCAGATTTTGTCACCCATGTGAATCAGGGGCAATCAGTTAACAATAAATAGGACCTCGGTATCAATAATACGAAAACACAATACATCCAAAATGGTACCGTAAGGTTGCTAGCAAGGAAATGTTGTCTATGTAGTATTGTGGGGGTAAGATATACACGTATACTTAAACTTGCTTTACATGCTCTACATGCTCCATAACCTTGAAATTTGTGTGATCTTAGGGGAACTTTCGAACCCTCATCTGTTCGTATGATGGAATAACAGAGTGCAATGTTCTGAAAGCTTTCTGCTAGATGAAGTGACATACTGGGCGTACTGTATGTCCTTGGCAAGGAGCTTTAATCAAGGAGCTTCTATAGAGAGGAGGGAGTCAGGAGCCTCGCCCGTGAAGCTCAAGAGTCGGATGTGGCTGCAGCCAGTCGCCGTATGCACAAATCGCATATCAGTACATCAGTTTGTCTGCTGCTCCCCCCTAAAACTCGCTGCTTTCGCGTCACGTCCACCAATGCGATGCGATTCATGAACGCGTCTCAGCCATACCTGATCTGGTTGACTCGCTGGCGAATCTAACTACGGGCTGCAATGCTCCCCCCTCCCTACTAAAACTCCTAAGTCCTTTGTTTCTTCCTCTGTTAGATCGCCGTTGTTGTGGGGACGGAGGCTGAAACTACTCAATATGACAATAATTACAGCCACGAATGAAATTATGGAGCGAGCGCTGTCCGCTGTACACTTTTAGTATTGCTTTCTGTTCGACTAATTTGAATGGGGTGTATACTGACAAGTTTAGTTAATGATGATAATTTTTATTGGGAAAGAGGAATGAATAGTGCATTCTACTACCTCACTTGGTTTCCCTTTAGTTGATACCCACAACTTCAATGAAGATGATATAAAGCGTTGTAAAGCATCACGGTGAAAGGCTTAGTTTTTATGAATTTTGAATCTATCATCCAGTGTTCAGTGGCTGAGAATACGACAAAGAATGAACTGAGCGCTTACGAAGCAAACCGAGTACGTCGGAAGCATCGCAGACTTGAACTTCTGTGCCACTGGATTGTTTCAACGCAAATATTTTCGAATTTGTATCCAACGGATACGTTCCATAAAATTCCGGAAGCTGCTGTACCGCTTCAAAACCAAAAGCTGCCATTCTCGTATACTGTAAAACAAGGTTTTGGAGAGCCCAAATGTTTTCAAATAAATGTTACTCACAAACCTCAACAACATGTTCTCGTTCGCACTTTTGAAGTTAAATTCTCACTTAAAAAAAAAGTTTCTCGTCGAACAAATGCTACACCATAGCCTTTACATTTTATTGTTCCTCAAATCTAATGTAATCCATTTTTCTCATAGGAAATCTATAGCTTTTACTTTCAACTGATTTTTAAAGTTGTCATATTTAGCCATTACCATAATTTATTTTGCCTCCAGAGCAGTTCTAAATCCTAATGTATTAAACCACGTCAGAGCTTTCAGCTGCATTATGAAGTCAACGTAAAGATTATCGAGCTCCGCTCCTACAGTGATAATTATCTATTAAATTTCCTCAAATCTAGCTGCAGTTCTTATTCCTTTAATGTTTAATGTAAATGCAGAGCCTATCAATATACACGTAAACTGCGGTAAAGATTATTAATATGACATTAGCTGTGTATTTTCTCTACCGTTTAAACTCGTGGGCAGCAAGAACGGGCCCAGATTTTACTTACAAAATGCTAAGCAATACTTCTCGAAGCGAACAACCCCTGTACGTTTCCCAGACAGTTATGTCGATACCAAAGACAATTTGGATAAAAGGAAGTCTGTAACTTAGCAACGGAAGCCCGATAAAAATCGTTTTTGTATATCACTGCATATGAGCGACAGCTATATCGTGGAGGCGAGATTTGTTGCTTCAGTTATATTACAGTTTCTCTTCCTGTAGCGACGTCATATTTGATCGATCAAGCTTTATCTAAGAACCAATTTATATTTGAAGTGAACATCGTATTTTAAACACCGAAACTATGAAAGCCCGTGTCAAACTTATTTTGTATACTTCAAAGAACTGTGAGCGAATGGTATCCTCTTACACAAATCGAAACTGTAAAAGGAGTGATGCATTCATAATACGTTAGTGCTAATGCCTTGCAACTGATTCATGAGAATTTATAAACAGTTTGGATGCATATGCAATATTCCTGCTAGAGTAGTAGTCCCATAATTCGCTTACTTAACACAATATACACATTATATATGGAATAGGACTGCAGCTTACGAACGAACACTCAAATCCTAACAAAATTAAGGGCTGCTTTGGAAGCAAAAATGGAACATCAGCTCTAGGGCGACAGATAATCCTAACTATAATGGAAACAATTCACAGTGTCTTTGTAACCATAAAAGCCAGCACCTTCTTAATGGGCCGCTAGTTTCATTACTCCTCTAGCAGCACATATACAGCAGACAAATGCCTGAAGAGTGTAACTCAAGTACCATACGTGATAACTCTACTGCACTACCCACGGTAATAATACGAGGTGGTGAGTTCCGTCGTCAAGTGGCGCCATGGGTGTCACGGCATAGCTTTCCTCCTGCTTCAAACCCTCGTGATGTAGCGTTTGATTATTCTACGCAGAAACTTGGGTGACGCTCAAACAACACTTGTCTTCTAAACAGAGTTAACTGTGCGTTGCATTTTTATTAGAGTCCAATCATCGAGGAGTAAAATTTTCTAGTTGATTCTGTGTAGTTAGATGGTGACAGTGAGCTGCATTTGTTAATGCATGATATGGTGGATTCATTATACTCTGTGGAAATAATACTCCAAAGAAATATTGAGTAAATCTGCAGTCCTACACGTAACATTGTGCTACGTCATCTCGTTTTTCACTGATGGAAACCTTTGTGGGGCTCATATTTCCCTATAAAAACTCAAATTTTTTTCAGAGGAATTCTATAACACCGGAGATTTGTGTAGTTCACTGCTTTGGTGCGATGCCCAACGTATCGTAAGGGAAAAATTGCGTTGAATGAGTCAATTTGCTTGCAAGTTGCTTGAATTAATGACTTTAGAGTAATACTTCATAGCCCTTTCAAGTTTCACTGAATTCGATTTTGCTTTCTCAAAGTATGTGATTCTAGAGAAAAAGTACAAGGTTTCAATGAAGTGATTACACATGCGTAGAGAAAGTAAAAACAGACACATCTTTAACTTAGATTACAAATGAATTACCGAACAATCATTAATTTTGACTTAGGTTTAAAAGTTTTTGAAAGGTGGTTTAAATATCATCATATGCGTTAACCAGCTAGGTGATTACTAAGTACATGTGTAAAATACTCTCTTAAGTAAAGGTTGATTGAGCATGTTCTTTGGGTAAGTTTTTGAAAGGTGGTATAAATATCATCATATACGTTAACCAGCTAGGTGATTACTAAGTACAAGTGTAAAATACTCTCTTAAGTAAAGGTTGATTGAGCATATTCTTTGGGTAGCAAAATCAACATTTTGAGGACAGTAACATGAACTAATTTCTGGGAGCAGAAAGACACTCATACTTCAAGACTATGAAAGAGAAATGAGTTGGATTAGTTAATATGTGACCTACCGAGCTAGTAAATAATATCCCAGATCAATAAATGAGGGCCACAGATCAATAGCGGCGTAAGCAACAGGTCTTTCAGAAGTAGATTTACGCCTTTCTGACTTAACACAAGGACAGGTCTTAATCTGTACTATACGATGGGGCAAATAATGTACTTTTGAAAAATCTGTCGCTTACGCCCCTATTGTTCTAGGGCCCTCAGTTAATGAATGGGACAGCATTACCTATGCGCCTCTTTTGCCCTTTCTCAGTCTTTTCATGATGAACACTGGTGGAATGGTAGCACGACTACGGAGAAAAGTTTCAATTAATTTGCGTTTCGCTGCGTACTCAACGGTTTATAAATAAATCCGTTTTCCCTTTTAAGCGCTTTCGTAACTGTACCTTCATTGTGAGACAGGATGAGTTGGTCCTTCTCATACGGTTCTTTTCTTCTACACGACACTATCTTTGCTATCTCAGACGTGGTATTCGCTTCGAAGTGATACATCGCAAACCTCTCTGGACAAAGTAAAGACTACTTTAATATTCTGGATGCCACCAGGCTCGCTAAGATCTCTGAAACGGTGCTTTGTTTTCGTGACTTATTGTTACAGTATATAATTATTACATTAACGGCCTATTTTACGTATCACAGGCTGTGGCGACGTCCCTGAAACTGTTGCCATCAATTCTGATTCCAGCCTTTAAAGGTGAAAGCCAATATTGCTTCCCACTTCGTTTAGACTAAATTTTTTACCGTTATATTTAAGCAAGTATGATGCCAACGCATACTTTAATGGCACTGCCATAGAAGGTACTTACTCTTCAGTAGATATATATTACAACATGATTTCCAAAGTTCTGTACAATTTGCTACTAAAGTAACAGTTTATCTGTTGCTTACTACAAATAAAGTTTTTGTTGTACAATTCTTTGCTGCTGGCGTTAAGCACTTTACCTATCTCCTGATACATTCCGGTACTGTCCTTTTTCTCTGATTTTTTATAGGTTGAACAACTAATGCGAAAGACGCTACAATAGCAACACGTAAAAATATTATCTTCAATATGCGCACATGCGTCGTAAACACAGATACTGACAAGCAAACGTTAAATATACACAGATATATAGCATAAATAACTATTTCTTGTATAGAAGACCGATCACCGGCTGAAATTTACCCTGGCTGTACCATCAGCATCGACGCAACCACGTATTCTGCTACACGCTGCATCGTTTTGGTTGTGCTTGCACTAAATACTTATTCCATCGCTGTAGCGCAATACAATGCATATTTTTAAAGCGATAATTCTGTTTTCAATAAAGCGATTACTTAGTGGAGCTGCAGAGACACTCTGCCGTCGGAGTTAAGCCTCGCCAAAAGTGGCTTGGAGTTGTGCGTAGGAAGACGAGCTACCGTGGCGGCGCTGCTCCTGCGCGTCAGTTTGCACGTCACCAGGTCCCTCAGAGACGCCCGAAACTTGCGGCTGAGGCACGTGTACAGGATCGGGTTTACAGCCGAGTGAGCAAACATCACCAGGCAGGTGACGGGCGTGAGGAGCATCGAGAAGTTAGAAGTGTGATTGTAACTCGGCCAAAAATATTGCAGCATTTTGCGAGTGTGGAAAGGTAGAGAAAACAGGGCAAAGCTGACAACCACGAGGACCAGCATGTGGACCACTTTTCTGCGTGCCTTGAGAACAACAGGCGATGGACTCATGACGACGGCGGCTCGCTGAAAATTGCTCCTGTTTCGTACTCCAGCGCTGCTGTATGCGTTCGCTCGTTGCTGCTGCTCGTGGTGCAAGTGCTGCAAATGGAAGTGACTTTCTTCGTTTTGCTGCCTCCCTCCAATTAAGAATCTTCCCCTGACCGCAGATTTTCTTTGATTTTGATCGCTGCAGTCGGAGTACGGGCAGGGCACTTCTGCTGCATCAGCAATGTTTTGCAGAGACCTTGGCTTACCAACTTCTCCATTCAGAGAAGTTTCAATTATTCTGTTTTCTTGAAGGGAGCGCTGCGATCCTGCCTCGTACATTGGGATGACTTCCAGTCCTTCATAGTTATTCTGCAAGTACGCATGAAGTTGGGGCTTCTCATCACAGTGGTTGTTCTCGATCTTTCTGTGCTGGCTTACTTCCGTCTCTGTGATGGAACTGAATGACGCGCTGTTTTCTTGAATGAGAACTTTGTGGATGCAAGCATCCGGACTGCAAACTTTCGTCCTTGCTTGACAATGGAAACAGGTTTCTTCACTATGATTGCAGCACAGTTGATGATTGCCTCGGAAATTGGATTTGATTCCATTGGTTTTCTTCCATCGCTTCGCTAATGAAAATCTTGGAAAACCTCCTGGTTTTGGAGACGCTTCGTAATCGTTCTTATTGAAGGAGCAGCGAGCAAATGCCGACGCGTCATCTGTCACGGCTGTGGGGCTAAAATTCCCTGTTCCCAGAGTGCCATGACGGTTGTTGACTACGGACATGCTTGACAAATATTCCTGTTTTGTTGAGCACATGTACCCTTTCCCCGTGACTGATACGGATGGCCGAGCTGTAGTCCTGATGAACTTGCCTGAGTCGCAGTAAGAAACTTGAGCAAGAAGTTTGGAAGAAGCGCAGAGTACTTGCGCAATTTTCAAGTAGAGGATGGTGAGCAAGAGGAGTGGAAGAAGAAAAAGCAAGATAAGGCTCACCACATCCCAGATTCTTGTATCAAAAAGGTCGCGTCTCAGAATGCACATTGCTTCCTTGCCTCCTTCCACCGGGTATTCTGCAACCTGGAAAAATAGATTATTTCAAGAGTATTTTAAAATATCTCTACGATCTTAATCATAAAATGTATCCTGATCAGGATCAACTGAAATTTCTGGGCCTTTGGGAAGATGAGCTAAGTAAGATGTTCAGTTTTACACTTGGCTATTAACAATGCAAAGACAAATGTGTAAAAATACGCTGAGCCCGCATTATCTCAGAGTTGAGCAAAGATCTGAGTACGTCTGGACTATAGCACTTCATTTGTTAAAGGAGATATGTAATTTTAGAAAATCAGCTCTGCGAGAAAGTTTCTTATATTTTACAGATAATCAACGTTCATGCCAATGGGTCCTGTAACCCGAAAGTCCAATGCGGACGGCAATAACTGTTGAGCACATAAAATGCATGGGAAATTGATAAACATTTAGCAATCCCGACGAATGATCTCTGTGTGAAATCTTAGTATCTAACGTAGTATAGCGAACTACTATAGTATTGTTTTGCAGCGTAAGTTTAAGCGATATCCACTGTAATTTGGTCATATTGATAGGACCTGCTAGGAAAGCTTGATAGTTTTATTACATACAGAAGCACAGTTTAATTTATAATGGAAAGCAATACCCAGTGTACGTTTGTACTAATATATTCTTTGCATCTCCATAAATAAGTACGATACACAATTTAGGTATGAAACTTAGACCCGTCTCCAAAAACTGTCATATTCAATCAAAAATTTTGTGTTCTTACATGTGTGAATTAGTAGTTGTTGTAGATTTTGGACCGAACTTAAATAAATAATGCGGTACCAACTTATATATATATATATTGTTTCCTATAACAATTAATATATATATATATATATATATTAAATATCTCTCGTGTAATCGTATTACTCGGGGCTGTCAGCTTGTATTAAGGTTGGTGGTCTGTAAACATCGGAGGCAGGCAGTGGGGGTCACTCTTGAGTTCTAACCCAATCCTAGTGGTAAAAAAATGAGAATAAAGCAAGTATTCTGATTTTACTCTTATAGGTTGAATCACAGTTGGCGACCTAACCAGTAAGGTGCTAAATAGAGTATATTTTGTTTTGTTTAAAATAAAAATTGTATAGAATATTTCAAATATGCATACAGTCTCCTAAATATCTACGTGTCTTTACTTCTACTTCATTTATTTTTGGCAGTGGCCAAAAGTGGTACGCTTTCATTTAATCACATGAAATAATGTAATCCATTATAACACGTAATGTTATTTTAAAATATATTTTATAAAGGGTCTAAGTGTCTACAATAATCCATATTATTCACCATAGCACTTGCAGTTCTTCTTTTCTATTCATATTTTTATAACCACAATTTTTGGCCACAAGAAACTATTTTACGATCTTTGAATTTCAGCTTCAGGGGTCGCCAAGAATTCTGTTAGAATGACTCCCGGGAGAGGCAGGAGGACCGCTCTACAACTTCATAACCTGATCGAGCTCTTTTATAAAGACTTCCTGTCGTCGCAGTCTTTTTTCCCTTTGCCGGCCACTGCAATGACGAAGAAATTTTTCTCTTTCCGGTGAATTATCTCTAGCCATCTAGACTGACTTAGGGAGGCAAATTTTTGAAGGCAGAGATCAGTGCTGTCAGCGTTCTTCGTAACACAGTTCAATTCAATAAGGGCTTTGAGATAATTTCGGAGCGATGTATTAAAACAAATCGAATGACGCAATTTTTCGTACTGTAGAGCTAATTCTTGTTGCTTAGATGCTCAAGTGAGATACAAAACGAGTTATGCAATTTGGCAAAAAAAGTTATTGATTCAGATTTCAGAATTTTGGTACAGATAAATACGCTAATTCATAAGCGCCCCGTTTCAAAGCTGTTTGAAATGTTGTAAACTTATCTACGTACATTATACAAGTAGTGTAACAGGTAGCAAACTGTAGCTTTTCTATTTTTCTCATTTAAATCTAGGCCTTTTCAGCTATGTGACGCTCTCGCAGTTTTCTAAAAAAGTCACTAATTGTATATCTCTGTTACTAGTGCAGTGACACAGAATTTCCTCCTCCTATTATCATATTACTTTAGTCAAATATAGTCTTTCTATCAATTTTTATCGAATATTTCCAAGCGATTTCAGATATTTAAGTGTTTTTTCTTAATTGTTGATTCCTTGCGCTGAGATTTTTTTTTTTAAGAATATTCCACTTTTACTGTGCCCATCTTAACCTGCTTATTATTTTTCAATGACGTTTGATTTTTAATCGACGTCATGGGTTAATAACGAATTTTCTTTGGTTTCTAGTGTTACAGTAACACTGACAGTAGGGGAATGTTCAGTCTGCCAAGTACAATTTGCATACAGATTTCAAGCGAAATTAAACATTGGCTTCACTGTAAATTAATTGTTAGATATTTACGAGCTATCTTTTACATTATACATTCATTCATTTTGCTCCAGACCGCAAGCTTGCTGAAGCTACTGCATAAAAGTTCAGTTTCTCTTTAGATCTAAATGCAAAAGTAATTCTTGCTCTGGAGTCGGATTAATATTAAAAGTAAATACGATAAAACGCATTCAGACGTTTAAGATCGCTTTGTGGATCTTAGAGGTTACTCGATCTGAGAACTTCGTTTCACAGTGGTTAGAGGTCAACCCCTACGACGCCATTTTCACAGGCTCTGGCTGACTGTTAGTAGCTGATGGTCTTACTGGCATTCAGCTTAATACTCCAGGCCGAGCACCATGCAGTAACGCGCGACAAATCCCTTTACAGAGACTGAGCGACAGCATCACGCAGGCAATGAGCAGGTATTTTATCTGAGGTTCGGCGAAATATAATGAAATATTTGCGCTTTTACAACGTGCACATTCAAATTATTTTACATTTAGGACTGCGATGACGTTATCGTAGGAGACGTCTAAGGTTAGGAGGAACTGTCCTCGCAATACCCCTCCGTAAGGCATTTTTCTTGACTGCTCATTTCAAAGATGTTTCTTCGCTACCTTATCAAGTCGTAAAGCTGCGTATTGTACTTCGTATATACAGTAACGGCACAGAAAATCTTTACACTTCAATGGCAAGAAAAATTTTACACGAGAAGCGTGACTTAGTATTTCGTTTGCCCTACCCGACATATTAAAGCGAGAAGATGTTAGTAATGATGCATTCCTCCCGCCCACTCATTGCAAACGTCCATCTCCCAGCCAACCCTCAGCGAAGGTTGTGTGCTGCTGCAGTGAGGTTGATAGTGGGTCGCTTTTGCCAACGTGTTATTTTTACTTTCTTATAAGTTTGAAGTCATATAACTTTACACCAACTGCACACAATGTGTTATAAAATGCTTCAACTGAAGTAGTAAACCTTTGCGTTAACTATGGTAGCAAATGAAGACTCAGTGATTGCCGTAACGAAAGATCTGGCGATGTCATGAGTGACAATCTACCAGCTGAAGCGGTCGGGGACAAAATGACAAACAGGGACGGTACCACAGAAGAAGTCAGGCTCTGGCACAACTAAGAACCAACTTCGCTGTGAATAAATAAGCTTCTGAGGCGTGAGGTCATCCAAAACCATCCCTTAATTGTCATTGAACTCAAAACCAAACACCCTAAGCTCCTCCAAAACATCACAGCAAGGACAATTCACGATCGCCCGCAGGAGGACCTGGGTCTTCCAAGTCGGCGTGCAGGAAAGAAACCCATGCTCTTCACGTTTCAGTCTTCCTTTTCTAGCATAGTTAACGCAAGGGTTTACTCCTTTATTTGAAGCATTTTTTGACCCATTGTGTGCAGTAAGTGTAAAGTTATATCACTTCAAACTTATAGGAAAGAACAAATAACACGTCGGCAAGAGTGACACACTATCAACCTCACTGCAGCAGCATGGAACCCTCGCTGAGGGTTGGCTGGGTGATGAATGTTTGCAATGAGTGGGCGGAGGGAATGCATCATCACTAACATCTTCTCGCTTTATTATGTCGGGTAGGGCAAACGAAATACTAGCTCACATTTCTCGTGCCTTGCCATTTAAGTGTAAAGATTTTTTTTTTGCCGGCACTGTATTGCAAAGGGCAGGAGATGAGAGCATTCAGAACACTGAGAATAAAATCGTGTTGGTGAAATGCACTGAGCATGGTGAACTTTTCAGATAATTCTCCGACATACGCTCCCTCGTATAAGTCTCTACGAGTGGCATGCACACTGCACAGTTTACCTCGATAGTATTTTGCGTGGTGCATAGATGCCATGTATGGTAGCGCATTTCAGTAAGGCGTCGTTTGATAAGGAAAAGTGCTAACAGTTTCCGTCTAATATTATATTTTTAGCTTCACAACCACAGCTATATCTCATTCATTGAACTTTAGAAGCTCGGTGGTATCGCTCGAAGAGAGAGATGCCCCATGTTCTTTCAGCTACGGAGAAGCGAAGAATAGCGCCAACAGAAATTGTAAAATTTTTCTTCGTAAAATAATGTGAAGAGAAACGATAAGGAGTGTGTAATAACTTGGGAAAAACAGTGCAGCATAAGATGTAAGTAATAAAAATTAGTACTTGATGACAGTAAGACGAGAATCTTGGCTCAGCTTCATTATAGTGGAAGAGAGCCAAAAAATTTCCGTACTAAAAAGCGCAATCGGCTAGTAGCTGTACGGGCAATTAATATTGGATGCACATTGTCTGTTCTAAGATGAAACCTCACATCTTGCTGACGCTCCAATTTCATTAATGCTTGAATTCACTTTCAATTATGTGGAAAAAGTTAGGTTGTATTATCAAGCCTGCGGTCAAATCCGTTATGGCTCGCAATTCAATAATAATGTTACTGGTAATATTTTTAGATGATATTGATACCAGTGCTTGCTATAAAATACATCGGCATTCACTTACTTCGAAGTAGAGCAGCCTGGGGCAGGAGTACAGCGCAGAGAACACCCACACGAAAACCATGGTCGTCTGCAGGGAGAAAAAAAAATACTCTTCTTAGTATTATTGTTCCCCTGTAATAAACATAATTCATCTAGTTATTATTAGCATCAGTCCACGTGCAACCACTCAGGGAAACTGAAAATCCTCTTTTGCAGAGCCTACGCAGATTCCATGTCATTCGTAGCATATTTATTGTTTTTAATAAATTCGTACCATTTGTCAGAAGATGAACGTACAGGCTACATTCTTCGTAGGTTGCTGGGATAACAGTTTAATAATTAGTTGTTACCTACTATGTATTGCCAGTTTAGTAACTTCTTGAAAATAAAAGTACAGGCTAAATTTTCTTAAGGCTGGCTGGTGATCTAGCTTAACGACGTGCTATTACTTGTTACTATACGGATAAAAAAACTTGAGAATCCAATTTTAAGCATATATAAATCTATGGACATTCAAACAAGAATTTAACTATGGATGCTTAATAGCTGTCAATATTTTGTCCGCCAATCTATTTTCAAACACAGCAATACCTTCGCACTTGATTAAACTTTTGATAGAAGGTACACATATTTCAGTCAGTATCTCCTTGCTTATTTGAGGTTCACCTCTATATGAACATTTTTCACAAAAAATGTTTATGGACGGAGATTGGGCACTAGAAACCCACCTAAGATCCTTAAAACTACAGGTTTATTAAATACCAGAGCTCTTTATATACAAGAACTACTTGTATTAATAACTGTGAAAGTTTACGATCGCTCAATATGAGAGTCAGACTCTCTTGGTCAGAGAGTATGTCATCACCAAGTCAGAGTTATCACCAGTTTCGCTGTGAATCGCTAGCCCAATGTCCTCTTTTCTTTTCTCACCTGAATGCAGTGGACAGACAAGTTGTGCACCATTAGAAGTCAAGCGATTCGAGGGCTCAGTATTTTTAATAGAAAACTGGAGCACTGCTGCATGAACCCTACTGACAATCCCATTCAGCTCTGTGAAGACCAAGAAGATGCCGTTTCTCCTATATAACTATTGGTTATAACGTCAAGAATCAAGGTTTAATTTAAGATTTAAAAGGTTGAAAACAGCGGTGTAGCTGACAAGGTGCCGCACTTGTCTCATTAAAACTGTAATTATATTCATAGGCAGTAGGATGTACAATACGTGCATTCGTTTATTGCAATTCAGGAACTGTTAGAGCTCTCACAGGATGACTTAAGAAACTGACAAAACTATTAGAGAAACGAACCCGTATACATAAAAGTAATGTAACATAGTGCAATTTTTATGAAAAGCTGATTCATAATGTGAACCGTGAGGGGTTAGTCTCACAGCTAGCTGTACACTAAGCTAATGGTATCATCGGTTGACCGGCAATATTAAGTCTAATAGACTTGAATTGTTAGGAACTTCAAACAGTTACGTTGGTTTCGACTTGTTTAATCTAGCTTCAGGACTTCACTCTTGAAACTTCCAAAAACTCAATATTGCTCTGTATTATGGAGTTTGCAGCCGTCTCACAGGATACCGGGTTGTTTCTAACACCTGCTACGCAATTCAGAGGGGAGAAACCAGAGCGCCTGTCTGAAGGTCAGGGCGAAGTCAAGCCTAATACGCTCAAATTTGCTAGAGCAATCAATGACACTTTAACCTATCTACGCCTATTATCCTCACTATTATACTCTGACCCATTAACATACAACCATTTAACTAATTAATACCTTAACCATTTGCTCGTGTACGCCTTAACCATTTATTCATTAACTCCCTGACCATTTAACCAATTAACGCCCTAACCATTTAATTCCCTAACGCCCTAACCATGTAACCCATTAATGCTCTAATCTTTAACCCACAAACACCCAAAACATTTACCCCAATCAAATACCGTAACCATTTAGCAGTTTAACGCCCTAACTATTTAACCTATCAACGGCAAGACAATTTATCCCATTAATGCCCTAACCACTTAACCCATTAACTCCCTCACCATTTAACTCATTAATGTCCCCTCCATATAACCCAACAACGCCCTTACCATTTAATCCATTAACCCCCAAACCATTTAACCCATTAACTCCCTGACCATTTAAATCATCAATGACCCATCCATTTAACCCAATAACGCCCTTAACAGCTAACTTAATAACGTCCCTACCCCTTACTCCTAACTATTAATTTTATCGAATTAAGGCCCCTTTTCATTTAACACATTAAGACACATTAACCCTAGTTCTGAGGACGTTAACAATAGTGTTATTGCTATGAAAAATAAAAGCTTATTTTGGATATTAATGAGCTAGGAGTGTTTCTCTGTACATGAAATCTCTGTTATTCTCTTTGTGGAGAAAGAGGGGCAGCAACAAGCATCCTGCATGCAACAAACATCGTCTGCCAGTGACTATCACATATCCTCAATGCTGCATTGTTTGTAGATTTTGTACTAACAAGACTGTGGATTAAAGCGTAATATGAAATGCAGCAACTCGTATTACCAATCACATTTTACAATCCGATAATAATAATAATCATGATAATCTATTTACTCCTCTGCAGTGGATACACCTACAGACTCTTTGATTTGCCTTAGCTGTAGCATTTTGTAGATATGGTACATTAAAGGAGAGAAATAGTCAGTGTCGAGAGCCATTTTGAGAATCCCTCGTGATACTTCCCCTCGCCTCTCGCTGCCGGCGAAGTGCTGCATACAATTTAATCCCGTTGTCGGAGCTGTGTAAGTCTAAGACTTAAGATTTTCCAAGTTTTCTTCTTTTTTCTCATTCATTTATAAAATGCTGACATAATGGCAATAGCTCATAGAGGGCCGGGGCGTAAGTTTCGGTGTCTCTCTGGGAATAGGACTGTTAGTTCATCTACTGCCGCCTATCTAATCTAATCTCTGGCCAGCGGCACTCGAAGCGAATATCTGTTGCTAAGAACTGGGCCTGATCTCTCTCGAGCAAAGACGTCTCGGGGGGCAACTAATAGAAACATTCAAGTATTTGAATGGCTTCAACGATGTACCTACAACGGGGCTCTGTGAAAGAGACCTCAATGATCGCTTGCGAAACAACGGTCAAAAACTCAAGCATAAAGCTCAAAGAACGACCTTAAGTCAGCAGTTCTTTCCGTATTTCAAAGTCAGCATTTGGAATAGACTCCCCTCCAATGTTGTTAGTTTGGAGTCAGTCATCGCGTTTAAAAATCGTCTTGACATACATTGGGAGAGACATCCTCCACAGCTAAGAACTCCTCCTCCAGGAATCGCAAACTCTTAACGGCCAAAGCTTCCAAGGCCGCCCTAATCCGTCTTCTTCTCTCTCCCGCTCCAACAACACAGTTTGACGTCTCGAAGCTCCGCATGTCAGCGGCTCTTGATCGTGCTTACGTGCATTCATGATCATCTCTTTGGCAGGGACAATAGCTCATAGAGGGCCGGGGCGTAAGTTCCGGTGTCTCTTTGGGAATGGGCCTGTTGGTTCGTCTACTGCCGCCTATACCAGAAAGTTTTTAGCAAAAAGACGAGTAACCCTGATGTTCAAGTATTAGAAGTAACTGATAACTACCTTATGGATTTTGAACTCACACAACTAAGCATTGAATTAGCCATCGATGAAATTAGCGAAAACAGTGCTTCAGGACCAGAAGATGTTATTATTATTATTATTATTAAATCACACCAGGCTGGCGACATAGGAACGGAGAAAATCCATGAGGTTAACGAACCCCCACGCAACCAGCCCAGCGGGTGGAAAAAAAGAATGAAAAAAAGAAAATCCGAGATCACAGAATAGCTCTGTGTATAGATCGTTTAAAGCTGTCAATACCAGCACCAGCAAAGACAGAGCCATCAAGAACATTCCAAACATCTACACACGATGGAAAAAAACGAACGGGAATACTGGCCCGTACGGCATCGTAACGGTTCCAAGGCAAACTCATGAAGAGCACCAGTCCGCCTAGTATACCTCACCCGAACAAATGGATCTGGGAGAAACTCAGACAGTGGATGACCGGGGCAGTTATAGATTTTATACAAAAAACAGACTCCACCAACTCTCCGACGATGCGCCAGATCACAGGGCACAACACCACCCAGCATGAACGCACATCGACGAACTACTTTGTCAAGCAAACACAGATGGCAATCGGCNTCGAGCAAAGACGTCTCAGGGGGCAACTAATAGAAACATTCAAGTATTTGAATGGCTTCAACGACGTACCTACAACGGGGCTCTTTGAAAGAGACCTCAATGATCGCTTGCGAAACAACGGTCAAAAACTCACGCATAAAGCTCAAAGAACGACCTTAAGTCAGCAGTTCTTTCCGTATTTCATAGTCAGCATTTGGAACAGACTCCCCTCCAATGTAAGTTTGGAGTCAGTCAACGCGTTTAAAAATCGTCTTGACATGCATTGGGAGAGACATCCTCCACAGCTAAGAACTCCTCTAGGAGTCGCAAGCTCTTAACGGCCAAAGCTTCCGAGACCGCCTTAATCCGTTTTCTTCTCTCTCCCGCTCCAACAACACAGTTTGACGTCTCTAAGCTCCGCATGCCAGCGGCTCTTGATCGTGCTTATGTGCATTCATGATCGTCTCTTTGGCAGGGACAATAGCTCATAGAGGGCCGGGGCATAAGTTCCGGTGTCTCTTTGGGAATGGGCCTGTTGGTTCGTCTACTGCCGCCTATACCAGAAAGTTTATTGCAAAATGACCAGTAACCCTGATGTTCAAGTATTAGAAGTAACTGATAACTACCTAATGGATTTTGAATTCACACAACTAAGCACTGAATTAGCCATCGATGAAATTAGCGAAAACAGTACTTCAGGATCAGAAGATGTTCTTGCAAAAATCCTCAAAATGTGCAAGCTAAGCATTTCTTACCCGCTCTACATCATGTGGCGCAAATCATTGGACGATGGCGTTATACCAAGCACTTATAAACACGCAATCATTACCCCAATTCCAAAAGCCGGAAATAGTACAGATCCAGCTAACTATAGAACAGTCTCATTGACGAGCCACGTAGTGAAAACCTTTCAAAGGGTGTTCCGTAAGCACCTAGTGCACCATCTAGCGAGTAATGAACTATTTACTCACATCAAAACACGGTTTTCGACATAAACGTTCCACTACTTCACAAATGTTGGAGCATTATGATTCCATCGTAGAGACATTGTGCCAAAGAAAGAATGTGGACGTAATCTACCTAGATTTTGCTAAGGCTTTTGACAAGGTTGACCACGGAATCCTATTGTTGAAACTTTCCCGCATGGGTATCCGTGGAAAATGTCTTAGGTGGCTTGAAGCATTCCTGCCAAATAGAACGAAAAGTATAATTGTCCAAAACAAAGTGTCAACCAGACAGCCGGTACTCACTGGAGTACCACAAGGCACCGTGCTTGGTCCTGTTCTCTTTCTCATCATGATCAATGACATGGGGTTCGGATGTAACTATGCAGTACCCTCGTCATTTGCTGACGATACACGAATATTAGCTGCTGTGCAATCTGTGGAAGACGTGCTGTCTGTGCAGCGAGATTTGGAAAGTATCTACGAATGGTCGGTAAAAAATAATATGACCTTTAATGAAACAAAATTTGAACTGCTAAGGTACGGAAATATGAAATACTATTTGAATCCATGCAATATACCAGCAGCGATGGGCATGAAATTCAGAGAAACTCAGTTTTAAGAGGCCTCGGAGTGAGAATGCAAACGATGCTTCGTTCGAAGAACATATTGCTAGAGTTATCGCTGTGGGAAAAACATGGAGTGGATGGGTTTTGTGAACTTTCTCGTCACGCGAAGTAGATGTAATGCTCACACTAGAGAAGCAATTAATTCTTCCGAGAATAGAATACTGTTCCCCACTTCGGATGCCGAATACAAGAAAAAAGTTTGAACAACTTGAAGGTATCCAACGATCGTTCACCGCCAAAATTCGAGGCATGCAGGAGTACGATTACCACAAACGACCCAGTTGTCTCCACTTGTATTCAATACAGCGCAGTTTTGAACGATTTAAAATCATACATGCTTGGAAAATTCTGGAACGTATCACTGTGAATGTGAATGAGCAGATTGTCGGCAGACACTCAGGAAGAACTGGAAGGACTTGTGATATTCGCATCCCAAGCAGAGATGGTGGAAAAGCCGTGGCCACAAAATATTCTAATAGCTTCGCTGTACGGGAAGCAAGATTGTTCAACAAAACGCCTCGGCATATTCAAAACGCCACTGATATCATAATTGTAGAGTTAAAAAATTTGCTGGATTCACATTTAAGAAGAATACCAGATAGACCAGCGGTCAGCGGTTACGTGCACTGTCTAGATAATTCGCTGCTGGCTCTCTCTTTGGTCGCTAACTGCTTCACCACAGAAGACACCCAGCAGAGTGACTCCACACACGTGGGGTGACGTGAAGAACGTCACCTGGACTTCTTCCGAAGACCCTCTAGGTACTCAAAGTAAGCATGACCCCCATGACGTTTAATAACATCAATAATCCATGCAGCCAGTTAGTTTCTGTAAGGCAGAAGGTGGAACTGCCCTTGCTGCTGCAGCAACAGCATCTGACAATGCAAATTTTGAGTTGTGCTGCCTTCCATCTGCGTAAATTTCCCTTTTTCAGAAGGGGCCAGAAGTTTTCAGTTGGGTTTAGATCGGGTGAGTACGGTGGCCAAACCATCAGTTTCTCTCAATGGAACTCCAAAGAGTCCAGTACTGCAGTAATAGTACGGGCAGAGTGAAAAGGCTTATTATCATGCATGAAAATCAAGTTTCGAAGCAACCAAAGGAGTATGCCATCCAGCCATGGCACCGAGGCGTCCTTCAACATGTCTAAAAATGATGTAGATGAAATTTTCACTGCATCAGGTACTCTAACCGGACCTACAAGACTATCCCCTATGATACCAGCCCATATCATAACACCATCTCCCTGTTGTTGACGTTTTACGCGTTGATGATACTCACCTCCAGGTAGCACCCAACCCTTACTCCACCCATCAGGTCCATCAAGGGTTACCCGGGTTTCGTCGGAGAAAAGAACATGATTCATGTTGATCTTCATGTATTTGTCTGCCCATTCCATTCTCAAAATTTTATGTGTTGGGGTCAAAGGAGGCAACTTCAGAGGGGATTTGACAGAGGCAATAAAGCGAAGGATGTAATTTCTCGTGGTTTGGGCACTTCAGGATTCCCAGCAGCCGTAAAAATTTATTTACATGTCTGCCCGGGTCTTTTACGTAGCTGACGAACCACATTCTCATGGCTCTATCAATAACAGTCCTTGAATGCCCAGCATCTGATCGTTTTTTTCCGTGGTGAAGGGCCCTTCAAGAATCTTGTCATTGCGTCAATATGGCGTCCGATATTTCGGGCAATAACATCAGGAGAGGCGCCTTTAGCAGTTTCTTTGATGATAATTTCTTTCTCCTCGTTAGCTAGCGCTTTTCCTCGGCCAATTTTAGTAGAATATAAAAGAAGCTAATATTGTCGTTCACCTCAAAATGAGTAAAATTGTAAAGAATTGTCAATCAGGAGACACAGCAAAATGTCAACAAGCTCAACAGTGTTGCCATAAGAAGTCACAATTTCCCTGCAAGTTTCATAAAAAATTTATAGCGCAAAAATGAGATATGGTCAATTTTGTACTAATGCTATTATTTCCGTTCTAATTGTAGTCATGCGTATTTTATGGCGCAACACGTCTCGTTAGTTATAAGCAATCGTGTGGAGTATTTATCTCTGCCAAGCAGGTTAAGTTTTTGTCGGGTTTGTCTATCTGCCCGTTTGTCTGTCACCAAGATAACTCAAAAAGTTATGGGCAAATCTTTACGAAATTTACAGGGATTGTTAGGCACGTTAGAAGAAAGAGAGGATTGACTTTTAATGAAGATCCGTTCAACCGTTGGTTTGTCTGCTTTGTTTCTTAGTACCATGAATCAAAAAGTTATCGACAGATTTTTATGAAACTTACATGAGTTGTTAGGCATATCAAAAAGAGTAAATGACCAAATTTTTGTGATGATCTAGTTGTCCCATTGCTCGTTTGTCTCTATGTTTGAATTTATATTTGTTAACAGCATAACAAAAAATATAAGGGAATATTTATGAAATTTACAAAGAAAGTTAAAATGTTAAATGATATAAATGAGTTAATTTTGGTGACAATTGGCTCGCCCGTTTATGTGACTGACTAATTGTTTGTCAGAATTTTTGTCAGCAACAGAACTCTAAAAGTTACAAACAGATCTTCTACAAAATTATAAGAGCTGTTATTGATGTGAAAAGGCACGAGTGGCCTAATTATGGTGCTGATGAAAAGGATATCATAATTTCGGAACAAATTTGAATTTTTCGTAAATGTTGCCTTGCTTAGCGGAGGTATGCGCTCTCAGAGTGCTATACTGTTAATTGCTTTTGTCTTGTTCATTTGAAATGCTGTTGCATAATTTTTTTTTTCAATTCTAACATTGTGCGTATTCCAGACACAGGAATAATTTTTTCTTTCATATGTGTAAGCTCATTTTTTAATGCTATTTGTTTCTTAGTCTGTAGAACGATGTGCATCTAGGCCACTGTAGAATCATCTGTTCTTCTTTAAAGTCGCGATTAACAAACCTTCAATAGAGGCTCGGTAAAGTTATAATGGAATGCCGTTTTTATCTCTTCCTCAATTATCTTGACGCAGGGTAGAACTACAAGAAAAGTTGTGGCTCTTTACTAGCTGTTGAGCTGTCGGTTGCAGAAAGCGGCAGACATCTGTTGATAAATAATGAGGCGACGTATAGACTTGACGCAGCCGACATCAGCTGATAAATAATGAGGCGACGTATAGACTTGACGCGGCAGGCTTCAGCTGATAAATAAGGAGACGACGTATAGACTTGACGCAGCCGACATCAGCTGATAAATAAGGAGACGACGTATAGACTTGACGCAGCCGACATCAGCTGATAAATAACGAGATGATGCGTAGACTAGACGCGCTATGCATCAGCTGATAATGTTACCGTGTTGAATGTCCTTATATTTATTGCATCCTTCTGGATAGTTCAGTGTAAAAATGTCACCACGAATATGAATACCCCTCGTAGTTTTGCTCTAGTGAATTTCGATATTATTGAGCTCTCTTTAAGTGTATGATCTTATTTTTGTCTTCACGCTGTAATAATAACCTTGCAATAATATTTATTTTCCTCCGGAGACATAGGAAGAGCCATATGGCGTTAGGTTAGTTAGGTTTTCGCCTTCTTTTGAAGTGGGAATCACGCCCCCTCTCCCCCCACAGGAAACTGCATAGGTCACCAAAGCCAAAGCTATCCATGCCAGACGTCTTTCTCTTCCTGCACAAATAATTTCTTTCGCTTTTCCGCATAGTTACTGATAACCACTCTTCGCTGCTCATTCTCTTCATACCCTGTTTCCCATTCCCTCGCGTTGGATACCCACCTAAATACAATAACGAGCAAAAGGATGAGAACAACGCCCATGAAATAAGGAAACAATGCATGTCATTTTTTTCACACAGCGCAAGGAAAGCTCAAACGTTGAACATATCTACTGGACTTCATGTGCAAAGACAAATTAAAGCTCATTGATTTATTTAATGCCTTGCTATAATAAATTTTAACGTGATTGATAGATAACGTAACGAAAATAGGCGAACAAAAAGATCAGAACGTTTAACGATATCCTTTAATAAGGTTATGTTTTTGTCGTGTTTGTCTGTATGCTTGTCTTTCAATCTGTCCGTCCCTTTGTCTTTTTGTCTGTCACCAAGATTACTCAAAAAGTTATGAGCTGTTCTTTACGAAATTTCCAGCGATTGTTAGGCATGTACAATTTTGTACATTAACGGTAACAGATGATTGACTGCTGGCGAAAATCCGTTCATCTGTTTGTATTTTTGTCTATTTTTTTCCTTAGTGCCATAAATCAACAAGTTATAGAAGAATTTTCATGAAATTTACATGAGTCATTAGGTATAATACGAAGAGTAAAAGACCAAATTTTTGTGTTTATCTGCTTATTCGTTTGTTTGTCGCTGTGTTTGATTTTATGCTTCTTAGCACAATAACTCATGTTTTCAGATTCAATTTGAATTATTAATTGCCGTTACCCTGCTTTGTGGAGGCATGCGCTCTCAGAGTGCTCTAGTTTAATAATTATTTTAGCAGTATTAGCAACTTCTATAGGGTGAAAGCTGTAAATAGGGTTCGCTGCTACAATTTAATCAGTTCCTTGCCACATCTTGCACTATGAACAAGACAAGAAACTCAGTGACATCATTGGTAGTTAGAGGACTGATAGTGAAGTCACGTAATGAAGATAAACGTTCAATTGGTGATATTGCTAAGATTGTGAGGTAGTCTAAGAGTGTTATTTACAGTACGTTGAAACAATTTGAGAGAACTGGGTCATGGGCAGCCATGACACCTCTTGGCAGGCATAGGAAAACTACAGCAAGAGAGGACGGATGGATTGGTAAGGAATCCAAGAAGAACAGATTTGCCACCTCAACTGCTACTTCGAAAACGGGCTAAAGATAACCTCGGCATCAATGTTTGAAGACACCCCGTTTCACGATGACTCATTGAAATAAGCTTGTGTAGTAGATCTAGAGTACTTTCCACGAAGCCTTGCATTTCTAAAAAAAAAACAAATAGCTCGAAAGAAATTTGCATTTGCGATGGAACTCATCACACGAACCGAAGAACATTTCGGTGACGCTTCAGATTCAACTGGTTCGGCTACGATTGGAGAAGCACTCCTAAGGAACGATATTCTCATAGATGTACTAAA
This sequence comes from Parhyale hawaiensis, assembly GCA_001587735.2. Taxonomy (NCBI): domain Eukaryota; kingdom Metazoa; phylum Arthropoda; class Malacostraca; order Amphipoda; family Hyalidae; genus Parhyale; species Parhyale hawaiensis. Next base: position 21,309,414 of record LQNS02278083.1, read on the forward strand.
AGCAGGGTTAAGCTCCGAAGAGGTACGTAGTATGATGGTGTTTATCATGATTTCAGCAACGAGTAATGGACCTATTGTTAGGCTACTCGGTAAAATTAACGAATCACTGTAGTTTTCTGATATATGCCATTGCCACTCTTTATTTTTGGCGACAATTGACAATCTTAGACGTAATATACAGTATATAGAGAAATCTCACACGGCAATTCACCCTTTGTGAACGACATGAAATAGTACCATTGCAATAGTCGAGGGTATTTCCGTTCAGTAATACGAACCGTGCCATCTTTCCTCTCAAAGTAAATCCGACAAAGTATAAATAACAAGAAAACTCCGTCATCCATATTATCTGCACTTTCTCCCCAGTGTTCGATTGTATTGCGTCGTTGCCTTGCGAATGATGTCACATTTTCCCTTGACACTGAATCGATGATTGATGTCTTAGTTCTTCGATATACCCGCCGCACCCACTTTATAGTGAGCCTGAGTTTCAGTAAACATTCGTCTTCCCTGCAATGAAGTCGCCAAGGGCATTCCCATTCAAATGGACGTGGCCATCCCATAAAGCCCATAGGCGGCGTTTGATCATAAATCGTCGATGTAGTTCCAGCATTTCAGAACTTAGTTTGACATACAGACGCAATGCCATCATCGTTGGACAGAGAACGAGTTTACAGTTGAGTTGCTCGATGGTTTTCTGTGCTCAGAAAATACAGAGGAGAGATAAATTCCGGCAAAGGTGGAGACCTTCCTAACTTGGCGTTGCTGACCGATAGTCCACAAACAATACACCATTTTCCCTTCTTGCTGAACACTAAGCAGCTTTTCGCTTGTATTACACTGTAGACGAATATTTTTCCATTGGCAAAACATGCTAAACAAGCAGCAGGCATTTTTGCACTGGCGGAATATGCTTAAAAATTGCAACAAAAGGTCCCGCATTGTTGTCGCAATTCGGCTAGTGATGTCTTGAAGTTATTTGTTATATGCAGCAACTTTGGTGTCAACTTATGTAGCACTTACTGAAATTCTCTATGCATATCATGATAATCTAGGGTAATTTAACAGCTTGATAAATATACATTGATGCACGTCCTCCTAATAGGCAACAACTTGGTCCCCAGAGCCATGCAGGGTTTCTGTAGGGGAGTTGTTGTAGCCTTGATTACAAACTTTAGGTCTTTAATGCTCTTGTGTGAGATATTGAAACGGGTGCTTTATTGAAGGTCAGGCCAAGTCCATTGTCCCTCGTGCTTACCTGGGCCCTACAGGTTTCAAAGTTCATTACTTGCTACGGATGTACTTATATTAACGCTTCCACGGCGCGTGTAGTGAGAGGCGACGAGCTCTAGCCTTCTTGGGTGTGCAGTTGACGAATGAAGAAGGGAAAGGAAGGAGCATATAGTATGTTGAGAGAAATATGAAACCAACGCACGGGGATGATTCCACTTTGGAGACACGTGCATGAGTAGTGTAAGTCGGGAATGAAAAGGAACGATAAAACAAAGATTCT
>LQNS02278083.1:21317687-21353891 GCA_001587735.2 Parhyale hawaiensis
ACCCCCAGATCTGCCACGGCCAAGTTCGTCAAGAAGAAATTCGTGTGGCTGCGCATGCGGCGATGAAGGGTCATCACCAGCACCACTAGAAGGTTGCCTGCCAGACAAAAGAAAAAAAAAAAAAAGAACAGCGTTGCTAGACTGAAGCTCTTCAATTAGGCGGATATAATTGAGAAAAAGTTTCTAAGAATAGGTACTGAAAAAATAAATACATAATAGGGTTAAGGGTATCAAGGACGATCGATAGACACACTTAACACGAAAGCATCAGTAGAGGACTTTTGATTGTTCTGTAGCTGCGCTAATTTGCAATTACCATATATTGAAATACGCAGAGAAACATGAGAACATACAGAAAACTGCAAAAGAAAAAATTGGATGGACGATGAAATTCAGATATAATTAATTAAACGTCAAGACAAATTATACCCGTTAATTACTATTACTTCAATATGTTATATCAATGATAATAACCATAGACGTTTATTTTGCCCCTTTAGAGGTAGTCGTATAGTCTTTCCTTCTTTCGTTCACCAAATCTTTCTCTTTTCCGTTTCCGACCTGCTATTACATGCGTTTCTCTCTCTTCTCCCGCATTACCTTATTTTTCAGTATAGGACACTTGAGGATTCCGAATCATTGCCTTCATAGAATCTTTGTGCTTATCAATAGGCTATGCGAGTACGTTTTGTTTTATCATCATTTGTCCCAGGCAGGTTTACTCTGCTGCGACTGTTCACTATAGCTGTTGTATAATATTCCGCGGGAGAAAGAAAGTCTTCACAGCGAGTCGGTATAGCCCACTGCTAACAAAGTTAACACTTGAAATCCCACGCGGGTGGAGGGGACGGGCATTCGGTTTAGTTTCAAACAATATTTTATTTCTGTGAAGATCGCATTTTAATTGCGATACCGACGCTGAAGGAGAATTGAGAGAAAGAGAGCCTGCAAGAACAGATTAGTACCCCCCAATACACATTTTTATCCTATATTTACTGTGGAAATAACATCTGTTACGTGCCCCGTTCGATGCATTGTGCGGTGCAGGCCTTAAGCGAAGTTACGGAAAATAACGTGAGACCAAAATAAGATACAGAATTATCCGGGCCTGCAGAACTTCTATAAACCAGTAGTGCATGTAATTCTTCGTTTCTGCCTGGACGTGTATAATGGCCACGATGTGGAAAGAGATGTTCCAAGTCAAAAAGCGTATGGGAAACCTCCTTTGGGAACAAACCTAAAAGCGAAATCTGCAGTTCACGAGGTCGTATTATGGATGCACTATTTATCTCTATCTAATATTGAAAACGTAACGACGAAGAGTGGACGGAACCCAAAACCAAATAATAACACAGATGTAAGTTTCCAAAGTTTCCAGTTACGAAGTCTTCGAAAGCCAACGATCCATATTTTATCTCTCAGTGTTCGTACAATGGTTAGGCGTGAACGGATTCACTATTTTAATCAAAACAATCTACAAGTCAAGGCAAATAACTTTTATTTCTCCTGAACTTTAGTACCAAGGGTTTGATCTACAATATTAGAACATTAGATCGAGTTTAGGTTTCAATAATTGTTATCCAGTTACTCTTGCGGCGGCCGACCTCTCACACCTGGTCCGGCAGGATTGAGTTTCTGCTGCTATCAAGCGTTACCGAATTACGCTGATCTCCTGTAACTCGATCCACATTAGCAAATTGAACACTTAGGAAGGCAGGAAATTCTGGATATACTGAATTAGTGTCAACATGGCCTCAGTTATGGAAATAATACATGCAGCATCAGCCAAGAGTGCCACCATCACCTAACAGCTCAGTATTTTGGGACTATAAAAAGTTGCCAAGTTATTATGCAAATGTGCAGCAACTATAGACTGTGATCACGCACGAGGACGGCGCCCAAATGCAGAAGGCAATTTTGGAGTCGAAGGCCATCGTGTATTTTGAGAAGCAATATTGGCGGCAGCGCGGTGCCATATTTATGACCCTGGTGCTGTGCTATGAATAAACACTTAACAGCTGCCGTTTCCTGGGTGCAGCAAGTAAGCGGCAATACCTTTATTGTTTACAGCACGGGGAATATCCAGGAGGATGTATAGTTTTCCCCTTGTCTGTGTGAGTATCCAGCCAGACTTGGAGGTGTTGCCTTTAGTTTCGTTCAGTGACATAATATTTACCTCCGCCTAGGAGGTTATGTTTTCGTCGGGTTTTTCTGTCTGTTATTCTACCTGTCTGTCACCAAGATAGCTTAATAACTTATGGACTTATTTTGACGAAACGTATATGGGTTGTTAGGTATGTCAGGGAGAACAGTTGATTAACATTTAGTGAAAATATGTCTATTCGTTTGTTTGTTTGTCTGCCTATTTTTTGTTAGTACCATAACTTAATGGCCAATTAATGGGTTTTCATGAAATTTACATGCGTTGTTGGGTATATTACAGAGAGTAAATGATAAAATTTTTGTGATGATCTATTGGTTCGTTTGTTTGTCGCTGTGTTTTATTTTATGTTTGTTAGCGCAATAACTCAAAAAGTTGTGAGTAGATATTTATGAAATTTACAGGCATTGTTATTAATGTTAATAGACATAACTGATTGAATTTTGGTGATAATCGGATGGTCAGTTTGTATGTTTGACTTGTGTTTGTTAGAATGTTTGTTAGCAGCATGACTCAAAAAGTTATGAACGGAGCTCCAAGAAGATTACAGAAGCTGTTAATATTTTCAAAAGGCACAAATGATTAGACTTTGGTGTTGATACAGAGGAAGTCATGGTTTCAGAGCCAATTTGAATTTTTCGTTACCGCTGCCTTGCTTGGCGGAGGTAAGCGCTCTGAGAGTGCTCTAGTATTATTATTCTCATTAAAACTTCACGCTCGCGCCACCTAGGACAGGTAGTACAACCCAAACGAAGCATCATGCAATGCCGGGAAGCCCAAAACGCTACTAAAGAAAGTCCAACAAAAAACATTAACAGCTGACTTTAATACCTGCAGGTCAACACGACCGAAACCCGATGCCGGCAATAAATTTCAAACCGAAACAGACCAGGGCAAGAACCACCGACTGAACTCACGAGATCGGCATCTAACATTCTCCAAAGTGAAAGAATGCGCAACAACCGCAGCACGTGTAATCCTCCTAAAGGCATTGAGGGCAGGGACAGAAGAATACAGGCAATGTCTCGCATTGTTGTACATATTATGAAATATACAGAGTCCGGCCACCCCTTTCCTGTGGGACAGATTCACCAGATCACTTTCAGCCCATAGCTTGCTGGCTGAACTAAAAAGTCGGTCCAGCGCACGCAAGTGACTGTCGGCAGCTGAAGTTGAGACCGTTGAGCAATACTCCTACACAAGCAGCAAAAAAAGTATACAAGCAGCTGCAGACTATATACCTCTTCGTCACCAAACACAGAATTTACCTTATGCAAGAGCCCAATCAGGAAGCACGTGACACCAGTCGCCTAATATGCAGCTAAAAAGTAAGCTTCTCACCAAAGACAACACCGAGAATCTCCAAAGAGCTAGATTCCTGAAGCAAAGTACCCTCAGATGTGGATGCTGCAATAAAAGTGTCCGAGACCGACTAACAATCATAGATTTGGTCTTACTGGCATTCAGCTTCATACTCCAGGCCGAGCACCATGCACTATAATGCGCAACAGGTCCCATTCAGAGACTGGGCGACAACATTAGGCATGCTGAGGTTAGGTATCATTGCTATCAAAGTGAAATTGTCAGCATAGTTGATCATCGTGTTCTTTAGCGAAGAGCATGCTGTCAGAATGAAGAGCAGCGCGCCAAGTACGCTACCCTGAGGGACGCCAGACTAAACTACGACTGAAGCACAAAAAAAGTCAACAGACACACTCTGCGTTCGCTCTGAAACAAAGTCCGTTGCATTTAGTTTCGCTCAGAAATACTTGTTACGTTGAACTTGATTCGCAGTTTGGACTTAGTTGGTCGTGGGTTGGGAGGTCGCGACGTGCTTACAACGTTGGCTCCGCTTACCACTTGCTAGCATAGGTGAGCTCTTCCAGCCATTAATTTACGATCCAGTCGCAATTTATATACTAATAAAACTCTGATAAATTTACTTGCGTGTTTAGCAGCTTCTTTACTTGTATATCATATGGCACAGAACCTTCTCTATGAGAAAGGAAGAAATTCGGGTCCTCGTCAGTCTATTGGCGCGAATGTTGAGCGAGGCTGTGTTTTTAGGTAGAGTCAGTCGTGCGTAAATAAAATCAGCCTTCGTGTCAATTTTAAGGTACACTGTCATGTTTGTATTCGTACAATAATTAACTTACATAATGAAAAAAAGTCAGTTCCAAATTTGACAATATTTATTTCTGTCCATATAATGCAATACCTTACTAAACTGTGCGACACTAACAATTATATGGCTCGATAGTACTATTAATTCCGAAAAATATTCATCTCTCTGAAGAAATTGGAAAACCTATAGTAGGATTTTAGTGACCCAATGGATCACATGCAAATAAAAGTAAAAAAAAAAGGTTCTCGGCTTCCGGTGTACTTTTTACCTTTATCACTAAGCCGCAGAGCTGCTGTAAGCTCCCACGTGTGGTGACTATCTCTGGTGGATGCTTTACCCCTCCTTTCGTACCGTTACATCCATGTTACACTTCGTATAGTGTATTACTACGCGAGGGGAACATTCATTCATGAAAGAAAGTTAATGGCTGTGTAGTGAACGAACGTAACGTTATGTAACTTAGACAGATAGTGCTTTCGGGCGTACGGATGTTTTTGTAGCTTACTACTATAATACCAAATTACATACAGGCTTTTATAACCCCATTTTCTTTATTAAATGAATTATGTTCTCCATGATTCAGGAATTAACTTAGAAAAATTTTGACTTTTTAAGGCATGCTGTAAAAATTGCGACCACATTTACTTAGCATGAAGACAATTCAGCATGAGTGAAATTTCTAGAAATGCAAGGGAAAAGATGCAATATCAATTCCGTATCATATAAGCACTTGCGCTGACAAGCAGGGATTTTAGGTTGCATAGCCTCACACAGCCATCTATGCAATAAACAAACTGAAAATTTGCCCTCATAGTCTACAATAATTGATAAGCTTAAGTGTCGAACAATTTCATCTTGGCAGTTCGCTGATTCGGAAGAACTGACTCTTGAATTTTCAAAAGGTTTATGCCACTGCTTACATGGAGGAGCAGACCACAACCCTTACCCTCCGAATCAGTTACATAGTTAAGTAATAGAATAATTATCATGGTACGGTCGAGTGAGCGCTGGAATTAAGCTTTCGAAGCTTGACTCGCTCGAATCATTAACTATAGGTGCCCTGGCTAAGAGCCCTTGAATTGAGTTTCAGGCGTTGACCTTTTGTCGGTCATCACTAGACTTCGAGAAGCTCGGTCGTGCTCTAAAAAATCGAGTTTTGACAAGGTTTTGAGCGTAATCGTGTTGCTTCTAGCTATTGAAACAAGGGTAAATATTTACTGTTATCCCTCACTATATGGAGTCCAGTAGTTTTTTTGACATATTTAGGGAAAATAATGCATTCTAAGACTTTGTCAGGAATGACGTTTTCGTCGGAAATGCTTAGTTCTCACGATATTTGACTTTGAAGTTCCTACAAGAAAAAATAGCCGGCGTTATTATCGGCTGGCTAGCGACCCCATAGGAATCTAAGCTAACCTGACTTAACCTAACCTATGTCAGTTTAGGTTCCTTTGCGGTCGCTAGCAAGCATATCATAACGATGTTTTTTTTTTCTCACAGAAAAACAATGGGAACTTCAAAGTCTAATATCTCAATAATTAAGCATTTCCGACGAAAACGTTATTCCAGAAAAAGTCTTGGAATGCCTTAGTTTACCTAAATATGTCAACAAAAGTACTCGGTTTGAGTGGGAGGTGGGTAATTGTAAAATAATACCGGAACAAGTTTCAAAGTGGCAAAGCCGAAGCTTCTGTCTGATGCTTCGAAAAAGTAAAGCCTCGAAAGCTTAATTGTAGCCCCTAGTCAAACGGCCCTATGTCTCGAAAATATGTAAATCTAATGATACAGTAGCTCTAATGTTATTGTCAAACTTTATGCAATCCATTATTAATTTTTCAATATAGGATCATATTCTTCACCCTGCCTGGCATGCACGGCAATTACAGGCAGATTGCCAGGTCTTTAATTTTCCCGTGTGAAAATTTGCACAGAAAAATGCGCAAAATTGCCGTAACGGCGAGACGCATCGACCCTGCGCCTAATCCACTAATGGTCCATTTGTTATGACAGGACTTGCGCCGTTCGTTAATCCTGCCGTTGGGTAACCTGCCCCAAATTCTCCCAAGGTTCTTCTCTTCAATTGCATTACACCTGGGACATCGGGATTGGACATTGCTCGCTCGCGTTCCGGAAATTCTGAGCTAATTACAACGTGAACCGAATTCTCTCCCAAACGGTAATTCAGATCACACTCTGTCGCAAATACTTGGTTATTTTTGAAAGATTATCGAATATTGCAGAAGAACGAGAGTACATTTTGTTAATACGTTCCAGAGATTCTAATCATTTGTAATTTGAACGACATTCTTTTCCGAGCCGGAATTCGGATAATTTCTGCAGCAGATTTCAGTCGCTTTAATAGCTAAATTGCTCAATATGTAAGGCTCTGAATAAAACTTGTTAAGACATTGCGAGCAGATGTTCTTCAATCATAGCTCGTTTTCTCTTGTAGGTTTCAAATCAATTGTCATAGTCGTAAAACTTTAATGAATTAAAGACTGCTTCTCCCCTTTGGCATTTCAGGGAATCAATTATCATTACTGCGTGAAAGGTGTTTTCTCTGATTGAAAACGCCGTGCAATACATATTCACTATCTTTATTATTTGTTTAAATATATTGCTTGACTTTGAAGCTGTTTATTTAGATATAATTATGATGATACTTTAATCATGAGTATTAGTTGCTTCTCAGATTCTTATTGATAAAAAACTCGCTTTAAATAGAAAGAACGAAAAATGTTTTCTGAACTGCTTTCATCTTATTCATTACTACACGGTTACATTTCTTTTATAGGTTGCTACTCTTCAACATCAGTGGCAGCTCGTAGTAATTAAAGTGAGAATACAACACACTTCCATGCCAGGGTAGCTGTAATTCTGTCATTTATCAGGACGGACGCTCGGGAAATACAACAGCAGCAATTGTTGGGGGGTTGGGGGTTCGGTGGCGTTCGCCCGTGTTTATCGGGTATTCGATCCGTCAATATGACGCCATAGTCCGGACAATCTGTTATCGGCTGCAGCCGTGCACTACTCTGGGCACAGGCCAGTAGTTACCAACATCACGAACCAGTGCATGTGGCTTATCTTTGCTAAAAAATGGCTTTTGTAATTGCAGCGTCGAAGGTCAGTAGCAATGCTTTAGGCAATGAAAGAATTAGAATATCAGGAATTTGATCTCTCCACCACTTTCACTTCAATTAGTAGGAAGAAGCAGACGGTAGTCAACAGCAGTTCATACATATGTTGAAGATATTCCCATGGAGCTCAAGCTGTTAGCTGCAAATTACGTGCTTACGTACAGGTATTTGTCGTCAATTTAAATTCGTCAGTGGAAATTTAGTGTTTAAAATATCTATTTTGAGTCTCAATCGTCCACAGCTACAAATTGGTTTTGTGTTATTTATCTTCAACCAAAAGTTGTCAGTAGTAACGAGTTTGTATCTGAAGTATCCCCTAGAGCATGAATACATATACTGCAACTACAGTATAGCTCAGTGGCTCTATTGCGCAGCAGCCGCGAGAAAATACACGCAAGCCTAAGCAAATTCTTTCACGGCTGTCGGACCGGCAGATATCTGATTCTTACACTTGTCTCCCAGTGTTGCCTCTCTTTCGGGACACCTTGCTGAATAAATTATGGTGCAGTCGCGACATTTGTTCCCGAGAGATTCGACCCTCTGCAGAAGGACTCGTTGCCCGCTCGACCGAATAGGAATTTTTAATCGTAAATGTTGCTCTTGCTTCCCTAGGGACCGATCACAGCTGTGCCGCAACATGGGGCGATGCAGGACACTGCTGTGAGGAAGGACTGAAAGCCAGCTATTTACTGGCAATTTTCGCTTCAACAATACGTAAATTGCACTCATAGTGCGTAGCTGAAATACTGATATTATGTCATCATTGTGAAAAATCATCAATAACATATTATGCGCGATGGGTCTGATCTCCATGGAGCGTCACTTGACGCCAGGCTGCAGTGAGTGATCTTCACTGTAGGCCTAGCCCCTGATTTCATTAATTTTGCAATGAAGGTCAAGCTACTTTACCGGCTTTATTACATTGCATATTTTATATTATTAGATTTTAACCCTCCACATTGCTGTTATAACACTATGGCCTCACTCATTACAGTGTAAATGTTCCATCTTCGGCTATGGGAATTACCCAACTATTGATATAACTCTATTTCCGAACAAACATCTAATATTTGATAGGCTTGGGTAATAATCCTATCAATAGTAGCTCTTTGTTCGGAAATAGAGTTAGTTCGACAATTTGGTAATTCCCCTATCATTACATGTTTTTTTGTTTCTGTAAAAAAAGTATCAGCCAAGCAACTTCTAAAATACTGCCGGGCCCGCCACTGGAAAACCCAGTCCTGCACAATTGCGTGAGGTAAGGAAGCACTCCGTTGGTGGAATAAAATATGTGAAGGAAAATATTGCCAAGAGGTGCCAACCGCACGGAAGCTAAGAACAGACTGATATTTTTGCGTATGATTTATAAACCTAAATTGCGGAGCTCTATTGTAGTTCTAAAAACAAATGAAAAATAGTGACTTCGCTAAAAGTAACTAGAATTTTAGAACTATTATTGCACCAAACAACTATAATACAAATTTAAAGGAAAGTAACTGTGGATTCTACTTTATTGCTTCTTGCCAGTGGTGCAAAAGAACTTTAATGTATCGTACCGGTAATGTTAGGATTAAACATGAACCAATTTGCTCCGACTGCATGTGCTTCCATTTCTTATTCACCGGCATAAGTTTTTATCGTAGCTTAGAATTTCTGTAACGTATAATGCAATAGTACCATTAACTGTTGATCATAGGTATATTTAAATGAAATCAGGACCGGATTATTCAATAAACAAAAGAAGTATGAGCTTAGGGAGTCAAGGGAAGAGGGCGCCACAGATTCATCATTCATGCACAGTCATGGTTCTTCAGCTGTTACGGTAACCGTTAATTTGTTTTATATTTCTTACTCTTCGTTTTATTTAATTTCTCTAAATGAGATGTTGTATGCTTCATTTTGTTTACATCTTGAAGAAGACATGTGTGGGACATCGAGGTCTTATTATCCTAGGAACTGGTTAAAATTTGTCAAATGTTGCCGATAAACTAAAAATGTTGCAGTGTGTGTAACAGTTTAAATTAATTTAATTTGTGTGGTACAAGAACCAAATAAATCATAGTATATAAATTATAATAAATAAATTATAATCGATAAATATGTGAATAAATAAATGTACAAACTATTTATTGACTAAAGAAATAAAATATGAATAATACATCAACAAACTAGAGCACTCTGAGAGTGCATACCTCCGCCAAGCAAGGCAGCGGTAATAAAAAATTTAAATCAGCTCCAAAATTTAAACAATTATGTCTTTTAACATCACTAACAATTCCTGAAAATTTCATAAAGATTCAATCATAATTATTTAGTCATTGCGCTAATAAGCATAAGATCAAACACAGCGACAAACGAACGAACCAACAGATCATAACAAAAATTTTATCATCCATTCTCTGTAATAAGCCCAAAAACTCATGTAAATTTCATAAAAATCCTTCCATTACTTCTTAAGTAATGGCACTAACAAACAAATAAACGGATGGACAGATCTCCACTAAAAGTTAATCATCTGTTCCTCTTAACATACCTAACAACCCATGTAACTTTCGTCACAATCCGTTCATAACTTTTTGAGTTACCATCTTGGTGACAGACTGATACAATAACAGACAGACGGACATACAGACAAGCCCGACGAAAACATAACTTCACCTCCCAGGTGGAAGTAATTATTTAACTAGAGCGAACTGAGAGCGCATACCTCCGCAACGTAAGGCAATGTTAACGAAAAATTCCAATTGGTCCTGAAACTAGGATTTACTTTTTATCACATCCAAAATTTGGTCATTTGTGCCTCTTGACAGTAGTTCGCTCGATGAAGGGTTAAAGACGTGCCAGGTTCGTCCAATCTAGAAATATTAGCTTAACGTTTCCGGAACTTCAAACGTGAGCTTTCGATTTGCTACTAATCAACACAAGGTACGGACGAGCAGCATTTGAGCCCGCAACAATGTTGCGGGGGTGACGTGCGCCCAGCTGCTGCGCCCGCGTTTCGTACACAAGTGACACGAACTTCGCATATACCACAGCTCATTTACTACAGATAGTTATGTCAAGCAATATAGCTTGCAGCACCTGCAGTTGCATCATAGTGGCATCACACAAAAATGTATCAGCCAATAGCGTCACTCCTTTTGCAGCGGGGCATCCTGGGTAATGCCAAGACAGAGGCATCTTGGGTAATTTCCAATATGGCGTTGTGTGTGCGAGAGGTGAAGTGTGTGTCGCGATTGTTTACTACTTAAACGTAGGTAAAATTGTTCAGTTGCAGTTTATTGTGCTTTTCATATGTGTATAACAATCCACTATATAATAAAACACAGCTGTTGATCGCTTGCTCCCTCGCTTGCTCCAATGTTGGTCCGTCACGCAGTTAAGAGTTTAATAGGAGAAAATTGATGTACTGAAGAACAAGTTGAGATACCATACAATTTAAGCGTGATAAATATAGCTCTGGATCTCCCTCCTCTTTATCCCGGGCTCTGGATCTCCAGCCTCTGGATCGTCAGCCTCGATCTGGATCCCATCTTTCATTGCTGAATGGTATCGAAGTAGTTGTATCTTCACGCTGAGTAGACTCCTTTTTATATTGAACTAGTGCACCAAACGCAACTCTTTTGTTGAATAAGTCATGAAAGTATGTATTTGAAAAAATCTTGCCATCCTATCGAAAAAGTTCACAATACTCCGAATTTCACCATGTCCACAAAGTCCACGAAATTCTCTAAGTGCACAAAAACAACCAAGTTCACAAAAGGCCCGTGACCAGGCCTTCACCAATAACCCGGGAATTCCCGGGCTCGAATCCTGGATACGGTTTGGCAAAAAAAGAGTTGGGTGCCCTGAAATCTTTTTCTTCAGTATTAGGTAGGGGGAAATAAGGCTTCGGACAGACGGACCAAGGAGGTTCTAATAGAGAGGAGTGCACCCTATCTATTTATCCTACGCAAGGAGCTTCAAGCTCCTTGATCCTAAGGGAGCGTTGCGAGTAAACTTTTCCCTTAAACTGGCTGAGTGGCTTATCCAATCGGAGAGCGGCATTGCCTACGTGAGGCATTGCCTCCCGTAGGATTGAGTCCTGAGCTCAAATTTATGCAGCCATTAACCATCGACAAAATTCCAAGCGGATGGAAGTACATATGTAAAGGAAACTTGTATCCTGTATACCAGCTTATGATGAAAGTAACAGGGTGAGCAGTGGGATATAAATCTTCAGACACGATTGTCTTGCAAAAATACTAAAGAACTGCCTGTCTGTATCGTCCTTAATTATATGCGCTGACCACTGCCACTTCAGCCAGTTTAAGATCTCCAAACGCCAGCTTCAGTCACGTGACAAAGCCATGTGTCTACTCGCCCAGGGAAGGCTTGGGCGTACTCCTCCCATTGAAGCTCCTTGGGACGGACGGACTGATAGACTGACAGCTCTCTTATTATAGTATAGATTTACATCGCGGCCAAAGTTCGACGCTGGAGGCTCAACAATCAGTTGGTATCCACAATACGGTGAGCAGCGGGCATTTGCAGTGAATTCTTTTGGCTGAACTATATTTTCTTAGTGCAACTTAACGCTTGATCAATTCCAAGCTGATATTTCCTCCTTATCTTGCAGGGGGATATTTTGCTATCGCAAAACTCATGGTTGTACAGCTTGCGCTTCACTAATGGAAGATCACGCCTGCAGGGATGAGACCTATAATACAGCAAAACCTATACTAGGATCTGCAACAATAAAAAGCTCAATAATAAAATTTTTGCTGTCATTTTGAACGGCTGGGCCCTCTAGTACTTTATAATTGTAATGCAAAGTTTTCTTGGTGAACGAAAATTGTCTAATTTGTGTCTTTTAAATTTATACGAATCATTCTATTCTGCGCAAAGCATTCGCTTCAACTTGGGCAAGCATTTTCAGATGATTGTCTCAGTTCTTATTAAGGCGCTGAAAATCAAGATCCAAAACAATACATCAAATTTACGGTCTATTATTTGTCTTACATATGTAATTATGTGTATGGCTGGTATGAGTAATTCCAATTTGAAGTAATAAATGATAAACAATTGGCGGGAAAGTCTTTCTGGTATACTGCAGTACAAGGAGCCGCCGCTCCTCATTTGTTTACACCAGCGTAGTGATGTGGCAGTCGTCCATTGGCTGAAATTGAAGCCAGTCACGGCGGTCGCTGATTGGCTGAGATGGTGTCACGGCGGTCGCTGATTGACTAAAATTGGGCCAAAGGGTGTTCCCTTAGAGCGGACATAATTATCTGTAATAAATGAACTGTGGCATATACCATATACCAGGGTGACACTGTGACAGTTGCCAGCGGGGCATCAGTGAGGATGGATGACGACGCTCCAGTCGCTCATGGACAAATTGAGCAGTGCTTCCAGCGACACTTTCCAGAAAAACCTAGCGAGCAGGTCAGGAAGAAAAAGATATGCCTTAAAAAACCAAGAAATAACTAAATTTACCATTAATGAAATGTTTATCTGATTCAAGATCTGGGTACAGATGAAACAATTATGAAAAATCTAAAAAAATATATACTTGACAAGAACTCACAACTACATTTTTCGTTGTAAGAACTCACGCTACATTTCTTAATCCTCTCCTTCCTTCATAAATAGCTATCTTATTGGCATCCTTGGCTTATATCAGCCTTGCATAGAGACGCCAACATCTCGTATATCTTTTATTAATTCTGCCTAAGGTTGCCCTGACATGCACGTCGCGCCTTTTGTAATGTGCTGTTTTCCGAGAGCTGTCTTTCGCAGAAACGAAGACGTTTTTAACGAGTTAGTTCTTGTCGTTTTTACTGTATAGACTTGAGAAAAAATTGTCTCAACGCAGGCTCAACTTAGTGGAAGAACGGCCAAAATGCCAAAGTTCTTATAAATTCTGTCTCACAGATTATATTTGATATAACCGGATTCTATGGTTGATTCAAGCCGTTTTTTATGTCACATAAATTGCACCAGTGCGGGACTTTGTCCATTCTTAAACTCCTCTATTCGTCGTCAAGTGTAGCTAATATCATACTTGCAGGCAAGATCGAACCCGTTTGATCAGTGTCATGCGTATACAATACGCGTCACTGATGAAGACGAAATAATCTACAGTAACTATACGGTAATTTTGATCGAAATGAAAATATCAATATAAATGGTGAAAACTTATTTCTTTCACCTTCAAGAACTTGTTAGTTATTGACATGTGTTCTCCAGCAAAACGCGTACTGCCAACTCAGCTTGGGTTGACATTTTCACACTTTTCTTTACCACTCGGTATTGTTTTAGACGTTGTCGAGTAAACAAATTTCTAGGTGGGGTTCCTGTACAATTTATTTTCCCCATACTTACTGCAAACTGTTCGAACATTTTATTTTTATTTTATTTTAGTGTTTGTTTCTTAAACACAACTGTATAACATCAAAACGCCGATAAAATGTTTACTGTAGACACATGTGTCACTCTGCAGTGAAGTATCATTTTTTTCGTCAAATTTGCAGTGAATTAAAACTTAGAACTCAGAGAAGCTTCAGGCTTTTAAACTGTCTATAAAGAAGCAAGAAAATCTCAAATAACGCTTAATTTATTTGTATTGCTTGAGAGGAACAAAATACTTCAAGGTGAGCCTGCTTTGTTCGCAGCCAAAATCGCGCGAAACTATCCAGCAAGTTGGACGCTCGCGAAAACGCTGAAAGCTGTTATTTGACGGCGAAAACTCACAGCGATCAGCGAAATCGCCATAGTGTGGACATATTTTGGCGAGAGTCTGGACAGGGCTTAAGACAATCTGCCGCGGTGAAGGCAAATTCAACGCCGTCATTTTTTATGGCTAGCTAGGCCTAGTTTTGGCACTGGTCACATCTATGTCGACCCTCCAAACTCCCTAGAAAAATTATGAACATTGCTCAACTCCTTCGACCACTTTTTAGGTGGACAGACACCCAAAGGGTCTTGATACTAAATATTTTACATACAGAGACTCTCTAGCTAATGCGAGGAATACCTCATTAAGACAATATTATTTTTCTACTGCTGATAGATCGACGCGTTGTTATGTGCGTCATGTTTTGTACAAACTTCCATCGTTTATCCTTGCAGCGAAACGTGAGTAATTATTAGGGATTGAACTTTTTTAAGCTTTTCCCAAATCAAAGCTCCGCATCATGATGATATGAACGTTTTGGTATAATTGAAGAAATCAAACTCCATTTTCAATCAACACTCTTTGAAAAAAGTACTCCCGATTCCAAGAAGTATTAAATACACATTACAGCCAATGATATGAAATTTGAATAAGTAATCAAACATTGACTACATTTTTTTACGCAGTCTGCTTAACAACTACGAAACATTGAAACAAAATTTGTAAATGGATCACTGATTGGTTGGATTTACAAATTTGGATTTCAATATTTTGTAGTTATTAATCAGATTGAGTATAAAGAAGCACTCACTGTACTCAATGTTTGATTACTTATCACCGTTTCGATTTTCACATCATTAGCTGTAATGTGCATTACTTTTTTATTTGTCTCGGAGAAACTTTCGAAAAGAATATTGAAAATGGAATTTGGTTACTTTCATTATACTACAAAAGGTCATCCAATCCTGATGCAGGACTTTGACATCGGTAAAAATACAAAAGGGTATAACCCTAGAGATTATCTTACAAGGGCGCATTAACTAGAGATTTCTTTGTGTAGAATGTCAACCTTGATTTATTGGGTTTTTCCCTCGTGGTCAAAAGTAGTTGATTGGCATACATACCACAGAGCACGCCTAAAGCTTGTTTACTAGATGCGAAATAGTTTTCGACGGATTGCCGAAATATCTCGTTCGCTTTTTATTGTTAATTTCTAAGCTATATATTAATGAAGGCTCTAATGATACCCACTGGAGGAATAAACTTGGCTAACCGGCTATCAAAAATAATTCAAACTCGAAAGTTTCTCTAATGTTGTTTACTTTGACGAGTTTGGCTGCCAAGTAATATTTAGATTTCTGAACTGGAAAACTTTCTCCTCTTCTTCTTCGCTGGGCAGAATAATTTTTTTTCCAGAGGAGACGCTCAAAATGAACAGAGTTTTGAAAGGCATTTTTTCCTTCCAACTTTAATGAAGAAAAAACGTGTGAAACTTCCCGCATTGTAACCGGGAGCGGGCAAATGGCTGCCGATGGCAAGTCTTGGAAACTTCTTTATGTCGTCTCATTGCATTAATTTCGCGTCACTCGACACCCACTTCCACTGGTCGTGAATAAGAAAAAATGAATTCTACCTTTGAGTTTCAGATTTGGGTAAAATGAAAAGTTTAAATGGTCATGCGACACACGAAGATGCAGCTGTCACTTTGTGACTAGACTATTATAAAACACGAGTACCAAACGCTGCACAGGAACTCTCTGGCCGACCCTATCCTGTTCAGATATCTAGGAGCCCTATGAACCCATGAGTGAATCGAGTGCCCTACCGCAGGGCTTGTTGCGTCCGGCCGCAGTTCCTTGTAATCTAGGTAGTTATATAATATATTTATTTATGCTTCTCCTAATGCACCGTAAGGTAGGCCGCCTATGGTGGTGCGACAAACCCCACACGAATCCCATCTTCTGTGTGGGAGGCCACGACAGCAGCCCTCTGCACGAGTTTCTTTTCTTTCTTCGTCTCTTTGAGATATTTGGAGAAGCGCGTTGACCCTTTGATAGTGGATTATAAAAGTTCGTATTAAGTTTGTGCAGCATATGTACACTACTCCTTTCACATTGTTTGTGTCATCTCCTGTTATGCTTTTTCCCATTTCGTAATTGCTTTGAATATTAATTTTTGTACCGTACGTTACTTACGTCACACTGGACGGCGTTTGGTAGACTTGGTCACTCGTAATAATGCAACAAACTATTCGCTATTTGAGGCTCCTTCTCTTTAAAATTAAAACCGTTAGCACAGAAAATTGAACGGATATATTAGCGAAATTTCAATCTTCACACTGTCATTGCTTTAAAGTTTACAATTGAATTAAAAATTTTGCGTTCTTCAAACTAACCACCGTTAATTATCTATAAGGTTCACAACATTTGAAATTTAGATATACATGTCTCCCAGTAAAAATAAGTAAAAGCATAAATCCTACTAAACTTCTTTTATCAAGAATTTTGCAAATGAACACTCAAAACTATGTTTTTACTAGTAAGTGTATATGCTTCAGTCTAAGAAGTACTTACAGTGGTAAATCCTTTTTCTAAAGGAAATGACGGGAATTTTCTCGTAAATTAGTCCTTGTTTATGGAGTAATAGTTCCGCACGTGCTGCGACCCTCCTGAGACATTTAAAGCAAAAAAAAAAAAAAAATTGAACCGCCATGGAAGCTAAAATGGATGCTCGAAGCTAGATGCGTTTTTAAATAATATATATGCGAAAAGTGAAAACGTAGTTTTTTTACCATAATGAAAATGTTAATTTCGATTGGTGGCCAACTTTTCCGGATAAGAAGTGCTTTGAGGGTTAACTCAAGCGATAGTTTGGGTGGTAGTTTAAAACTGAAGTCGGGGCGGGGGGGGGGGGCATTTCGCTTTTNCGCTTTTGTTGAAGCGTTAGTATACGAGGCTACCGACGTTGTCGTGCTCGATGCATAAGCTGTTGGAATACCATTGAAAACTACAACAATAGAAATAAAGAAAACTTAATTACTCCAACATTAAAAATCCTCCCAGTCGGAACATATCCGTCCGTCATCACACGAAAATACTCTCTACACATGCAGTGAGTCTCCAGCCCCTAACTGACGTTCGGTGCTGGAGTACCGACTGAGAGTACCGACTCACTTATTCGATGTTCACCCCTTTCGCTTCGCTAGAGTATTGCACTCAGTTTCCATAGCTAAATATTTCTATTTCGTTATGTATTTCACCTGTTCCAGGTGGCCACACTTCGGTTTTCAATTGAGTACCATTGGCACACTCGGTCTTCTTTGTGTGCGTGAAACTCTGACGCCAGTCTCTCGCTAACTCAAAGTCTTCATAGGGGAGACGTTAGCTTCGTATACGGAGTGCCTCGTTAGCTTTGCACTCTCAAAGCGGCAAAGCTAGAATCGAATTGGACTGAAGTAAATACATTTGCTTTTGACGACAGCAGCAACAATTGTATCGCTAAGCTAGTTGAAAAAACTTCTGTTCGATCTGAATTATTAAACTTTGATCGCTAGTCTCCTATAGGTATGAGCTGTGAAATGTAAGGCGTGACTTCGTTTTATGTGCAGTTTCGTACACCTTACTTGACCCATTTACTGAAGTGACCTATAAACTGAAATGCAAACAAGAACTTCCATATTCTTTGAGTGAAATGCACTAGAATTGATTACTAGAAACTGTTTGTATTTTTATTAATTCACATTGTTGATACATGGAAACACGAAGAGACCCGCATTAATGAAAAAATGAGTTTGTGATTAACTAAGGGCTCCGAATTTCTCAGTATGATCTTTAGAAACGAACTCTAAAGTAGTTAGGGGCGTAGATATTTTCATTAAGTAATGATGGTACTCTAGATGGATATTATAGGAGGCGACTATATATATGGTGACCAGAGATGATAAACTATTAAAGTACGAGAAAGATAATAAAAATTGTCCTCAGGCCCTACCTAATGAATACGGCAGAGTGGAAGCTACACCAACTATAGGAGCCGTGCTGCGAATACTCACAGCCGCTGCTATGGCTTGAACCAATGAATAAGCTGCACTTGCAACACGGTACAACGTCTCACCACAAGGGTGAGGATAAAAGGATAAATCATGACATTACCGCGTCGAACTCCCTCGTGATAATCAAAATTTATTTCACTCGATAGGGTGGCATGTTCATATTGCTTGTTATGTTGCCCATGCCTATTTTCTAAAATATTATATGTGGAATATGTGCAAGGAAACAAGTTATATTGCTTGACTGCAAAAACCGTGTTGATTAGGTTGTTAGTAACGTTACTAGTGGCCCGAGCCCGTCATTACAAATGGCGGCAGAAAATTAGCATTTCAGGAAAACCCCCGCCGTCTCCTGTGCTTGTTACTGTTCAGGAGGCTTCTTAAAAGTAAATTCAGTATTCTGCCTAAAAAGTTGGACATATATTATGAGCCGTAGCTAAGTGACATCTCCCATAGCACCTTTGTCATTGAACATGTCCCAACACGGTCATGCAAATGAGATCAGGTCCCTCATCTGGAGCGCCCAAGTGCGACCCCCGTAACCAAGTCGATGTACAAGTGCTGGTCCAAAAGCATAGCTTGTGTGCAGTTAAAATATGCAGCCCCTAATTTGAAGAATACTGTATCAATGCTACCACTGGAAAGAATGTTTCACTTTTTTTCAAAACTGAGAACTGAGATATTAAAAAGCTTGCAATTGAATAGCGAAGCATTATTGTAATGAGCCAGCACTCAGCAGCATATCGTGACTGCCTGATGAATTTTTTCCTATCTAATTCCTTAACAGCGTGACGGAGAGACGGACCAACCAAAAGAGCGAGCGAGCAAGATCAGAGCGACCAACAACTGTGTATCATTATATAGTGGATTTAATAGTGAATTAGCTTTTATATTGAGAATTTTTAGTAGGAGTGAGCTGTGTACCCCCTGAAGTGTCGTCATATATAAAAAGTAAATACATTCCAGACTATTTTTTTTTAAATGCTTGTAAACTTAGTTAATTCCCTAACAGTCATTGCTGTACTGAACCACATGCTCTGTAAGCTACAGGCTGTGAAGAAAGTAGTGAAATTAATTCTATATGAAGATGTAGACTATACGGAATGTAGTAAATTCCCTCTTAGCTAAAGACTGTAGTTAAATTTTACATGTTCTAAGCCTTCCCTCATGTTGTCAGACCCTCTCACGTTGAGGGCAAGACTTCTAAGCTCATTGCTCTGCTCTCACAGCGGAGCTAAACTCGTAAATTGAAGCAGTTCTAAAGCTCCTGTCAGCCTGTTCAAACGTCCACCTCCAATATTAAGCAAAGGTATTTCCAACGCGCTCCGATGCACGCCGTACGCGGGATTCTAGCAGTTTAATTTCAAAATGAAACTCGCAACCACGCGTTGAGAAGGAGCGGCTGTGTATAAAAACAAGCAAATGTTGGACGGAATTTATATTTTTTGCTATTGAAGTGCAAGATATTCCTTTCACCAAAAGTTAACAGTGTGTTTTAACTCTGCTGACACCCACGTCTCTGGAAAGATGATCCCAGTTGCCTTTCCATTATGTTGATTGCCCCAAATCGAACTAATTAAGCAGAAAAACCTCATCATCAATCCAGAGTTTAATGCCTCATAAAGGGAGCATTAAACATGCACTTTTAAACTGATAATCCTCCTAGGGTTCTCGTATTAAGATAGAGCTTACAGATTTTACAGTTAGGTTAGTTACGTTTGTCTATCACCCAAAACAGTATCGTAACAACCGTCGTGCGTTTATATGTTTATATATTTCTATGTAAAGTGTCATGGTCACGAAACAGATATGCGAAAATTTAGTCGGGTCTTAAATTTTGTTATTATGTTGCGCTTTGATGGAAATCGATGAGTGAAAATTAAAGCAGGTTGTGAAAGATAATAAAAGTTGGAATTCTTGTCCATTTGATTAAATTAACATTTTGCTCAGCTTAAGTCGAATTCCAAACCATGACAGCCTCTCTTAGTACTGCCATAGAGTCTGATTTTTACCTCCGCCAAAGAGGTTATGTTTTCGTCGGGCTTGTCTGTTTGCCTGTTTGTTTGTCTGTCTGTCTGTCACCAAGATAACTCAAAAAATTATGGATGAATTTTGACGAAAATTACAGGGATTGTTAGGTATGTTAGGAGGAACAGATAATTTTCTTTTGGTGAAGATCCGTCCATCCGTTCGTTTGTTTGTTTGTCTGCCTCATTTTTCTCAATGCCATAACTCAAAAAGTCATGGGCAGATTTTTATGAAATTTATATGAGTTGTTAGGTTCATCACAGAGAGTAAATGACCAAATTTTTGTGATGATCCGTTCTCTGGTTCGTTTGTTTGTCACTTTTTTTTCATTTTATGCTTGTTAGCACAATAACTCAAAAACTAATCAATGGATCTTTATAAAATCTATTGGGTTTGTTAGTAATGTTAAAGGACATAAATGATCAAATTTTGGTGCGGATCGGTTCGTTCGTTTGTATGTTTTTGCAGGGAATCTGGTGGGTTGTCCTCGAGTGATCCACACCAAAAAACTAGAGTTAGCTAGCCATCGAAAATGACGACGAGGAAATTTGTTCCCACCGCAAGTGATGGTCTGATGCCACGAGGCGTTTTAGTTTGTTCCTGTGTTTGATTTATCTTTGTTAGCAAAATAACTCGGAAATTAAGATCGGATGCTTATTAAATTTACATGAATTGTTAAAAGTCATATATGATCAAATTTTGGTGATGTTCGGTTGATCTGTTTATGTGTTTGACTAATGTTTGTCAGAATGTTTATTAGTAACATAACTCAAAAAGCTTGGAACGGATCTTCAAGAAACTTGCAGAAGTAGTTATTATTGTCAAAAGAAACAAATGATTAGATGTTGGTGCTGATACAAATGAAATCACAGTTTCAGAACCAATTTGGATTTTTTGTTACTGCGGCCTTGCTTAGCGGAGGCATGTGCTCTTAGAGCGCTCTAGTTTATCCAGTCACGTAAGGAACATTCGTCACTTCATGTCCTTCCTCTATGCCGAGCACTATTTATCTGGAGACTAAGAGCACATTTTCTTGTCCTGACTTTCAGACAATCAGTAAACTGTTGAGTAAATATATACCTGCACTAGTTGACCTCGGCACAATCACCAGACAGTGAAATATTTCATTGTAGGCTACACATACGCGTCCAATAGACTTCTACTTAAATTTCGACCAAAGCGATCGAGCTACAGTACAGGGGATAGCAATAGCTCCCAAATAGTTGGACTTTGACCTCGACTAAACTTCTTGTTCAGCATGTTACCCACTATGCTACTACGAGGAGCTTTCGTGTTTCTTTCCCTAGATCCTGGTTATCACGAAAATCACTGGTGATTTTTTGACCATGGTGAAAGAAGCTGTCCACATAAGTGAGATCGAAACGAGTGACTATATCGGTGGCCAGGCTACGTCTTCTAGGTTTGATGTACATGCAGACAGCTTTAAGAGTATTATAATTCAATACACAATTTGCTAGCTTTGTTCTCGCAAATTGCGAGTAATTTTTGCAGACCCTTGGAATGGGAAGAGGCAAGGACCATGTCACCAGCAGAAGTGAGCGCATTTACTACATTACCGTTAATATGGCACACCACTCCTGCTGCGTTCAGATGGGTGTGTATACTATCAATGAAGATATTAAAGAGAATTTTGGAAAGTAAGTCTCCTTTTCGCATATCGTTGCCGTTAGTCATACCAAATACTGATGACAGTGCCGCTCCAAATTCACAAAGCATTTTTGAGTTTGAAACCAATACTTTAGCGTCTTAACAATATAAGGTTGTGTTTGTTTCTCAAGCATACACTTAAATAGAGAGTTATGGTGCATTCGGTCAAATACAGCTTTAGTATCTAGAAAGCACAGATAATTAGGAGATCCACTGTCAGTGAAATGGTTTATGACCTACTTGAGTGTGAATACATATAGCAATTCTGTTCCATGTTATGCTTTGAATCCAAACTGTTATCTGCAGTCAACATGTACGGAGACATTTATTTTTCAAGCAATAGTCAACTACTTTTGAAAAATAAGTAGCCCCTGTTGTAGGGCAAGAATTTCTCTAGTCTGCCACACATTTTGCTTTCTTTTTACAATTGGTGATATTATGACCTTCATCAAGTCATCTGGGAGAAAACCCAATGTAAAGCAACCGCTGAGGAAAATTGCAAGGAGCCCTGGAGAGTTACGTTTATTGGCTTCACGTGGGATAACACAAGCGCCGGACGCTTAGTTATTCTTTAGCCTTTTTAGCGTTTGACCCACCTCGGCCTCAGATACGGTGCATTCTTCCTTAGAGGAGGAAGCCAAATTGTGAAGAATGCCATCTACATAATCTCTATGATTCTGATTTGTAAAATAGTACAGAATACCGGCATAATGAGTTTTCCAAAATTCCGCCGTATTACATTCACCCAAGTTTCCATTCACCGGTGTGAACTTTCGGTTTCAGATTCTTCTATCCTTCCAGAAATTAATGGAATTATTCTAGGTTAGCTTACTAAACATCTTTTGTGTTCTAATTTCATATTGCGTCTTGCTTGAGCAGCGTACGTCACAGATTGTGCAGTCTATTCTTTTCCTGCCATATAATTATGACCTGTGCTCGGCCTGCCTGCCGTACATTGTTGGTTCATATATTTATATCCACGTGTCATCCGGTAAATTACTGGCCGTGGGGAGCTCGCGGACATTGTCATTCCATCAATACCACAACTGGAGTCATTTCCGTCATCTCCATCTGTTCTTTTGTAAACAGTCGCCGGAATTGCCCTTACCATGGAGTCGCATGACCTCCTTTTAGTATGACCTAGAAAGCGTCCGTCTTATGGGACCTGCATCTGCAGGATTCTATTTCAGTTACTTTTGCTTTTCAGGGAAGAAACTGAATGCTAGAGAAAAAAACTTTGAGCAATGGAAATATCTCTAAGGTGGGGCGTTATTGATGTATGCGCGTACTGACGTGCTGTTCATACCATGTTTGGCGTAAGCATGTCCTACGAAGTGGTTTTCAAATATACCATGCTCTACTATTCCAACTGTTAATTGTTATTATTGCAGTTGCTAAATTAGAATGTTATACGTATTTGCAAACAGGCTATCTTCACTTATATCCCCGTTTTTGTGCATACATATAAGCTCTCGTGGCCATTGTGAATCAAAAGTTGTCGTAATTTGGAGAGTCTCTAAGAGACGCTTGCTTCTGTCAACACTGCTTATGTACGCTGTATACACGTTGCACGTCGAAGCGTTCCTCTAAGGGAGGCAGGTGTACAAGTACAAACTAAGAAAAAGAACTCCTGCTAGAAAATGTAAGCATTTAGCACTTTGACGACCGCTCGATCGGCAGCTCCACAATGCGAAGTTTAATCCTAAAGCGCCTTTAGAGCAGAAGATAATTTTTTTATAAAACCTGAACACTGCTTCTTTTTTGAAGCAAAACTTTAACCATCTGAGGCTGAAGGCAAGTGTTGACAGCGTTCATAATTATACATAGCGCTACGATGTATGACACAACTTCGACGTGACCGATGTCGCTCACATTGTTGGCTTATATACATATTGATATTAGCACTTGAATCATAGACCATACACTGTATTTGTACACTTGACTGTTCAATTGGGCAATACCCAAATGAGTTTTATTCCGATCAAAAACTATAAAAATATTGCTGTTTACGAACGCCATCCTTAAGCTTAAGGCCCTCTTGGGAGAGTTACGATGCACTGAGGACGAGAATTGAATGAAAAGTATTGAGGCTGCAGGGTTGGAGTTCGCGATACCAATAAAACCCACGAACGGAACTAACTACAAAGTATGCCGATCTTTGGTCTATTCTAATCTCTACGTTCATAAACTTATCTATCATCTCTTGTATTGTGTCCTCTAGCAAGGCAAAGGAATAAAATGGCCTATCTGTATCGGAGAACTAAACTTCAGTTATCTTTTTTGAGCATGAAATCTGCCTATCAGCTTTAATTAACATTTTATGTGGCTGCATTTATTTTGCTGTATAGGTACCTTTACTGTATCAAGTAGGTAATCCGCCAGTGGATCTCACGAGAGCAAACGTGTTGATACAAACGATATCGAGCATGTTAGAAGTTGTCAACGGTACGGTTACTTTCTCCTATTCCAGATTGATAACCATTAATGCTAACGAAATTGGAAATGTTTAGAGCTGACAGCAGCACATTTTTCGGCCTGTGGTAGATTGAAGAATGCGCCTTTTGCCTCACAAGCTGTGATCGCACCAGTAATACAGTATGTGCATACCTTCTCTCGTCTGTAGTATTTGCTTATTAACTATTTAATACAAGCAGGCCATATTGAGGATGTGGAGACATCTATATGACGGCAACGCATCTTTTTCCCTACTATAAATTCAAGTATAGACGTCTGCTACGTGATTCCACCTGCACCACTTCCTGTCTCCCGGACTCTTTTGTGACCTGCCTGGTGTGTTCTGTAATCGATAGCCTTCACCCGACAGGCACCATGGACGCATCATGCCAATAACCTCTACGCTTCGCCTTACAGAATTTTCCTCAACTTCAGTAATGCTTTGAAGTGACGTCCATCTTCATACTTTATGCTTCAGATTTTCAGGCCTCGACCAGGATGAAAGAGATGAGGTCGGATGGCTCCAATGCGAGCATAAAGCCTGTGAGATGAACTAACTCAAGTCATTTAAAGAAGAGGTGAACCTCATCTCTTCTCCACCGGCCTTTTTCATGTATTTGAAAGTCTAGCTAGTATCTTTTAGTATTGTCCGCTGATAATATGGCTGTGAAACGAGAACACAATTGTGTTAGCTACAGTATATCCATTTATGTCCTCGCATGGCGAATTTCTGGCGTGAAACGATAATGTTGTGGGGATTGGTCCGCTGCACCGTAATATCTGCTGCATTTGAAGGTGGCACATCTGCTTGATACGTCGCACTTTTCCAAGGGAGTGCGAGAGTAGGAACCGATTAAAATCCAACTTGTGAAATAATTTCGGGGTGAAGTACTGATCTCTTTCTCATCTACTCATCGGCGTAGCATTGCACCTGTGATTGTAACGCCCTACCTAAATCGTACTTGTGTACAAGTCAGTAGCTGCACTGAAAGCATCTATTGGTGCATTCGTCGGTTGCACATACAATAATTATTGAAGACAAACCCTTCGATGATGCGCGATAGCTGAGTTCACCGAACGTACCAGGAAGCAAATGAAATACCTACCGTATGTAGGCACTCGTACATGCAGAATATGCGATAAGTGTACATTAGGGTGGAGCGAAAAAACAAACTTTCGAAATATTTTTTCCAATGGTGTGATTTTGTTGCCATGTTGTATAGGATTGATTATGTTAAAAGAGTTTCCTAAAAATCTAGCATCTTGAGGTGCCCCAAGACTGTTGAAAATTCTGAATTTTATACTTTTTTATTAATATTTTGGAATTAAATGAAGTGCTGGATGGTCAAAACATTCATTTAAACAGTTTTTAAAGTTGATTACACAATTATACGCAACTACACTAAACTAAAGAACGTACTATAAGCTCCATAACAGTAATTAAAAATCTATGAAATGTGCTAAAAAAACATATAAATGTTATTAGCATGATACCACCTGAAGCTGCTTGAATAGACATTGCAGTTGAGTATGTTATTAGTATTAAGAATTATTTACAATAATTTTGGTATTGGATGTAGCTTCAAGTTTTTAATTATGATATATAGATAATTGCATTTTAAAAATTTTACAAAATTTAATATTCATGGGGCACCTCAAAATATTCATCTACACTTCTATAATTGTAACATGATTGTTTTGAGGCACTTTGGCAACATAATATCTCTATTGGAAGTCACATTTCAAAAAAAGTTGCAAAAACCCCCTTTTTCGCTCCACCCTAGTGTACATAGCTTTATGATAACATAGTATTTTATGCCATTTTTGCTACCAATGGTAGTACGCATGCTGGCTCAAGTAGTTTAGAGGAAAAGTGAGCTATTTTGGCTTTGGAATATGGGGAGTAGGTACTTTATTTTCTACTTATTAATTAAAGTGTAGCATCCAAGGACTATATATATATATAGCCATCTGTTTTGTACTCCAGTAATATAGTGCAGCAGAAATTGCCATGTGCTTTTTGGAACTGCATGATACAGAGCAGCCAACCAAAAAGCGAATCCCCTGTAGGCTGTAGACACGAGTGGTAGAAAGTAACAGCAATATTTTATCGACGTCCTTGGTAGGTAACTCCAGCAAGATACATAACTCTTCGCTGCCGATTTGGTAAGTGAATTAGACTAGTGTAGTTCAGGCTAGGTTAAGCTTAGCTGGGTTGAAATGGGTTAGGTTAGATTACTTGGTATCTTATCAGGGTAAATTTTAACTTGTGCCGATAATGTTAGTTGGTAGATCGTATGTCAAATTGTTACCAAATTTGCGAGGAGCGTTATTTTTTTCCTAGAATAAGTGCTTTGAAAGAATAATTATCATAAAGGCAGGTTCATTTTTCCTTGCACTCCGCTCCGTGTAATACTTTTCTGAGAAATGTGTCGACCGACTCTAGCTAAGCCGCTCTTGCTCCAGGCTTGAAGCTCGCTTGAGTGACAGCGAGCGGGGCAGTAAACAGATCAGTAATGTTCCCGCATGTACGACCCGCCTCTCCTCCGCATCTCTGCATTGTTACTTGCCGGAACATTCAATAGTTGCAAAGTTAACAATGGTCTAGTTTTCAGAATATTTTCCAGATCATCAGCATTATTCTGAAAAACAAGCACCGGCAGAAGCACACATGCTACGCAGTAGTGTCAGATTATTATGCTTCATGTCCATCAGTTTTTTTTGTCTAACAAAAATTTGTACAACTTGATCCCTAAGGTAATGGCTGTTCTCAGTTTCTTTTTGCTTTGTCTTAATTTCACAAGTCGGTTGAACGCTCCCTAACTTCACCTTACGTCGTTCTCTGGATGATATAACATCTTCCTCGTTCGCGCTCTCCAGAGAGTTGGCTGTGGTACGGTCAAGGGTGAGAGAGTTGACAGTGCACATAACAGAAATTTATATTACTTCGTAGAAATGCAAATATCGGTGGTGAACTGAAATGTCTTACAAGAAATCTAACTTATTGCAGTTTCAGTCTCTACTGACGTTTTATATGTAGTGGCATAGACCATAATATATAAGTTAGCGATGCACGAGAAGCTTGATAAAGATTTTTTAGCAAAATTTAGGGCGTTATTTTTAATCAAACTTGTATTAATGAAGGGTTGCTACCAAAATACTCTGATATCTATAAGTAGTTTAATGTATATGCATATTATCCAACTGATTACTGGTGTAAAACGTCAGAAAGCAAAATAATGTCTAAGAGAGAAGTGTCCATTGGGCCACGGAATTTAAACTTAATGTACTGCAGCAGTGGTAGATTGACTAGCACTGGGTAGAGCCGCAACAACACCGGATGCGTCTGCTCTTGTTTTAGCGAAAACTTTCATGAACAGGCGCACCAGTCTGCCTTAGACCGGTTTAGCTCAAATCATGTATAAGTACTTACTCCTTAACGTCAATGAAGACTATTTCGCCACGTTTTATTTGGTATTACCCTTAATAATATTACATGTATTTGTTGCTTTAAACTTCTAACAGTGAGAAACAAATGTCGATATGCATGCACCGAGACACGTCGAGGACGCTAGTTGCGTCGAACAAATTTTTGAAATAGGTGCACCGATACAATCAAGAAGCAGCGACATAGCTCAGTTGAACATAATATTCTCGCTACAAAAACAGCTCTGAGTGAAGCCTCTGCGGTAGAGTTACCAAATCCGAAGCCCACTCTGCAGGGATCCCCCAGAATCGTCGCAGATCCAAATGAAAACGAACTCGGAAAGCTTTAATATTGTTACGAACAACGCCACTTTTTAAAAGGGACCCAAGATGTAAAATTTGTTCTCTCGGGAAGGACGCTGTCGCCCCTTAGCAGGGACACAAAAGTAGGGACGCCAAGGAGCAGGGCACTATAAGCGGCTTTTTAGAAAGGATGCAGTCCCGTTCGCATCTGAATTTAGGGGATGAGGCAATATAGTATTATAATATATGAGCTCTTAGGTTTTATCGAATGCAATAGTGAATGGTTTTTCTCTCTAGAGTGTTTGAACGATTTGGTCATTAGACCACAAGAAGCGTCATGTTGGTGGGGGCGGTTTTAAGAAAGAAGCTTCTGTGACTCCCTCCTTCCCTTTTTGAATTCAGGTAGTTAATACAGCTATGGGAGAAAAAAACAATCTCTGGAATAGTTATAAAACCTGTGCCAACAAAAGCGTCTCCACGGCAATTCTGTCTCGCCATCTTAACAGAAGTTTATACTCGAGCGATGTATAGCGTAAGGCCAGTTGACGACGATAGTCTTTTGTCCTGCGTTTTCACTTTACAGCGTTCGAATGCGTTACCGTGTCTGAATATACAACATAATAGTACATTGCTTTCTGAGACGACATTCGCTAAAATTTTGAAAAGACACTGTACTAGTGACACTGGCCAAGCCAGAGAATACGACGGTAAACATTTTATCGAAACTTTTGGTTGCCAAACAGTTGTGTTTGCAAGGACAGCGCGAAGTTTTCGAACGCGGTGAACAGAAAACATGGGACATAAAACTATCAACTGCAGCGGGCTTAAGCGGATACTGGTTATACTGCAGGTAAAGGCAAAGACAACTTGACCGCACTCCCTATTGAAAGACCCATTCGCACTGGTTCGTGCTGAAAATTTAGGTCAACAGGCTCGAGAGGGGCGTACGGCGGAAGTCGAGCACAGATCGTCAACAGCTTTTGCGCCATCGAAGAGAAGCTCTTAAGTAGCGACCCGTGTCCTTCTAGCCTCCCATTTCAGGGAGAGGTAAGTACCCCCAGGGCAGCTGTCAGATATTAAATGCTGAGTCCGCGCGTCAAGCGCAGCAATAGCTCGCCTACTTGGATTGTCATTCGTACCTTCAACATTAAGTGTCATGAGCTCAACACACAAGGCTGCCACTACCGCGGCTACACTGGGAACGGCGTGTGTCCGCTAGAGTGTATTTGTGTGTCTTATATTGTCTGCCCGAGTGGTTAATCATTGCGGCAACTTTGCTAGTTGCGAACTAGCTGTGATTTGGGGAGGTTAGGTTCTATCCGCGTGTTGGTGTCAACCATACCGGGCTGTGCATAATTCGGACTGACTCTGCTTGCTTTAGCTCTTGCAAACGGTTGTTTTGTAAACAAAAATGCAAGAAAACGCATTGTTGCTTTCGTACGCGTGAATAGCATTGCTTGCAACACAAAGAAAATGTGACAGTGCTGTACATTGTGGTGAGAGAGAGAGTGACATCATATTGGTAGGGACTGGATATGACGGGGTTCTAACCAATGCTGGACTGGTAGGAAGAGCTGTCATTGTATGATCAATGCGCTGTAGATATTGTTCAGAGTTCAAAAAATTCCGGATAAAAATTTGAACCGTGGAAGATGTGCCTCTTTCTGCAGCCGCTGTACCCTACTGCCAATTTTTGCCGCCCAGTTAATGTAAAATTTCACTTTTTTCTTAATCTAATGGTAAAGGAAGGCGATCAGAAACTCGCTTAATATGTATAGGAGAAAAGGACTGCCAATTTCATAAAATTAATGATGAGTTTTAATGTTGTCAACGGTGTTATCAGTTCTCATTACGCCCTCTTGTCACAAATTTGTCTCAGGGATATACTGATCGCTAACAAATTAGTGATGTCCTTTCCTAAATTGAGAAAATAAATTAGTCAACTGGACGATGTGCACCTCGACATATTGGAAATTAGTATAGCGGGCAAGCCAGACAGGCAGAAACAAGCAGAATGAGACGCTCCAGATGACGTCATTGTGGGCAAAGGCACTAGAAGCGCGAACTGGCCCTTTATTTATATGTACGTAAATAATAAAATTTGTGATTGTTTTATGGAACAAGGCATTAATCGTTGCTTGGGGCGTCCTATAAAAAACATAAATGCAGTTATGAATAAATAAACACAAGCATTAGTTAAACTACCAGCTCCTATTTCTCTGGCGTACAAGCAGCGATACGGGTTCGTTTTTTTCGCATGACCGTCTTATGTCCACGTTACGCTCGCTCCATGGTTAACAGGTTGAGGACCGAAGTACTTCGTAAACGATGTGTATAACAAAGCTTTTTCAACGAAAAACAGACGTTTAATTTATAAAGCTACACGGCAAAGTCAACTTTGGCCGTATATCCCACACGCACTGGATCGAGCTGCAGATAAAGGGACACTTGCCCCAGAGGGGCACTCGGCTGCAGTCAAGCACAGAATGTCAAAGTCATGGTGTTTCTTACGGGGATACGACGCACTTTACATAGAACGTAAACAACGCAATTAAGTCACCCACAAAGGAGAATAATTTTTTTCGTAATTAAAGAGTAAATTATTTTCTCGAGCGGGTAGTATAGCATAATTATACAGCCGGCATTGGTTAGTGTAATACCAGAGAGAAAAAAATATACGTAGTGTTGGAATTCATTTGCGTTTATTGTAAAACAAAATATGGAATAATATGCATGAGGAAAACACTGACGTGCGCCCTGCTCTGTAATGAGCGTAAAATTAATATCGGTTGATTTGTTAATTAGCCGTAAGACGACTGCGTTCTTTGATTCAGAGGGGATGAACTTATTAGCGTCAGTAATTTTCTTGTGCTTTTTCATTTGTGTGAGATTTGAATTTTAAAAAATACACACATGTTGCGTCGAGGCAAGTAACGCGTTGACGTAGTAGCAATTACTAATATGAGTTTCGTGAAATGATTTTTAAATACATGTTTAGACTAATACATTATATTTGCAGTGTAGATTATGTGTTTCTCTCAGTTCCACCAACTGTAGAGCCCATGCTTATATTTCTGGCTTTCATATTTACCCTTCTGATATAATTCAAGTAGCGCAGTTACGAAAAGAGATCTCTCATCTGCATTGGGTTGTCGTCAATGAGGTTCATTCGACATTGTTCCTTGTCTTCATCACTGCTTCTCTGTACCCCAGTTACACCAGCTGTACCCCAGTTACACCAGCTGTACTCCAGTTACACCAGCTGTACCCCAGTTACACCAGCTGTACCCCAGTTACACCAGCTGTACCCCAGTTATACCAGCTGTACCCCAGTTACACCAGCTGTACCCCAGTTACACCAGCTGTACCCCAGTTACACCAGCTGTACCCCAGTTACCTCAGCTGTACCCCAGTTACACCAGCTGTACCCCAGTTACACCAGCTGTACCCCAGTTACACCAGCTGTACCCCAGTTACACCAGCTGTGCCCCAGTTACACCAGCTGTACCCCAGTTATACCAGCTGTCTCTATATGAGGACTTTTACTAACAAGGCTCTTCCTACGTGAATTGAAGCTCTTCTTTACATGGTGTTGTCAGCGCCGACGCTGGGCACCAATTACTTCCTATTTCTTCCGACGTCGTTCCGTTAAAAAATGCATGCAATAATTTAGGTCCATCACAATTTTTGAATTAATAATAGGCCTACACGATTCCATTAAGTTCACACCGAAAAACATTAAATTTGAATTTTCTATGAATAATAAGCTTGCGGTATTCCTCTCAGGTCGTACTAAACAGTATCAACCACCAATTTTTGTTTTGTTTGAATGATAGGCCTTAAGAAATCTGCTCAATTCGGTCCAAACAACTGCAATCAAGTATAATTTTTCTGCGTGTTGTTAAAGACCAAATTTAATATCTGAGTGTTATTTAACCCGCCTCGTATTCATTATTCGAAATATGTCTCATCTGAACCACTCGTAAGCAACTGTAATTCCGGCAATTAAATTTTACTTACTCGTGTCCTAACTCAACCTGTTTTGCACAAAAGTCTCCAATTGAATATCCTACGAATATTACGAATATTCTGGGAAAGCATCAAAGCTTGCAATTAGGTAGTAAACACAACCTCTTAAGGATTAGGGTATAAGATGAGAGCACGAGTACCTGTTGACCCAAATTTGCTTCAAATCCGGTCGCAATCCTCATCTCCTTATTTGTCTTTACCATTATCAATTCGAGATGTTCGACGCCCGCTCGTTATTTATAAGATACTGCGACCTGTATTAAATTACAGGACCTGCTTTAATGAAGCTACTGAAGTTGGGGTCTTCTGCAGCCTAGGTCATATTTACATATTTTTATGCAGTCGGGATAAACGGCGAAGACATCATTTTGTAGGAAAAATCGCATGCAGATGTTTCCTACAAAATGATGCGAATAAAGGTAACTTTATTTCGAACTACATAGAACTCAATCACTGCTACAGTTAGCGGTTTAAATATAGTTGCACTATGAGAACTAATACAATATCTTTATAGTAGACAAATCAATAGAGAGATTCTGGTATTATTGTAAATTTTAATATCATTTCAATGTAATAAACATTGAGAGCCACTTTTAAACATAATGCCGAGAACATATGTATATATATATTCTATGAAAGAGATAGCAGATGACTAGTATTAGATAATTTATATACTGTTTACATTATATTTGTGTGTGGACCTATGTATACAGGTTAGAAAAGCAGCAAAAAGAAAGCATGCATTTAAAAGTTACCCAGTTTAAAGCTTTTTATGGACTTGAATATTGGAATTGTCGTAAGTCGCTTAGGAAGACTGACTAATCTGATCAGTGTGTTTACCAGCGCTAATGACTTTAATTAATGAGCGTAATCAAATTGCTTACGACAAAACCCTGAAGAAAACCGACGGTCCAGTAATAGCGCATATTTTTTCCTTAAAGGAATACCTGTGCAGTGACAGTGAATAGTTCACGCTACTCCGACCGATAATGCGATGCTATTTTCGTAGCATATGTATACAACAGTGTCAATAGCGCCATAATTATTATGGGCTTAGACGTAAATGGTGGGGAAAACGCAGCAAGCGGCCCACCCATCGATGTCCCCAAAGGACCATCTTAACGCTATTGTGGGCTTTTGAAGTTCCTACGGCGTATGAAAATGACTTTAAGTAACATTAATGCACGTTAATTGATAATGGTACGGTATATGTACCTAATAATGTGTTATTCGGCAATGTTCGACGATACTATCAGCCCGATCGGATGGTTTGCAGCGAATTTCAAAAAGGAGAATTGTTTGAAATCCAGACGTCTATGGAAAATTTGGGAACAGTTGACTGAGATGCGCCTGGTTCATTTCTTCAACATTTTAATATTTTGATTCTCTCAGCAGCTATTAACAACGCATGTCTCTATCCAGATGGCGACAGTTGGCGTTAATGTTGTAGTATTCGGCAAAGGTAGAAAGATTATGATCGCAATCCCAGCATTGACTGCAGTTATGAAAGACTTTTAATTAAACCTTTTCATCAGTTATTGTGCAGAACTCCCACATTTTAATGTTCTGTTAATTAATTACAAAAAATCAGCTTGACACCAGAGCCTCGAGCCACTTACTTGTACTTTATTTGAAGCAAAAATGAAAAATACCACCTAATTGCCTGATCGATTAAAAATAATCTCTCGATTAGTAATTTTCCAGCTTCAGCCAAATTTAACTCGCAAAGAGGATTTTGCATAGCCTGCGAGCAATCATTCCATGTTTAGATCGAAAGTTGAATGAACTCAAGTAACACAAACGAAAATTTTTTTTTCAAATATCTCGTAATAGGAAATTCTTACCTCAATACTTTCTTGTCTCTGCCAGCAGTGCTCAATAATTGTTACTTTTCTGTTTCTGTGACTGCTGTCCTCAGATCTGATCTGGACACCGCCCGCTTCTTTCATCCAGCGTATGCGATCCGTATTATATTTTGTGTTAATTTAAATAACGAGTGCAACTAACAACAAACACATGGCCGTCCACTGTAGATGAAAAACGTCAATTTACATTAGATAGATAATTTGCATATTTATAGTATCATGCATTGTCAGTTGTTTGCTTTCTCAAACTACATATGATATTGTTCTGCTGTACATACAAATTAGTAAATTGTGTTTTCCTTTGGAATTGTTTCCTCTTGCACCACTATATAGTTCCTGTTTCCAGCAAATAAATAAACTAGTTATATCTATTTTTAGTGGTCTTTTGCATGAAATTCTGAACTGATGTCATTGCAGGGTGTAATTGTCGCTCCAAGAAAAAGAATTACAGCTGACTGTTATCCGAACATATGAATGGCAGCTCTACATTTAACATATATGAAGTGGTGGCACACCTTTCCTTTGTATTTCCTACGCCGCATTCTGTAGTACTTCGCGCCATTTCCATACAGGATGACAATAGAAGTAAGTTGTTCAAACTCTTAATGGACTACTGCTAATTCCACAATTGGAACAACGTCAGGTGAAATGGGTTACTGCTAAGTAATTTACATCGCAAGTGCGACAGAGGTAAAGCGCAGCTTGGAGGCAGTGCCGAGGCGCCAGATCTACTCATATATGTAGATTAGATTGCTGGCAGTAGACGAACCAACAGACCCATTTTCAACGAGCACCCGGGATTCAAGCTCCAGCCCTCTCTAGATGCAACGTCGAATCCTCGAAGCGATCCAACTGCTGATGTCGCCAAGCGTTTCTCAGATGTTTGCGATGTAACTCTATTGGATAGCGCCCTCTTGAAAATATCAACAAAAACACAGTTAACAAGTTGCATATTTACTTTACTTACGATATTAAAGTACTGTAGCAGTAGGGAACTGGGTCTTATCGATAATGCAGAATTTGGTTACTTTGTATTTATAGGCGTATTTGCGAAGCTATTGTGCTCTTAATAAAAGGTATTTGATATGATTAGCATTACTGCCACTAACTTGATATCTTTCCTTCAGCTCTTTGCTGCTTTCAGATTATCATTGAAACATTAAGCTCGAAGAACGACCTTAAGTCAGCAGTTCTTTCCGTATTTCATAGTCAGCATTTGGAATAGACTACATTCCGATGCTGTTAGTGAGGAGTCAGTCAACGCGTTTAAAAATCGTCTTGACATACATTGGGAGAAACTTCCTCCACAGCTAAGAAATCCTCCTCCAGGAATCGCAGACTCTTAACGGCCAAGTAAAAATTAAACTTCCAAGGCCACCTTTATTCATCTTCTTCTCTCTCCCGCTCCAACTACACAGTTTGACGTCTCTAAGCTCCGCGGCTCTTGATCGTGCTGGCGTGCATTCATGATCGTCTCTTTGGTAGGGACTCTTCCCCTCCCCCTCTTTTTTCTCTTCTCTCCTGTCCTCTATATCCTACTAACATAATGGCAATAGCTCATATAGGGCCGGGACGTAAATCCGGTATCTTTTTGGGAATAGGTCTGTTGGTTCGTCTACTGCCGTCAATCTAATCTAATCTAATCTAACTAACACACACGGATTTGCTCCGGTACTTTTCAGCAGAGCCCCTTTAATACTGACTAGGCACAACTGGCGCATGATATTTATTGTGTTTTTTTCTCTGAATCGCATTATTTTTTTATTATTATTTTAAGAATTCCCTTTACCATCGTGCTTACTGTGTTTACTGATCGGAGACGGATTTCAGACGGTCTTTATCTGTGCTCGGACCCTAAACACCGCACTTTGCTGGCCGTCTCTACAGGGTAAAGTTAAAGCCACAGGTTGATTGATCTATTTCCTCGAACGTTATCTTGGCAGTAAGTGTGATACCAAGAATTCCATATGCGGTGATTGCACTAGGAGACGCTTCAGCTGCTCCTGGATGAGGAGTTTACTCATACAGCTGCCTAAAGGATAGACTCTGAAAACTGTGTTCGTGAGTAATCTGTGACGTGAGTGTCGAGCGGGTTACTAGATTCATTGAAAGTAATATGAACAGTGACAGTTGTGCACTGAGGTTTCATCACTGTTTTTTGTGGTCTCCTATTATTGAACGTGCCTATATTCGCAATGAGTGATTCTGCCGCCGGGTACCATTCGGAAGACTCTGAGTCTGGAACTGAGGACAATGCCACTAGAGGCTCATCATGGCAAAGTGAAATGAAATCTATTGA
>LQNS02278083.1:21424191-21434945 GCA_001587735.2 Parhyale hawaiensis
CTGTTCCTCCCAACATACCTAACAATCCCTGTAAATTTCATCCAAATCGGTTCATAACTTTTTGAGTTATCCTGGTGACAGACAAACAGACAGACAGACAGACAGACAGACAGACATACAAACAGACAAACACGACGAAAACATAACCTCCTTGGCGGAGGTAATAATAATAAAATGCCAGTTTCAGCAGCCACGGAGTAAACTGAAGAAAAATCAACTAGTTTTGGGGAGTATGCTCTACGTACACTGTGCATAACATTGAGCTTTGAAAGTCTGTCTCTACGGCGAACTGTGTGTTTCAATACAAAAAAGCAAAGAATTATACACACATAAAAATTATAGTTTCATATTAACATAGAGATATGTGTATATGCATATAGCAACAGGCATGCGATGTATGTAGGTCTGTTAATATCAATGTGCTGTAGATATCCCAGACTAAGCTTAGAGAAAAGAGAAAGAGTTGAACAGTTAAAGTTGGTACCCTGCACTCAGCTTGTAAAATACTATTAATGAAATAGTTAGCACTGCATCACAGTTCACAAGACTACAATTAAATGCAGCACGCAGTTAGAACAGTGAAGTCTGAAGTTAATGTAAATGAACCAAGAGCGTATTGTTTTTTTGGGACCAAAATAGCTTGTACATCATAGTAAACACCATACTCATAACTGGATCTCGTACAGTATTAAGTGACATGATCCTGGTTGCAGTACTTCGTAATCATCTCAACAGGGTTCTCAGTGTGTCGTTAAGGAGCATGATTTTTAGTTAACTAACTTTTGACTGTCACGCTCGTACAACGAACTTTCTAAAAATGTTTACTGTGTAGCAATATGGTCAGAATGAGCAGCACATCCAGGAAAAGCGGCCAGAGTTGTAAATATATGGGGTATTTAGGAAGCACGTTATAGTCTCTGCTAAGAACCTAATGTAATTTTCTCTAACGATTATCAATCTTTGAATAAGCGCAACAGTATCCCACAAATGTGTCCACTCCTTGCGAAATGAACTCCATGACACAGGACTGACGAAGAGCTTATGGAAGATTTTATCTCCAGGTAAAAAATACTCACAAGTGGTTCTCGGGGAAAAAAATATAAGCTGCTTAACTGCAAGATAGAGATAAAATATTACCAAAAAGGACAGTTTCTACAGAGAGCTTCGTGTTGCAACCACGTGACGTTGCGGGAAAGCTACTATTATATTACAAAAATCTTACTTGACCACAGAATTACAGTCGATGTTGTTTCTTAGTTAATAACTTTTTACACATAGGATATAAAAGTCTAATGAATGACACACTTCATATTTGATAATCAGGAAAGGAAAATTCATGTTCATAATAAAAAATCGCTAAGTATTTTTTCGCATTTATCACGGAAACAAGAATTAAATATTGTAATATTATCGCAAGGAATTAGTATCAGGATCTCTAAAAGTTATTAATTATAAGTCTGTGGCAATCAAGTTGTTTAGCAACTTCTGTTGCATGCATGTAAATTTGTATGTACACAGAATGAAACCTCCATTTAATTTAACAAAACACATTCGGTTGTGAGGATCAAGATTTCTTTGTCCTTAATATGGAACAAATAACTATGTAGATCTCTTAGTACTGGAAACGTAAGTTGCATCAACTGGAGAGTTCTTCGTGTGTGCTACAGTTAGTGCAAAGAATTTTTTTTTGCCCACACAACCAAATGTTGTTGGTTAGACTCTTTATTTACATTAAGAACATATTTCTGTGTGACACACAGCGCAAAAGTTTGTGCTAAATAACTGGCCCAATCGAGCCGTAAATCACAGTGATGGCAACTTAAAAATATATATATATATATATATCAACGTGTTTCATGAACAACGAATTCTTTGGTATAGTATGTAAGTTTTATTCATTTTTATGGGAAATCATCCTCGTCTCAGGTACTGAATTAATCAGAAGAATCGAAATATTTAGGTATCTATAGCGAAAAGAGGAGCTATAGCAGAAGAAGCCAGAATAAACGAGGACTGATTCCTTCGTTTTAACGAATCAAACGAAATTCCTAACACTCAAGTTTCTAGTCTTGAAAGGAACCTTCATAAAATTCTTATTAGGCTCAATCATCGACTGTCAAAGTGCGCACTTAGCGTGAAAGTTTCATAATTTCTTTCCCCTGACGCCGATCCACTTGTATGGCTAGTCGAGAGAGAGAGAGAAAAAAAGGCTAATAAAGTTAAGAAAGCTACATCAATTCTATGTTCTATTTACTGAAGCCAGAACGAGAAATCACAGTATTGTAGTGTTACATTTTTTAAACCAAGTTACTAAATAATAAAAAGACAACCTATTGACGGAGTAAAATAACAATAATGTCGATAGCTCGCGGTGTTCATCTGTCCTTCTGATGCAAGAGCACCAATGAGGAGGCGGTCACTGGGTCTGGGCAAGGATGACCTCTGGTGCTTCCGGCATGGCAGGTGCTTGCAGTGCCAATCACGCCACTTAATATTAACGAGATTGAAAGCCTCATTTAGCATCGGAAGTATTGGCTGCAAATTTTCTGTTCACTACGCGACCTTGAGAGAAATATTACGGACAGAGAAAAAAAAATAGATGGTGTTAACGATTTTAAGGGAAGAAAAATAAATCGATTGTGTAAATATGCCCATACACTCAATTGCTTCCAGTTGGTGGAATTACCTTGAAGCCAGCTTCGATTTCCTATGCTACAAGTTTAAGACCCATTTTTATAGCCAGTTGTACATGCAGAAGCAGTGAAGCGAGAGCTGTATTGGTGACAATGGGGTGTTTTATTTATGTGTCCATGCCACACATGCAATGTTTGCTTGAGGCTCAGTACCAGTAACACTCCAGTCACCTCACATTGCTCTATGCTGTTGGTTGGGGGTATGAACGAACGCTCTCATTTCAAAACACAAAATGTATATTTTTACCCAACGGAATATTGATGTTAGGAATGGTATCTGGTGAGAAGCAGCACATTATCGTTTTAACTGTGGAAATTTCTTCTCAGAAATAAACCACTGTTCTCTAGGCTAGAGGCTGGTAACTGCCTTTTCTAACCGAGCAGTACACGTATTTGGAGAATTACTTGCGCGCCAAGGACCTTTGCCAAACTGGTCGCATGGTTCAGTACGGCTTACTGTGTTACCATGTGCCTTAAGCCTGCCCAGTAAAGTCTCACTCAAGAAAGCCCATGTCTGGATCGTAGTGGAAACACGAAACTCATTTCTAATCCAAGTACAAAAAGAGCAGTTGACAAAGCTGTAATGTTGCTATCAGAACAGAAAAATACCGACGTATGGTAAATGGCTCACAGAAAACGTATAGGGTTTCGGAGAATGTCACAGTCAGCTTAGACTTCGTAGACAAGTACAGAAGAATTCTTTCGAAATACCTCATATTCATGTTTCACAAGAAAACTTTACGTAACTTAAAAAAAAACAGAAATTTGGTGCTGTACTTTTGCTTCGTTCGTCCAATTGCGACCACCAATCCACCATCAAGCATGAGAACGCGATCACCTGCAAAACTATTACTTCATGATTCATTCCAATATCCTTCGAAGGAATTTTATTTTACGATCACACTAGATTTTACGAAAATAGCGCAATATTATTCACCCAAATTATTAAGTATTAAAGGGCAAAACAAAATAC
This sequence comes from Parhyale hawaiensis, assembly GCA_001587735.2. Lineage (NCBI taxonomy): Eukaryota > Metazoa > Arthropoda > Malacostraca > Amphipoda > Hyalidae > Parhyale > Parhyale hawaiensis. Next base: position 21,427,858 of record LQNS02278083.1, read on the forward strand.
TCAGACGTCGTTTAGCACGAGCGATAAATAAAGTCCATAAACTTGTTTAGCGAACAAACAGACGCAATTTTCCACATCATGATATTAAAACGATAAAAATCGACTGAGCAACCAACTATTACGTGCTATCTTGCGATGACAGTGTGCAGTTTTTGGGTTACAATAATTACGGTACTACACAGTAAGTTGCAGATATAACCTGAATGAAATCACGGGCACCGCGTGGTTTTCCTGCAGGTGAAAATTACAGGTAATCCGCGGACTTCGGAGTCATTATTTTACAAACTATACCGTACGACGTTGTAGTCCATCATTTTAAGAGCTTCTTGCAATCATAGAGACGCTTATTCAATTCCGTGATATAATAGCAGCACAACATGGAGAGCCAACATGGCAGATACTTATGATTGTGATCGTAGGGAGGTAGTTTTCAGAGCCATGATTAGTTTACAGTCTGGTTAGCAGCGAGTACTTGCAGGCCACTTATAGAATCACAGAGACGCGACTTCCACAGTCATAATTGCCGCTACAAAAGTCACCGGCAACCATTGGAAGTACTGCCTGCCATCACAGAGACGCGGTTTTGGAGTCGTAATGACAAAAGCAGGAACCTCTCAGCGAGGGAGACCAGCCAGGGAATTGGCCTCATTAATTTTCCGGTAGGGTCCTTAATGAGGGCACTCCAGAGCTCTTATACCATTTGAGTGGGCTCATTAAACACTGATACATGTCAATCATAAGATCTATTAAATGACAGCTCTGATGTAATGTCCCTTCACCGAAAAATAACAACGGGTATCCCCCGTTGCCCTGGGATGCAGTTGATGACGAGATTATTGTGCTGGCAAGGATACGTATGGCACCAGAAGTCAGTTACTGGCTGGGGTGCGTTAGATACCTGCAGAGGCACTCTGAGCGCGCATACCGCCGCCAGGCAATGCAATGTTAATGAAACAAAAATGTAGATTGGTCCTGAATCGAAGATTTTGTCTTATTCATCACCAAAATTGAATCACTTGTTACTCGTTAACATTTTTTGTAGTCCCTGTAAACAGTTGTTTGAACATCCGACCATAACTTTTTGCATTATATTCTGAGCAAATAAAAATATGAACACAGAGACAAAACCTACAAACGAATGAATAAAAGTAATTGTTACCAAAAGTAGATAAGATGTGGCTCGTAATCATCCCAACTTGTCCTGCCCATTTCACAAAGATCTGTTCATAACTTATTATGTTATGTTGCTGACGAACAGAGAAATCAACATATGACCAAACAGACAAATGGAGGGGGTAATTTGCTCCTCGTAACATGTCTATAATTTCTTTCAAATTTTATAAAAATCTAGGAATAACTGTTTAACATATATTACCAAGAAAAAAAATAGATCAACAAACGGTTAACGGATCTTCACCGAAAGTTAATCACCTCATTTTCATTACAACCTAATATCCGTGTAAATTCCATAACTCTTTGAATTAATTTGGTGGCAGACTCACAAATAAATAGTCAAACTCCGACAAAGCATTACCTCTTTGGCGGAGGTAACGGGAGTACCTACGATGTTAGCGGTATGCACACGGTACCAAGAATCAGATACTGTCTCCAGCACATACAGTTACGAGAATACGGTACTGCCTGAAATAATGCGCAGGCGGGACTGCCTCAGATGCGCATGATGACACGAGTCCGGCAGTGCAGGAGGTGAAGATGGTCATGATAAACCGGCAATGTCTGCAATGCAAATGGTAGCTAATATTAAGTTTCAACAAATACATATGCGGTGTTGGTGTTGCTTAATTAAAAGAGTACCTATGATAAACAGTAGGTATAATGTATGTCATTTTCCCTTCCTACCTACCTCTCTCTGTTTTTTAGCTATTAAAATTCTACGCCTTGATGGCAGAATCGACGTGTATTCGTGTATTACCACACTCCTTACTTTTTTAATTTCACTAAGTTTCCATACGTAAATACAAGTGTATTTCATGTGATTTCCCATAGCAAATGTGATGCCTCGGCAAACGTATGAATTACACACTTGCCGTAGCGGGAGGTTTGTATTGCACTCCTGGCAACTTTTCCCCAAAAGTTACTGCCGGATTTTGATGAGACTTTCCACGAGGCTCGTACGGGACCAGCAAATGCATCATTTGGAGTTTAGAGGCGGTGTATTTCTCCATCGGGATCTATAAAGCTGGAGATATTCACAGCGATTGGAATTAATTTTCTATCAGAGAATTTATGAGCATGCAGAATCTTTACTGTAGAGTATACTGCCTGGAAGCAACAGTAAAATATAATAACCACTGATGGGATACGTAGAAAACATGGTATTCGAAACGGTTGGGATAAATTTTTTCATGTGACAAAGTATGAGTATATAGCAATAATTTTAGTGCAAAAAGTGTAGAGTTTATAACAGTGACTGCAGAAGTAGTGAAATACAGTACGGTATCAACAGAGACACTCTCAACGCTTTTCGAATTTATTACCTCCGCCAAGGAGGTCTTAATTATTTTCATCGTGTTTGTCTGTCTATTTGACTCTCTGTCTTTCTGTTTGTCTGTGATCAAGATAAATCAAAAAGCTATGGAAGGATTTTGACGAAACTTTGAGGGATTGTTAGGTATGTTAGGAGGAACAGATGATTAACTTTTGGTGAAGATCCGTCCATCCGTTTGTTTGTTTGTCTGCCTCATTTTTCTTAATGCCATAGCTCAAATTCGCCAGTATATATTAAGTTTTACCCGCCAATCAGCATCTACAACTAAAATAATTATTTCACAGATAATGTGAGGGTGGAATATCGATTAGCTATGAACGGATTTTTATGCAAGTTACATGAGTTGTTAGGTACGTCGCGAAGAGTAAATGACCTAATTTTGCGATGATCTATTTGTTTGCTGGTTTCTCTCTTTGTCGTTGTGTTTGCTTTTATGCTTGTTAGCGCAATAACTCAAAATTTTTTCAATATATCTTTATGAAACTTACAGGAGTTGTTAGTAATCTTAAAAGACATAAATGATTAAATTTTGATGCAGATCGGTTGGTTCGTTTGTATGTGTGACTTATGTTTGTCATAATGTTTGTTAGCCAATAACTCATAGAGTTTTGAATGGATCTTTATGAAACTTACTGGAGTTGTTAGTAATGTTAAAAGACATGAATGATTAACTTTTGGTGCAGATCTGTTGGTTCGTTTTTATGCGTAACTTATATTTGTCATAATGTGTTTTAGCAGCATAACTCAAATAGCTTTGAATGGATCTTTACGAAATTTACAGGAGTTGTTATTATGTTAAGAGACAGAAATGATTAAATTTTGGCTTGGACTGGTTTGTTCGTTTGACTTTTGTTTCTCATAAAAATTATTAGCCAATAATTTAAAAAGTTTTGAATGGATCTTTATGAAATTAACAGGAGTTGTTAGCAATGTTAAAAGATAAAAATGATTAAATTTTGGTGCAGATCGGTTGGTTCGTTTGTATGTTTGAATTATGTTGGTGATAATGTTTGTTTGCAGCCTAACTCAAAAAGTTATGAACGGATCCTCAAAAAATTTACAGAAACTTTTAATACTGTCAAAATGGACAAATGATTAGATTTTGGAGTTGATATAAAGAAAATCATGGATTCAACGGCAATTTGAATTTTTCACAACCGTAGCCTTACTTGGCGGAGGCATGCGCTCGCAGAGTGCTCTAGTTGAAGTTGATAAGCACGACTAAGTCCTATCTTTACTCACAACGTAAGCAGTAATATTTTATTCTTCATATGATCACTACAGTAGAAAAATCAGACACGTGTCTGTTGCGCAGGCAATCAGATGCAATAAATGAGTTATTTTCTCACAAGTGTCTCACTTGCATATACGTTCCGTTGATTAACAATAAACGCAGATTATTAGTGTTCTGGTAACTACTGTGCGACATTATAGGTAAATAAATACCTAAGACGCAACTACACGATAATGATAATAATGCGATTCAGAGAAAAAAAACAGGATAAACATCATGCGCCAGTTGTGCCTAGTCAGTATTAAAGGGGCTCTGCTGAAAAGTACCGGGGCAAATCCGTGTGTTAGTTAGATTAGATTAGATAGGCGGCAGTAGACGAACCAATAGGCCCATTCCCAAAGAGACAGCGGAACTTACGCCCCGGCCCTCTATGAGCTATTGCCATTATGTTAGTAGGATATAGAGGACTGGAGAGAAGAGAAAAAAAGGGGGGGGGGAAGAGTCCCTCCCTAAGAGACGATCATGAATGCACGCCAGCACGATCAAGAGCCGCTGACATGCGGAGCTTAGAGACGTCAAACTCTGTAGTTGGAGAGAGAAGAAGACGGATTAAAGTGGCCGTAGAAGCTTAATTTCTACTTGGCCGTTAAGAGTTTGCGATTCCTGGAGGAGGAGTTCTTAGCTGTGGAGGATGTTTCTCCCAATGTATGTCAAGACGATATTTAAACGCGTTGACTGACTCCTCACTAACAGCTTCGGAAGGGAGTCTATTCCAAATGCTGACTATGAAATACGGAAAGAACTGCTGACTTAAGGTCGTTCTTCGAGCTTTATGTTTCAATGATAATCGAAAAGCAGCAAAGAGCTGAATGAAAGATATCAAGTTAGTGGCGGTAATGCTAATCATATCAAATAACTTTTATTAAGAGCACAATAGCTTCGCAAATACCCCTATAATTACAAAGTAACCAAATTCTGCGTTATCGATTAGACCCAGTTCCCTACTGCTACAGTACTTCAATTTCGTAAGTAAAATAAATATGCATCTTGTTAACTGTGTTTTTGTTGATATTTTCAAGAGGGCGCTATCCAATAGAGTTACATCGCAAACATCTGAGAAACGCTTGGCGACATCAGCAGTTGGATCGCTTCGAGGTTTCGACGTTGCTTCTAGAGAGGGCTGGAGCTTGAAACCCGGGTGCTCATTGAAAATGGGTCTGTTGGTTCGTCTACTGCCAGCAATCTAATCTGCATATTTGAGTAGATCTGGCGCCTCGGTACTGTCTTCAAGCTGCGGTTTACCTCTGTCGCACTTGCGATGTAAATTACTTAGCAGTAACCCATTTCACCTGACGTTGTTCCAATTGTGGAATTAGCAGTAGTCCATTAAGACTTGGAACAACTTACTTCTATTGTCATCCTGTATGGAAGTGGCGCGAAGTACTTCAGAATGCGGCGTAGGAACTACAAAGGAACGGTGTGCCACCACTTCATATATGTTATATGTAGAGCTGTCATTCATATGTTCGGATAACAGTCAGCTGTAATTCTTTTTTTTTTTTTTGAGCGGCAATTACACCCTGCAATGACGTCAGTTCAGAATTTCATGCAAAAGACAACAAAAAATAGATATAACTAGTTTATTTATTTGCTGGAAACAGGAACTAGTGGTGCAAGAAGAAACAATTCCAAAGGAAAGCACAATTTACTAATTTGTATGTACAGCAGAACAATATCATTTGTAGTTTGAGAAAGCAAACAACTGACAATGCATGATAATACAAATATGCAAATTATCTATCTAATGTAAATTGACGTTTTTCATCTACAGTGGACGGCCATGTGTTTGTTGATAGTTGCACTCGTTATTTAAATTAACACAAAATATAATACGGATCGTATACCCTGGATGAAAGAAGCGGGCGGTGTCCAGATCAGATCTAAGGACAGCAGTCACAGAAACAGAAAAGTAACAATTATTGAGCACTGCTGGCAGAGAAAAGAAAGTAATCAGGTAAGAATTTCCTATAACGAGATACATGAAAGGAAATTTTTCGTTTGTGTTACTTGCGTTCATAAAATTTTAGATCTAAACATGGATGTTTGCTCGCAGGCTATACAAAATCCTCTTTGCGAGTTAAATGTAGCTGAAGCTGGAAAATTACTAATCGAGAGATTATTTTTAATCGATCAGGCAATTAGGTGGTATTTTTCATTTTTGCTTCAAATAGAGTACAAGTAAGTGGCTCTCGGCTCTGGTGTGAAGCTGATTTTTTTGTAATTAATTCACAGAACATTAAAATGTGGGAGTTCTGCTCAATAACTGATGAAAAGGTTTAATTAAAAGTCTTTCATAAAGGCTGCAGTCAATGCTTAGCGTGCGATCATAATCTTTCTACCTTTACCGAATACTACAACATTAACGCCTACTGTCGCCATCTGGATAGAGACATGCGTTGTTAATAGCTGCTGAGAGAATCAAAATATTAAAATGTTGAAGAAATGAACCAGGCGCATCTCAGTCAACTGTTCCTAAATTTTCCATAGACGTCTGGATTTCAAATATTCTCCTTTTTGAAATTCGTTGCAAAGCATCCGATCGGGCCGTTAGTATCGTCGAACATTGCCGAATAACAAATTGTTACGTACATATACCGTACCATTATCAATTTACGTGCATTAATGTTACTGAAAGTCATTTTCATACGCCGTATGAACTTCACAAGCCCACAATAGCGTTAAGAGGGAGCTTCAGTGAGTTTTCGCCCATTGCTTTCTTTAACAAATTCGGCACTTAATAGCTCGAGATTAACAGAAGCGATTTTCATCAAATTACATCTCATGTAAGATCAACATCAGAACAAGCGATCCGCTTGGCCAATGACGGGAATTTCGTTGATTGACGGTCCTTTGGGGACATCGATGAGTGGGCTTCTTGCTACTTTTTTCCCCACCTTCTAATTCTAAGCCCATAATAATTATGGCGCTGTTGCCACTGTTGTATACATATGCTACGAAAATAGCATCGCATTATCGGTCAAAGTAGAGTGAACTATTCACTGTCACTGCACAGGTATTCCTTTACGGAAAAAATATGCGCTATTAGTGGACCGACGGTTTTCTTCACGGTATTGTCGTAAGCAATGTGATTACGTTCATTAATTAAAGTCACTAGTGCACCAAACGCAACCCTTTTGTTGAATAAGTCATAAGAATATATATTTGAAAACATCTTTCCATCTCATCGAAAAATTATACAATACTTCTATATTCACCAAGCCCACAAAGTCCACCAAATCCACCAAGTCCACAAAGTCCACCAAGTCCACAAAGTCCGCAAAGTCC
>LQNS02278083.1:21458163-21474163 GCA_001587735.2 Parhyale hawaiensis
TGATGTTGCCATCAGGCAGGCATGAGAATTGGCCATTTGATATAGTTACATTGAATTTTATAATTAAAATTACTTTACTTCAAATGAGCTCTCAGATTCTAACCTTTTTGCGACAATTTAAAGCAATGACAATAAGAAGATTGAAACTTCGCTAATATATCCGTTCAATTTTCTATGGTAACGGTTATAATTTTAAAGAAAATGAGCCTTAAATAGTGAATAGTTTGTTGCATTATTATGAGTGACCAAGTCTACCAAACGTCCAGTGTGACGTCAGTAACGTACGGTACAAAAATTAATATTCAAAGCATTTGCGAAATGGGAGAAAGCATAACAGGAGGTAATACAAACAATGTTAAAGGAGTAGTGTACATATGCTGCACAAACTTAGTACGAACTTTTATAATCCAGCATCAGAGGGTCAACGCGCTACTCCAAACGCCAAGTATCTCAAAGAGAAGAAGAAAGAAAAGAGACACTGATGCAGAGGGCTTCTGTCGTGGCCTCCCACACAGGATCGAGGTAGGATTCGTGTGGGGTTTGTCGCACCACCATAGGCGGCCAACCTCACGGTGCATTAGGAGAAGTATAAATAAATATATTATATAACTACCTACATTACAAGGAACTGCGGTCTGATGCAACAAGCCCTGCGGTAGGGCACTCGATTCACTCATGGGTTCATAGGGCCCCTAGATATCTGAACAGGATAGGGTCGGCCAGAGAGTTCCTGTGCAGCGTTCGGGACTCGTGTTTAATAATAGTCTAGTCACAAAGTGACAGCTGCATCTTCGTGTGTCGTATGACCATTTAAACTTTTAATTTTACCAAAATCTGAAATTCAAAGGTGGAATTCATTTTTTTTTTATTCACGACCAGTGGAAGTGGGTGTCGAGTGACGCGAAATTAATGCGATGAGACGACATAAAAAAATGTCCAAGTCTTGCCATCAGCAGCCATTTGCCAGGTGCCGGTCACAATGCGGGAAGTTTCACACGTTTTTTCTTCATTAAAGTTGGAAGGAAAAAATGCCTTTCAAAACTCTGTTCATTTTGAGCGTCTCTTCTGGAAAAAAATTATTCTGCCCAGCGAAGAAGAAGAGGAGAAAGTTTTCTAGTTCAGAAATCTAAATATTACTTGGCAGCCAAACTCGTCAAGGTAAACAACATTAGAGAAACATTCGAGTTTGAATTATTTTTGATAGCCGGTTAGCGAAGTTTATTCCTCCAGTGGGTATCATTAGAGCCTTCATTAATATATAGCGTAGAAATTAAGCATAAAAAGCAAATGAAATATTTCGGCCATTCGTCCAAAAGTATTTTGCTTCTAGTAAACAAGCTTTAGGCGTGCTCTGTGGTAGGCATGCCGATCAACTTCGACTACTTTTGACCACTAGGGAAAACCCAATAAATCAAGGATGACATTCTACACAAAGAAATCTCTAGTTAATGCGCCCTTGTAAGATAATCTCTAGGGTTATACTTTTTTGTATTTTTACCAATATCAAAGTCCTGCATCATGATTGGATGACCTTTTTTGGTATAATGGAAGTAACCAAATTCCATTTTCAATATTCTTTTCGAAAGTTTCCCCGAGACAAATAAAAAAGTAATGCACATTACAGCTAATGATGTGAAAAAAGAAACGGTGCTAAGTAATCAAACATTGAGCACAGTGAGTGCTTCTTTATACTCAATCTGATTAATAACTACAAAATATTGAAATCCAAATTTGTAAATCCAACCGATCAGTGATCCACTTGCAAATTTTGTTTCAATGTTTCGTAGTTGTTAATCAGACTGCGTAAAAAATGTACTCAATGTTTGATTACTTATTCAAATTTCATATCATTGGCTGTAATGTGTATTTAATACTTCTTGGAATCGGGAGTACTATTTTCAAAGAGTGTTGATTGAAAATGGAGCTTGATTTCTTCAATTATACCAAAACGTTCATTTCATCATGATGCGGAGCTTTGATTTGGGAAAAGCTTCAAAAAGTTCTAACCCTAATAATTACTCACGTTTCACTGCAAGGATAAACGATGGAAGTTTGTATAAAACATGACGCACATAACAACGCGTCGATCTATCAGCAGTAGAAAAATAATCTTGTCTTGCTGAGGTATTCCTCGCATTAGCTAGAGAGTCTCTGTAGGTAAAATATTTAGTACCAAGAACCCTCTGGGTATCTGTCCACCCAAAAAGTGGTTGAAGGAGTTGAGCAATGTTCATAATTTTTCTAAGGAGTTTGGAGGGTCGACATAGATGTGACCAGTGCCAAAACTAGGCCTAGCTAGCCATAAAAAATGACGGCGTTGAATTTGCCTTCACCGCGGCAGATTGTCTTAAGCCCCGTCCAGACTCTCGCCACAATATGTCCACACTATGGCGATTTTTTGCCGTCAAATCGCAGCTTTCAGCGTTTTCGCGAGCGTCCGACTTGCTGGATAGTTTCGCGTGATTTTGGCTGCGAACAAAGCAGGCTCACCTTGAAGTATTTTGTTCCTCTCAAGCAATACAAATAAATTAGGTCTTATATGAGGTTTTCTTGCTTCTTTATAGACAGTTTAAAAGCCCGAAGCTTCTCTGAGTTCTAAGTTTTAATTCACAGCAAATTTGACGATAAATATGATACTTCACTGCAGAGTGACACGTGTGTCGAAAACTGAGTCTACAGTAAACATTTTATCGGCGTTTTGATGTTATACAGTTGTGTTTAAGAAACAAACAAACAATAAAATAAAATAAAATAAAAATAAAATGTTCGAACAGTTTACACTAAGTATGGGGAACATAAATTGTCGAGGAACCCCACCTAGAAATTTGTTTACTCGACAACGTCTAAAACAATACCGAGTGGTAAAGAAAAGTGTGAAAATGTCAACCCAAGATGAGTTGACAGGACGCGTTTTGCTGGAGAACACATGTCAATATCTAACAAGTTCTTGAAGACGAAACAAATGAGTTTTCACCATTTATATTGATTTTTTTATTTGGATCAAAATTACCGTATAGTTACTGTAGATTATTTCGTCTTCATCTGTGACGCGTATTGTATACGCATGACACTGATCAAACGGGTTCGATCTTGCCTGCAAGTATGATATTAGATGCTCTTGACGACGAATAGAGGAGGTTAAGAATGGACAAAGTCCCGCACTGGTACAATTTATGTGACATAAAAAACGGCTTGAAGCAAGCATAGAATCCGGTTATATCAAATATAATCTGTGAGACAGAATTTAAAAGAACTTTGGCATATTGGCTGTTCTTTCACTAAGTTGAGCCTGTGTTGAGACAATTTTTTCTCAAGTCTATACAGTAAAAATGACAAGAACTAACTCGTTAAAAATGTCTTCGTTTCTGCAAAAGGTAGACTTCTCGGAAAACAGCGCATAATGTCATTACAAAATTGACGAGACGTGCATGTCAGGGTAACCTTAGGCGGAATTAATAAAAGATATGCGCGATATTGGCGTTTCAAACGATACTCTGCAAGGCTGATATACCTACGCCAAGGATGTCAATAAGGTTGCTATTTATGAAGGGAGGAGAGGATCAAGAATTGTACATAGTGTGAGTTCTTACAACAAAAATGTAGTGAAGAGTTCTTGTCAAGCATATATATTTTTTAGATTTTTCATAATTGTTTCATCTGTACCGCGATCTTGAATCAAATAAACATTTTATTTATGGTAAATTTACTAATTTCTTAGTTTTTTAAGGCATTTCTTTTTCTTCCTGACTTGCTCGCTAGGTTTTTCTGGAAAGTGTCGCTGGAAGCACTGCTCAATTTGTCCATTAGCGACTGGAGCGACGCTATCCACCCTCACTGATGCCCCGCTGGCAACTGTCACAGTGTCACCCTGGTATATGGTATATGCCACAGTTCATTTATTACAGATAAATATGTCCGCTCTAAGAGAACACCCTTTCGCCCAATCTTAGTCAATCAGCGACCGCCGTGACACCATCTCAGCCAATCAGCGACCACTGTGACTGGCTTCAATTTCAGCCAATGGGCGACTGCCACATCACTATGCTGGTGTAAAAAACTGAGGCCGCGAGCGGCGGCTCCTTGTTCTGCAATATACCAGAAAGACTTTCCCGCCAATTGTTTATAATTTATTACCTCAAATTGGAACTACCCATACTGGCCATACACTTAATTACATAAGTATAGAAAATAATAGACTGTAGATTTGATGTATTGTATTGGATCTTGATTTTCAGCGCCATAAAAAGAACTGAGAAAATCATCTGAAAATTTTTACCTAAGTTAAAGCGAATGCTTTGCGCAGAATAGAATGATTCGCATAAATTTAAAAAGACAAAATTAGACGATTTTCGTTCACCAAGAAAACTTTGCATTACAAGTTATAAAGTACTAGAGGGCCCAGCCGTCAAAAATAACGGCAAAAATTTTGTGATTGAGCTTTTTATTGTACCGGTTCCCAGTATAGGTTTTGTTGTATTATAGGTCTGATCCCTGCAGGCCTGGTCTTCCATTAGTGAAACGCAAGCTCTACAACCATGAGTTTTGCGATAGCAAAATATCCCCCCTGCAAGATAAGGAGTGAATAACAGCTTGGAATTGATCAAGCGTTAAGTTGCTCTCAAGGAACTTCAATAGAGAAGGAGGGAGCCTTGTGACCCAGTTACAGACTTGCCATAGTCAACCAGACCTCTTATGGCTGTGAGACGCTCATTGGTGGAAAAGACGGGGGAGCACTGAGTTTCACGGGGGAGCAGCAGACGAACCGAGCTACTGATATCCGATTGGTGCTTACGCGACTGGCTGCAGCCATAAGAGACTCTTTACTGATATGCGATTGGTGCACAGGACAACTGGCTGACAGCCATAAGAGACTCTTGAGCTTCAACGGGCTAGGCTACTGGCTCCCACATAGGACAACTGGCTGACAGCCATAAGAGACTCTTGAGCTTCAACGGGCTAGGCTACTGGCTCCCTCCTTCTCTATAAAAGCTCCTTGGTTGCTCTAAGAAAATATAGCTCAGCCAAAAGAATTCACTGCAAACGGTATTGTGGATACCAACTGATTGTTGAACCTCCAGCGTCGAACTGTGGCTGCGATGTAAATCTATACTATAATAAGAGAGCTGTCTGTCTGTCTGTCCGTCCGTCTGTCCGAAGCCTTATTTTCCCCTACCTGATACTGAAGAAAAAGATTTCAAGGCACCCAACATTTTTTTTTGCCAAACCGTATCCAGGATACGAGCCCGGGAATTCCCGGGTTATTGGTGAAGACCTGATCACGGGCCTTTTGTGAACTTGGTTGCTTTTGTGCACTTGGTGATTTTCGTAGACTTTGTGGACATGGTGAAATTTTGAGTATTGCGAACTTTTTCGATAGAATGGTAAGATATTTTCAAATACACACTTTCATGACTTATTCAACAAAGGGGTTGTGTTTGGTGCACTAGTTCAATATAAAAAGGCGTCTGCTCAGCGTAAGGATTCAACTACTTCGATATCATTCAGCAATGAAAGCGGGGATCCAGAGGCTAGCTGACGATCCAGAGGCTGGTATCCTGAGGAGGGAGATCCAGAGCTAAATTTATCACCGGTACTCAAAGCGCTGAAATTGTATGGTGTCTCAACTTGTTCTTCAGTACATCAATTTTTTCTTATTAAACTCTTAACTGCGTGACGGAGAGACGGACCAACATTGGAGCAAGCGACCAACAACTGCGTTTTATTATATAGTGAATTGTTATACCCATATGAAAAGCACAATAAACTGCAACTGAACAATTTTACCTACGTTTATGTAGTAAACAATCGCAACACACACTTAACCTCTCGCACACACGGCGCCATATTGGAAATTACCCAAGATGCCTCTGTCTTGGCATTACCCAGGATGCCCCGCTGCAAAAGGAGCGACGCTATTGGCTGATACTTTTTGTGTGATGCCACTATGCTGCAACTGCAGGTGCTGCAAGCTATATTGCTTGACATAACTATCTGTAGTAAATGAGCTGTGGTATATGCGAAGGTCGTGTCACGTGTGTACGAAACGCGGGCGCAGCTGCTGGGCGCACGTCACCCCCGTAACATTGTTGCGGGCTCAAATGCTGCTCGTCCGTACCTTGTGTTAATTAGTAGTAAATCGAAAGCTCACGTTTGAAGTTTCGGAAACGTTAAGCTAATATTTAAAGATTGGACGAACCTGGCGCGCCGTTAACCCTTCATCGAGCGAACTACTGTCAAGAGGCACAAATGACCAAATTTTGGATGTGATAAAAAACTTAATCCTAGTTTCAGGACCAATTGGAATTTTTCGTTAACATTGCCTTACGTAGCGGAGGTATGTGCTCTCAGATCGCTCTAGTTAAATAATTGCCTCCGCCAGGGAGATTATGTTTTCGTCGGGTTTGCCTGTATGTCCGAATGTCTGTTATTTTATATGTCTGTCACCAAGATGGTAACTCAAAAAGTTATTAACGGATTGTGACGAAACTTACATGGGTTGTTAGGTATGTTAGGAGGAACAGATGATTAACTTTTGGTGGAGATCTGTCCATCCGTTTATTTGTTTGTTAGTGCCATTACTTGAAGAGTAATGGACGGATTTTCATGAAATTTACATGAGTTTTTGGGCTTCTTACAGAGAATGAATGATAAAATTTTCGTTATGATCTGTTGGTTCGTTCGTTTGTCGCTGTGTTTGATCTTATGCTTGTTAGCGCAATGACTAAAAGATTATGATTGAATCTTTATGAAATTTTCAGGAATTGTTCGTGATGATAAAAGACATAATTGTTTAAATTTTGGTGATGATCGGTAGGTCCGTTTGTGTATTTGACTTGTGTTTGTTAAAATGTTTGTTACCAGCATAACTCAATAAGTTAAGAACGGATCTCAAAAAAAAAAAAAAAAAATCACAGACGCTGTTAATATTATCAAAAGGCACTAGTGATTAAATTTTGATGTTGATAGAACGAAAATCTTGGTTTCAGAGCTGATTTAAATTTTTTGTTACCGCTGCCTTGCTAGGCGGAGGTATGCACTCTCAGAGTGCTCTAGTTTGTTGATGTATTATTCATATTTTATTTGTTGATTCAATAAATAGTTTGTATATTTATTTATTTATTCACATATTTATCCATTATAATTTATTTATTATTATTTATCTACTATGATTTATTTGGTTCTTGCAGCACACAAACTGTTACACACACACAGCAACATTTTTAGTTTATCGGCAACATTTGACACATTTCAACCAGTTCCTAGGAACATAAGACCTCGATGTCAGACACATGTCTTCTTCAAGATGTAAACAAAATGAAACATACAACATCTCATTTAGAGAAATTAAATAAAACGAAGAGTAAGAAATATAAAACAAATTAACGGTTACCGTAACAGCTCAAGAACCATGACTCTGCATGAATGATGAATCTCTGGCGCCCCATTCCCTTGACTCCCTAAGCTCATACTTCTTTTGTTTAATGAATAATCCGATCCTGATTTAATTTAAATATTCCTATGATTAACAGTTAATGGTACTATTGTATTATATTTTACAGAAATTCCAAGCGACGACAAAAACTTATGCTTGTAAATAACAAATGGAAGCACATGCAGTCGGAGCAAATTGGTTCATGTTTAATCCTAACATTACCGTTACGGTCCAATAAAGTTCTTTTGCACCACTGGCAAGATCGAGGCAATAAAGTAGAATCCACAGTTGCTTTCCTTTAAATTTGTATTTTAGAAGTTGCTCGGCTGATACTTTTCTTTTACAGAAAGAAAAGCTGAGAGTGTTTAACATCCATTTATTATAAAATCTGCAGTCGAATGCAGCTTGCTTTTCCTGAAGCTTTGCAGTAAAATGCAAAAAAAAAAAAAAGGCGACAGAGGACACGCAGATGAAGAAGTCAGGCATTCATTACCTCCGCCACGGAGGCTATGTTTTCGTCGGGTTTGTCTGTCTGCCTCTTTGTCTGTCTGTCTGTCTGTCTATTTGTCTGTTTGTCTGTCACCAAGATAACTCAAAAAGTTATGAACGGCTTTTGACGAAAATTGAATTGTTGGGTATGTTAGGAGGAACAGATGATTAACTATTGGTGAAGATCCGTCCATCCGCTTGTTTGTTTGTCTGCCCCATCTGTCTCAATGCCGCAACTAAAAAAAGGTATGGGTGGATTTTTATGAAATTTACATGAATTGTTAGGTAAATCACAATGAGTGAATGACTAACTTTTTGTGATGATCTGTTATTTCGTTCGTATGTTTGTTGCTGTGTTTGATTTTATGTTTGCTAGTGCAATAACCCAAAAAGTTTTGAGTGAATCTTTATGGAACTTACAGAAATTATTAATAATGTTAAAAGACATGAATGATTAAATTTTGGTGTAGATCGGTTGATTCGTTTCTATGTGTGAGTTGTGTTTGTCATAATGTTTGTTACGCAGCAAATAAAAAGTTTTCAATGGATCTCTATGAAATTTACAGGAGTTGTTAATAATGTTAAAAGATATAAATGATTAAATTTCGGTGCAGATCAGTTGGCTCGTGTGAATGTTTGACTTATGTTTGTCATAATGTTTGTTAACCGCATAAGTCAAATAGTTCTGAAAGGATCTTCAAAAAAATTGCAGAAGCTATTAATATTATTACAAGGCAGAAATGATTAGATTTTGGAGTTGATACAAAAGAAATTATGGTTTCAGAGCCAATTTGAATTTTTCGTTACCGTTGCCATACTTGGCGGAGGCATGCGCTCTCAGAGGGCTTCAGTTTGTAATGTATTAATGCTAGCCAGGCTGCACTGGAGAGAAGCTGTCGTTGGGGAAAGCGAGGACATCTGCAACACAACACATTCAACAAAAAACATGTAAAGATAGATAGCTGAGGATGGAAAATTTACGCTAAAATGAGTCATGACATAGTGTTATAACAGCAATATGGAGGGTTAAAATTCTAATAATATAAAATATGCAATATAATGAAGCTGGTGAAGTAGCTTGACCTTTTTTGCAAACTTAATGATATCGGGGGTTACGCCTACAGTGAAGATCACTCACAGCAGCCTGGCGTCAAGTTACGCCCCCATCGAGAGCAGGTGCATCGCGCACAATATGTTATTGATGATTTTTCCCAATATATGTTATTAATTACATAATATCAGTATTTCAGCCACGCACTGTTAGTGCAATTTACGAATTGTTGAAGCAAAAACTGCCAGTAAATTGCTGGCTTTTAGTCCTTCCTCACAGCAGCGTCCTGCATCACCCCATGTTGCGGCACAGCAGTGATCGTCCCAAGGGCAGCTAGAGCAACATTTACGATTAAAAATTCCTATTCGGTCGAGCGGGCAACGGTCCTTCTGCAGAGGGTGGAATCTCTCGGGAACAAATGTCGCGACTGCACCATAATTTATTCAGTAAGGTGTCCCGAAGGAGAAGCAACACTGGGAGACATGTGTAAGAATCAGATATCCGCCGGTCCGACAGCCGTGAAAGAATTTGCTTGCGCTTGCATGTATTTTCTCGCGGCTGCTGCGCAATAGAGGCACTGAGCTATACTGTAGTTGCAGTATATGTATTCATTCTCTAGGGGATACTTCAGATACAAACTCGTTACTACTGACAACTTTGGATGAAGATAAATCACGCAAAACCATTGGGTAGCTGAGGACGACTTCGACTCAAAATAGAGATTTCAAACTCCAAGTTTCTACTGACAAATTTCGATTGACGACAAATACCTGTACGTCAAGCACGTAATTTGCAGCTGACAGTTTGAGTTCCAGGGGAATATCTTCAACATATGCATGAACTACTGCTGACTACCGTCTGCTTCTTCCTACTAAATTAAATGAAAGTGGTGGAGAGATCAAATTCATGATATTCTAATTCTTTCATTGCCTAAAGCATTGCTACTGACTTCCGACGCTGCAATTACAAAAGCCATTCTTTAGCAAAGATAAGCCACATGCACTGGTTGGTGATGTTGGTAACTACTGGCCTGTGCCCAGAGTAGTGCACGGCTGCAGCCGATAACAGATTGTCCGGACTATGGCGTCATATTGACGGATCGAATAACCGATAAACACGGCGAACGCCACAGAACCCCCAACCCCCCAACCCAGTGAAGTGACTACGAGTAAAGCAATTGCTGCTGTTCTATTTCCCGAGCGTCCGTCTCGATAAATGACAGAATTACAGCTACCCTGGCATGGAAGTGTGTTGTATTTATTCTCACTTTAATTACTACGAGCTGCCACTGATGTTGAAGAGTAGCAAACTATAAAAGAAATGTAACGGTGTTGTAATGAATAAGATGAAAGCAGTTCAGAAAACATTTTTCGTTCTTTCTATTTAAAACGAGTTTTTTATCAATAAGAATTTGAGAAGCAACTAATACTCATGATTAAAGTATCATCATAATTATATCTAAATAAACAGCTTCAAAGTCAAGCAATATATTTAAACAAACAATAAAGATAGTGAATATGTATTGCACGGCGTTTTCAATCAGAGAAAACACCTTTCACGCAGTAATGATAATTGATTCACTGAAATGCCAAAGGGGAGAAGCAGTCTTTAATTCATTAAGTTTTACGACTATGACAATTGATTTGAAACCTACAAGAAAAACCGAGCTATGATTGAAGGAAATCTGCTCGCAATGTCTTGACAAGTTTTATTCAGAGCCTTACATATTAAGCAATTTAGCTATTAAAGTGACTGAAATCTGCTGCAGAAAGTATCCGAATTCCGGTTTGGAAAAGAATGTCGTTCAAATTACAAATGATTAGTATCTCTGGAACGTGTTAACAAAATGTACTCTCGTTCTTCTGCAATGTTCGATAACCTTACAAAAGTAACCAAATATTTGCAACAGAGAATGATCTGAATTACCGTTTGGGAGAGAATTCGGTTCACGTTGTAATTAGCTCAGAATTTCCGGAACGCGAGCGAGCAATGTCCATTCCCGATGTCCCAGGTGTAATGCAATTGAAGAGAAGAGCCTTGGGAGAATTTGGGGCAGGTTACCCTACGGCAGGATTAACGAACGGCGCAAGTCCTGCCATAACAAATGGACCATTAGCGGATTAGGCGCAGGGTCGATGCGTCTCGCCGTTACGGCAATTTTGCGCATTTTTCTGTGCCGAATTTTCAGACGGGAAAATTAAAGACCTGGCAATCTGCCTGTAATTGCCGTGCATGCTAGGCAGGGCGAAGAATATGATCCTAGATTGAAAAATTAATAATGGATTGCATAAAGTTTGACAATAACATTAGAGGACTGTATCATTAGATTTACATATTTCCGAGACATAGGGCCATTTGACTGGGGCCACAATCAAGCCTTCCAGGCTTTACTTTTGCGAAGCATCAGACAGAAGCTTCCGCTTTGCCACTTTGAAACTAGTTTCGGTATTATTTTACAATTCCCCCCCCCCTTCCACTCAAACCGAGTATTTTTGTTGACATATTTAGGTAAACTAAGGCATTCCAAAACTTTTCATCGGAAATGCTTGAATTTTGAGATATTTGACTTTGAAGTTCCCAATGTTTTTCTGTGAGAAAAAAAAAACAACGTTATGATCTGCTTGCTAGCGACCGCAAAGGAACCTAAGCTGACATAAGTTAGGTTAGATTCCTATGGGGTCGCTAGCCAGCCTATAATAACGCCGGCTTTTTTTCTTTTGAGAAAACAATGGCAACTTCAAAGTCAAATATCGCGACGAAAACGTCATTCCTGACAAAGTATCAGAATGCATTATTTTCCCTAAATATGTCAACAAAAATACTGGATTCGAGTGAGGGATAAGCGTAAAAATTTACCCTGGTTCAGTAGCTAGAAGCAACGCGATTACCCTGAAAACCTGGCGAAAACTTAATTTTTTAGAGCACGACTGAGCTTCTCGAAGTCTTGTGATGACCGACGAAAGGGCAACGCCTGAAACTCAATTCAAGGGGTCTAGGCCAGGGCACCTAGTTGATGATGCGAGCGAGTCAAGCGTCGAAAGCGTAATTTCAGCGCTCAATCGACCATACCAAATTAATTATTCTATTACTTAACTATGTAATTGATTCGGAGGGAAAAAGTTGTAGTCTGCGCCTCCATGTAAACAGTGGCATAAACCTTCTGGAAATTCAAGAGTCACTTCTTCCGAATCAGCAAACTGCCAAGATGAAATTGTTCGACGCTTAAGCTTATCAATTGTTGTAGACTATGAGGGCAAATTTCCAGTTTGTTTATTGCATAGATGTCTGTGTGAGGCTATGTAGCCTAAAATCCCTTCTTGTCAGCGCAAGTGCTTATATGATACGAAATTGATATTGCATCATTTCCCTTGCATTTCTAGAAATTTCGCTCATGCTGATTTGTCTTCATACAAGGTAAATGCGATCGCAATTTTTACAGCATGCATCAAAATGTTAAACTTTTTTTAAGTTAATTCCTGAATCATGGAGAACATAATTCGTTTAATAAGAAAAATGGGATTATAAAAGCCTGTATGTAATTTGGTATCCGTGTCGTGCGCGAACGATGGATTTGCGCGATCGATCGCGCTGCACGTTTGGTGGATGTTGTAGGTATTAGGCCGTAATTTCGGGTAAGTTGGACTATATTCGGGTTTATTGTCGGGTAGGTTAGGGGAGGCAAGGACTGTATTTTTTTCTTCTTCATTTTAAAGTTTGAACGATCGATCGTTTGCGCAGCGCGATCGATCGATCGCGCACAACATCCGTACGCCCGAAAGCACTATCTGTCTCAGTTACATAACGTTACGTTCGTTCACTACACAGCCATTAACTTTCTTTCATGAATGGATGTTCCCCTCTCGTAGTAATACACTACACGAAGTGTAACATGGATGTAACGGTACGAAAGAAAGGGTAAAGCATCCACCAGAGATAGTCACTACTAGTGGGAGCTTACAGCAGCTCTGCGGCTTAGTGATGAAGGTAAAAAGTAGACCGGAAGCCGAGAACCTTTTTTTTTTTACTTTTATTTGCATGTGATCCATTGGGTCACTAAAATCCTACTATAGGTTTTCCAATTTCTTCAGAGAGATGAATATTTTTCGGAATTAATAGTACTATCGAGCCGTATAATTGTTAGTGTCTAGCAGTTAAGTAAGGTATTGCATTATATGGACAGATATAAATATCGTCAAATTTGGAACTGACTTTATTTCATTATGTAAGTTAATTATTGTACGAATACAAACATGACAGTGTACCTTAAAATTGACACGAAGGCTGATTTTATTTACGCACGACTGACTCTACCTAAAACACAGCCTCACTCAACATTCGCGCCGATAGACTGCCGAGGACCCGAATTTCTTCCTTTCTCATAGAGAAGGTTCTGTGCCATATGATATACAAGTAAAGAAGCTGCTAAACACGCAAGCAAGTTTATCAGAGTTTTATTAGTATATAAATTGCGACTGGATCGTAAATTAATGGCTGGAAGAGCTCACCTATGCTAGCAAGTGGTAAGCGGAGCCAACGTTGTAAGCACGTCGCGACCTCCCAAGTCACGACCCACTAAGTCCAAACTGAGAATCAAGTTCAACGTAACAAGTATTTCTGAGCGAAACTAAATGCACGAACTTTGTTTCAGAGCGAACGCAGAGTGTGTCTGTTGACTTTTTTTGTGCTTCAGTAGCAGTTTAGTCTGGCGTCCCTCAGGGTAGCGTACTTGGCACGCTGCTCTTCGTTCTGAATACTAGTGACAGCATTCTCTTCGCTAAAGAACACGATGATCAACTATGCTGACAATTTCACTTTGATAGCAATGATACCTAACCCCAGCATGCCTAATGTTGTCGCCCAGTCTCTGAATAGGGACCTGTTGCGCATTATAGTGCATGGTGCTCGGCCTGGAGTATGAAGCTGAATGCCAGTAAGACCAAATCTACGATTGTTAGTCGGTCTCGGACACTTTTATTGCAGCATCCACATCTGAGGATACTTTGCTTCAGGAATCTAGCTCTTTGGAGATTCTCGGTGTTGTCTTTGGTGAGAAGCTTACTTTTTAGCCGCATATTAGGCGACTGGTGTCACGTGCTTCCAGAAAGACTGGCTCTTGCATAAGGTAAATTCTGTGTTTGGTGACAAAGAGGTATATAGTCCGCAGCTGCTTTTATACTTTTTTTGCTGCTTGTGTTGTAGTATTGCTCACCGGTCTGAGCTTCAGCTGCCGACAGTCACTTGCGTGTGCTGGACCGACTTTTTAGTTCAGCCAGCAAGCTATGGGCTGAAAGTGATCTGGTGAATCTGTCCCACAGTAAAGGGGTGGCCGGACTCTGTATATTTCATAAGATGTACAACGATGCGAGACATTGCCTGTATTCTTCTGTCCCTGGCCTCAATGCCTTTAGGAGGATTACACGTGCTGCAGTTGTTGCGCATTCTTTCACTTTGGAGAATGTTAGATGCCGATCTCGTGAGTTCAGTCGGGGGTTCTTGCCCTTGTCTGTTTCGGTTTGAAATTTATTGCCGGCATCGGGTTTCGGTCATGTTGACCTGCAGGTATTTAAGTCAGCTGTTAATGTTTTTTGTTGGACTTTCTTTAGTAGCGTTTTGGGCTTCCCGACATTGCATAATGCTTCGTTTGGGTTGTACTACCTGTCCTAGGTCACGCGAGCGTGAAGTTTTAATACGAATAATAATACTAGAGCACTCTCAGAGCGCTTACCTCCGCCAAGCAAGGCAGCGGTAGCGAAAAACACAAATTGGCTCTGAAACCATGACTTCCTCTGTATCAACACCAAAGTCTAATCCTTTGTGCCTTTTGAAAATATTAACAGCTTCTGCAATGTTCTTGGAGATCCGTTCATAACTTTTTGAGTCATGCTGCTAACAAACATTCTAACAAGCACAACTCAAACATACAAACTGACCAACCGATTATCACCAAAATTCAATCAATTATATCTTTAACATTAATAACAATGCCTGTAAATTTCATAAAGATCTACTCACAACTCTTTGAGTTATTGCGCTAACAAACATAAAATAAAACACAGCGACAAAGAAACGAACAAACAGATCATCACAAAAATTTGATCATTTACTCTCTGTAATAAACCCAACGACGCATGTAAATTTCATGCAAACCCATCAATTGGCCATTAAGTTATGGTACTAACAAAAAATAGGCAGACAAACAAACACACGAATAGGCATATTTTCACTAAATGTTATTCAACTGTTCTCCCTAACATACCTAACAACCCATGTACGCTAGGGTGTATCGAAAAAATTTTTTTTTATTTTTTCTTGGCAACACCTGTAAAAACATGCCAAATGGTGATAAAATACATGTGTTAAAATTTGAAGGTCCTAGGATAATGTTTACATGTTGCGTATTGGGGTCAAAGTTACGAATTTTAGCAAAATAAACTCATTTTTTGAGAAATTTTAAAAATAACCAGAACACTATTTGGCATTTGGCAACACCTGCCAATACAAAGTATTGGGTCCCCTGATGCCAGCATTAAAGCCGTATTTAATTTAAACAAGTGTAAGATATTGCGCAAAGCTCATATTTTTTGTTAATTTTTATAGATTTTGGGTATTTTCCATATCTTTTACGAAATTTTGCCCCATTTAATTCAAGTGAAAAAATTGGTTTAAATATTAACTGGTTGTCTGCATGGAATGCTGCCTAGAATTAATGAATGTCCATAATCGGGCAGTAATCCAACCCAGGGCTCGCCGCATTGAGGCCACCAGTGTCGAGCCCCACCCTAGCTCCATCCCAACCACCCCCAACCTTATTTGATGGAACTTAGTCTACTGGTCTAAATTCAGACTTGGTGTTGAAATGAGGTATCACTGATCTTGATTTAAGCTAGTTCTGAATTAATCCTTCTCTGTTGTTTTTACCACAAACAGACAAGGATGCTTCAGTCACAAGCTTAATGTGACGCTCCACACTTTGGGTATGGCACGGTAATTTTGGGAAGTGAAAACGGAAATTTTTATCATTGATCATT
>LQNS02278083.1:21487047-21511351 GCA_001587735.2 Parhyale hawaiensis
GTATATTCTTAGGGTCTTAAAAAGTGGAATAACTCTCAGGATGATTAAATTTTAAAAAGCCATTTGGGTTCAGAGTTTTCTAGCGATTAAGCATCAACGTAATTTCGAGCAGCTGGAGCTATGTAGATGGAACTCGTATCCTCGTATGAAATTCGGCATTTACTGCATCAATCTTCTTGAAAATGTATCAATGCACTAACTTTAGGGGAAATCTTCCTTGTATTGAATATCACTTTGGTAGCGTGACTTACAATCTAAATTAGTAATAAAAATCATCGTGCAATTAAGCCTGACACTCACTTTAAAATATGAGTGATCTCTATTTTAATTCATCCGCGCAACATGCTCCTTCTTTCCCATAGATAACATAGGAAAACACAAGGAGCTTCAACAGAGAGAAGGGAACCATGTCGCTAAAACTTAGGCTTGCTAATGAGTCAGCCAGATCAGGTGTGGCTGTGAGATGCGTTCATGAATTTCATTGGTGGACGCGACGGGAGAGCAGTGAGTTTTACTGGGGAGCAGCAGATAAACCGTTGTACTGAAATGCGATTGGTGCATACGGTGACTGGCTGCAGCCACACTCAACTCTTGAGCTTCACGGACCAGGCTCTTGGCTTCCTCCTCTCTATTGAAGCTCTTTGGGAAAACATCGGTTTATATTAGCAAGTAGGTACTAAAGCGTCATTAAATTTAAATATATTCCCTTCTGCGTATCTTGTAAACACCATGATACAACTCACTACTTCAAAATTTTTGCGCTAAAGCGATAACTGCTTTGTCAGAGAAAGAAAAAAAAAAGAAAGCTGGAAAAAATAGTTGTTCCGTCTACTGCACCTTAAAAAATTGCTTCTCCTGAGCTTCATTGACCATTTACTCAATTCTTACATCTTGAACTGAGAACAATAATTGATTCGATGAATCGAGAACACAATAGAATTAGACCCCATGAGAGCTCTAAGAGAAGCTGTATGTAACATTGTTTGGATAACAACGTTGGCTGAGCAAGAAGTGTTGCGTATTCAGTTATAACGAAATTTATTCCCATTTTGGCTATCTTCTGTAAACTGGAGTAATTTTCACTTATAGATCTCTATCAAGCGCAACATAAATGCAAAATCTCCAACTTGGCTTATTTTTGTCTATCTATCTCGGTTAGAGTGTGACACGAAAGATATAAATGTATATGTGTATAAACATATGAGTATATAGAGAAATAAACACAAAACCGTGTATTTTATGTATTGTGATGATTAAAAACAAATTTCAGTCTGCTAAAAAATTACAATATATGTATTGCAGTTGCAGTCTCCTTTGTCCGTTGCGAAAAAAATACGCGACAATCTACACCAGTTGAATCTTCGTTGGCATTTTAAGTTCAACAGCAAACTGGAAGTACACCGCCTCCATGTCTCTCTTCAGGATGCTCAACTGTAAGTTGTAACTAATG
Organism: Parhyale hawaiensis; assembly: GCA_001587735.2. NCBI lineage: Eukaryota > Metazoa > Arthropoda > Malacostraca > Amphipoda > Hyalidae > Parhyale > Parhyale hawaiensis. The sequence goes on from LQNS02278083.1 coordinate 21,488,498, forward strand.
ATTAGTAAAGCAAAGGGTAGGATGAATAGCAGAGCACTGTAGAAAGAGTGCAGTAAAATTATGAAGAGGAGCTAAAAACAGCAAAGTAACGTTTTATTAATTACTTTCTTTGCTAAAAGTTTTTTATTATACGAAAGATCTTTGCGCTGAAGTGAAAAAAAATCGATGGAAGTAATATACTATCTTTGTGTATCAATGACACGGAGCTTCATTTCAGGTTTTGAGTAATGCTTGACTCCCTATTAAAAAAAATTACCTATGGATTTGGGCGTCACGGACGAAGAGTTAACTTGAAACCGAAGGCGCTCATCCCTATTGATCGTTTAAATTGGCAATTGCAAGCCATCAATCTTCATAACCAAAACAGTAACGAATGTATCTATGATCAACGAAGAAGCATTATCACAAACCCTTTGCTGGCATTTGCGTAATGAAGCTGTTGAATAATTATTGTCACTCGGCCCGTGCGCGAACTTTCAAGGCCGATTACATTACCTTGCTGGCAAATTTACACTGCCAGCATTGTGCCATAATGTCAACACACGAACGAGTCCTACGCAATATTGCGTCCCTAATTAATCCTCCCACTCTCGCTTACCGACGAAATGTCCACGCGTGTGCTTCATGCACGGTAAAAATTAAAATCGTGCAGTTAGCTGAAGCAAAATGCGAATGAAAATTGTCTCTACGTTCACAAAACATTGTTTCTAAATTTGCTTTGTGATACACATGACTAAATATAACTGTGCTGAAAATGTTGTACCAATCAGTGACAGCTCGTAGGTAGCAAGGTGGGTGTGTTGCATAGTTTCATGCCAGGACATTTGTAATTCCCCCATGAACTAGTACATATATGGCTACTGACCTCACTGTGCTGTAATAACAGTAGCCATCCTCCATTTCGTGACAGAATTACACAGATCTTGGTCTAGAACCGTGCTGCACTCTCCCAATAGGTGCCACGAGTTGCCAGTAGTACCAATTCTTATTATTATTAGATACACCGGACATGCGACGTGAGATTGGAGGAAACTCGATAAGAACAAAGTTGTTCTATTGTTGAGAATAGAGGACGTCTTGGTTCTTATTCTTCAATGATGTTAAAGATGAGTCGACAAATTGGATCTACAAACTCGAATGCTCTAACTGTGATGCCTGCGTACCGGAGAACATGCAAGCACTGTGCGGAGGAAGCAGGAATTGTCCCTAATTTACCAACCCTGCCGTTAATAAAACCTTTCCTTTAACTCTGATAATGCAACAGTATCGCAAAAAGTAAAAAAAAAAAAAAAACTCGCAAGGTACCGTACTTAAAGCGTTCTATAGCGTACAAGAATCTAATAAAAGTAACAGACACTTAGAAGTTCCTCAACTGCTGCTTTCCCTGCTCATTATTCTAATTTCTTGTTTTATTTTTCAATTATTATCAGGAGAAGCATGGATATCTATCTCTGTATATAGCTCCAAATCAATTTGCATTTTCCCCTGATGACGGCTGAAGCAAATCCATGCCGAATGCTTGGGCACATTAAAAATCTTCTAATGAAAAAGTTTTCTTTAACATCCTGGACAAATTATTCTAATCATGGCATACGTGTAACTACGTAGAAGTAGCCCATCACTTGATCAGTTTGTGACTCTTCTGGGCACCTCGCTCTAAAGCGTCACTTGGGGACCTAGCTCAAGCGCGACTAGTGCTGTTCTTGGGCGCGAGATTCTGAAAGAAATGTGAACAAAAAAGCAAGTGATCCTTTGATTCTGTGTTTGTTTCGTCAAAAGTTTATGAAGAAACGACAATGGTATTCTTTGGATATCATGAAGATAGAAATCAACTCGCAAAGATTATAAATAGCCAAGTTTTCGTTAGTATATTGAGGCATTTGTCTTCGACATTTTTCCCTTGCAGTATGGGTAAAGAAGGCTTCGGCTATGCTTTTATAGGTAAACGCAGCAAAACATTAAAATTTCATCCTTTGAAGCTATATCCGAATATAAATAGACTAATTTATTTATGTCTTGGTATTTGCACACTATTGAAGAGTTTTACAATGTGGGTACAAATTGCATCGTGTAGTACCTACCTATACTAGTCGAACTTTTCTCAATGAAACACCAATAACTTATTTATGCATGAATTAGCGTTAATAATACTTTGAAATCTTCTAATAGCTAGTAATAGCTTATCTAACGGTTTATCTGTGAGCTACTGATATCATGAGGCTACAATTTACAAGCTTATTTGGCGTAAAGTTTTACGTAGTATTCCTCATTCTAACAAAAAATAGAAAGAGAGCTAATTTGGGGTTACAAATTTAAATTTACATATTGATTTTATTTTCGTGTTTCCGTAGAAAATTGTTTCAACAATCCCCCCCCCCCCATATTATGTCAGGACTGTAGTTGCTATACAGAGTAATAGATGACTATATAATATTTTTTCAGTGAAAACATTTGTTGCATTCACATTTTGAAATTTTAATTAATTATGGAGGCAATATTGCGTAGGACTCGCTCGTGTGTTGACATTATGGCACAATGCAGGCAGTGTAAATTTGCCAGCAAGGTAATGTAATCGGCCTTGAAAGTTCGCGCATGTGCCGAGTGACAATAATTATACACCAGCTTCATTATGCAATTATTATTTAGTTGGGGTAGTATGCCCGTCCGTTAAAAATGCCGGCAAAGGGTTTGTGATAATGCTTCTTCGTTGATCATAGGTAGATTCGTTACCGTTTTGCTTAAGAAGAGTGATGCCTTATGATTGCCAATTTAAACGATCAATAGGGATGAGCGCCTTCGGTTTCAAATTACCTCTTCTTCCGTGACGCCCAAATCCATAGGTAATTTTTTTTAATAGGGAGTCAAGTATTACTCAAAACCTGAAATGAAGCTCCGCGTCATTGATACACAAAGACAGTATATTACTTCCGTCGATTTTTTCACTTCAGCGCAAAGACCTTTGGTATAATAAAATACTTTTAGCAAAGCAAAATAATTAATAAAACGTTACTTTCCTGTATTTAGCTCCTCTTCATAATTTTACTGCACTCTTTCTACAGTACTCTGCTGTTCATCCTACCCTGTGCTTTACTAATCATTAGTTACAACATACAGTTGCGCATCCTGAAGTGAGACATGGAGGCGGTGTACTTCCAGTTTGTTGTTGAACTTAAAATGCCAACGAAGATTCAACTGGAGTAGATTGTCGTGTTTTTTTTCGCAACGGACGAAGGAGACTGCAACTGCAAAATATATTGAAATTTTTTAGCAGACTGAAATTTGGTCTTTATCATAACAATATATAAAAAACACGGTATTGTGTTTATTTCTCTATATACTCATATGTTTATACACATATACATTTGTATCTTTTGTATCTTAAGCGCCAAAATTTTGAAGTACTGAATTGTTTCATGGTGTTTACATGATACGCAGCAGGGAATTTATTTAAATTTAATGATGCTTTAGTACTTGCTAATATAAACCGATGTTTTCCCAAGGAGCTTCAATAGAGAGGAGGAAGCCAAGAGCCTGGTCCGTGAAGCTGAAGGGTTGGGTGTGGCTGCAGCCACTCACCGTATGCACCAATCGCATATCAGTACAACGGTTTGTCTGCAGCTCCCCCGTAAAACTCACTGCTCTCCCGTAGCGTCCACCAATGAAATTCATGAACGCATCTCACAGCCACACCTGATCTGGCTGACTCGTTGGCTAGCCTAAGTTTTAGCGGCATGGTTCCCTCCACTCTGTTGAAGCTCCTTGTGTTTTCCTATGTTATCTATGGGAAAGAAGGAGCATGTTGCGCGGATGAATTAATATAGAGATCACTCATATTTTAAAGTGAGTGCCAGGCTTCATTGCACGTTGAGTTTTAAAAATAATTTAGATTGCAAGTCACACTATCAAAGTGATATTCAATACAAGGAAGATTTCCACTAAAGTTAGTGCATTGATACATTTTCAAGAAGATTGATGCAGTAAATGCCGAATTTCATACGAGGATACGAGTTTCATCTACATAGCTCCAGCTGCTCGAAATTACGTTGATGCTTAATCGCTAGAAAACTCTGAACCCAAATGGCTTTTTAAAATTTAATCATCCTGAGAGTTATTCCACTTTTTAAGACCCTAAGAATATACAGTACAATTTCTCGATTAAATTTACGACTTACTAGTTGATATTTACTAGTTCTGCTCGGTCCAGACATTTTCTGGCTATATGAATTAGTTCATGTAACACCGCTGATAGCTGAACGATGACGTCACAGGAATCCCGAGGTAGAGCTGAGCTTAGAACCTGTCCGTCTGTGTTTTCATTAGTCTGCGGCGCGGGTCCTCTAGTTTCGCTATAATGACCGATATTTGTTCCTAGGGTATCCATGCTGTGATTGGCACTAAGGAAAAGATTCACGACGACAGGCGTTAACGAAGAGCTATTTTTATTACATTTTCTTTACTATGATTTTTTTAAGGCGGGCTACTACAGTATTTGGATAAGTGCACAGTGTGTTTAGTATACATATCGCCAATGAACGGCAGGTTGTGTAAAATAGGAAATCGATGTAATGATTTTACCTGTAAAGATAGAATTTTAGGTCGACAAAAGAATTCGCGCTACAGAAATTAAGCAAACGACAAATAACAAAAAGTCAATTTATGTTATCAGTTCATTTATTTAACCAACTTTTCGCTATTCGGAAGTTTCAAAGATGACTATAAATGATAGAAATATATAAATATACGAGCATCATTTCCATGGTGACTGTCAAGACGAAGAGAAATTGAGGCACATGTAGTGCGTCGGAGGAAATGAAGAATCCAAGCGTAAAGGAATACCATGCAAGGAAGACAGCGAGCTAAGAAAGAAGAGGTAGAACACGACACAAGTTGTTAATAGTAGGAAATAAAATAAACATGTATATGCAAAAAGAAAATCCTAAATGCCTAATGCAGGTTTAGGTATCCCATGAACTTTCCAAAGTTCATGGTCACCTACACTTGGGATGGACACAGCTAATGAACAGCGACTTGAAGGTTCTTCTAATATCAATCATCGCATTGGGGCGCATGTTACGGATGCCTATAAATCATTACAGTATTACTGCAGTGGCGGATTTCAATAGTATCTGTTGCCTTGCGAGGGCGGTAGTTGTTCGAGGTGATATGTAAAACGTCCGGATGAATCAGCATAAAATATAATTGGTACACAACGAAGAAACTAATTGTACAATACTGGCTCTTGCCCTTCGAGCTTCTCTGATTAAGTTTTCCTGAAAAAAATTCAACAATGCTTCTTTTCAGTTCTTCAGGTAATTTAGTGCTTGATCAGAAAAATATATGAACTGCACACACTCGTAGGGAGCGAACCCGCCGGTACAGGAGCACAATTGCACGTGACCACTGGACAATGACAAAAAAAAAACAGAACAAATTCGAGAGCAGCGTTTTATTATATCAATTTAATAAGTCTGAGCAACAACACGACCAGCGACTCGACAGATCTCTGAATTGGCAAGGCGCTGTTTTGCCGATCTTACGCAAGCTGCAGCGGAACACTTGACTGCTCTCGCAGTGGCAGATGGAGACCGAATGATAAGTAAAGTGATAAGTAAAAAACGACAAAACAAATGAGAAAACACCTAGAACGTCTCCTGGCATTAGACCATCACCCGCGGAGGAGGCATATTTAACGCAGTCATTTTTTATGGGCAGTTAATTCTAGTTTTTCATTTGGATGCTCTGTCCAAGGAGGTTAGGGAACAGCCCCGTAGCATGAGCTCCTTAATAACATTAAAAAATGGAACGCCTCGTGGCGTAAGGCAATCTGCCACAGTGGAGGAAAATTCAACGCCGCCATTTTTGATGGCCAGCTAGGCCTAGTTTCTGGCATTGGTTACATCTAGGTCAACCCACCTAGTTCCCTACAAAAAAGTGTGAACATTGTTCAACTCTTACTTGTTTTTGGGTGGACAGGCAAATACATAATATATATATATCTACTTGATTCTTCAACGAAAACATTATCACCTCTCTCACTTGGTTCGCTGGTGCCAAAAAATTGCAAATAGAGACTATAATGGGGAACGCGTTCGATCTCCAGATGAAGTCACAGCTGGCCAACAAGCGAAGAGATTGAACCGGAGATGCTCGTGGGGCTGCCTTTATATAGTTATACCATGGTTCTAACTATACGACCAAGCTGATCTTTCGCACCAAACGTTACCTTTAACTGGCAATCGGAAAAGGTTAAGCATGATGGTGTTGCTAGGCAACTATAATTATCCGCTCGCTTCTCGGGGAAAACTATCAAGGAATTTCGAAGCCGCTTAAAAGTCTTTTCCGGTGATTCAATCGCTTATACTAAAAACGCTTCCTGGAAATTAGCGCATTCCAATTTTACGGAAAACTCTCTCAATTGTCAGCAACATCGAAAGCAACTGCAGTATGATAAACACAAGGTATCTACATCCTGATTCTGCTAATTGAATGTAAAAATTGAACACCAGTCGAACGTCACATGAATAGCCAAGTGCACAGCATCTGATCTGCGCTTGTTGAGAACTCACTAAAAATTTGTGCTTTGGGGCACAGCGAAGAGTTTTGAGGTTTTTCTGGTAGCATCAACTGATACGAAGCGGAACTGCATCGCTTTTGACAAGATACATCGGTGTTTTCTGCTCAATTTTCGTTCGAGCTGAGTATGTAGCGGAATTTTATGTCTAATTTCATATGCTTTGACATTTGCTCCCTTGCGCTTTGATACGGAAGCAGAACATATGCTAAAAAAATTGTTCTTACCTGAAATGAAAGTTTACATTTTATTTTGTAGTCTCTCTGGTTATGTGCGAATATCGGGTGAAAGTTCGGTTTATGGCATAATTTTTTAGTAGTGAATCACATCACATTACTAGAGGAAATGACGCATAATTATGTGTATAATGCATACTTGCTGCTCGTCGTGAGACAGAGCGGATTCTTTAACAATGAGGACTGAACTCGTCAGCTCAGTTACTCAGGCTTTGTTTGTCGAGCCATCAATGAGTCACTGATTGGCGTAGCGGGCAGGAGTTAAGCTAAACTCAGTACCTTCACCTTTTCTGGACCTTCCGTCGACAGAGTTTATTTAGCCATTTGGATGGAGTTTCAGGCGTTAAACCAAACTCGATTGCCCTTTAGACCGCCGAAGACTCATTTATGCTCCTCAAAATTTAAGCTTTTGCGCGTGTCAAGCGCAGTTGAATTATTCCAACACCTGCAACAATATCCAAAGAGGTGAAACCAACGCTCTCGTCTAAAGTTCGAGACAAGATAAAGTTAATGAGCTCAACTTAACTCACCTCCGTCGTGCCAATCGATAATATCTTAAGCTTGCGATCGTTCGAAAAATTAACACCATTCAGTTAACAATTGCATAGCTATGTCTTTTGCAGTGTCGGTTTCAAGACGTGTCACTGCACACAAAAATTATTTGCATTTCGTACACGAGAACTGAGTTCGCAACAATCAAAGGATGATGGCGGGAAAGGAGAGGTCAGCAATCTCACTTTTGTGTGTTACGGTGCCCCATTTAGTGCTCCAGTTCTCATGGACTAAGAAGACAAATAGAAACAGGGATTCAAGTTTCCCTTGCCTCGTTTCCTCCTGTATCATAAGATCACTAACACGAAATAAGGCTATGCATACTCTACTGCCCCTGGGACCCTCAAACTGAATATTATTGCTGAAAATCTTCCATATGACAATGATTGCAGCCACAACCGTATGCACTTGAAACTATTTCGCATTGATAGGCTTTCGGTTGCTGTGCTTATGTACTTAACGGATGCGCAACCAAAGCGTTATTGAAACTTTAATTCGCACTCTTCACTGATGAACCGTCGCCGTCTTACGCAGCTACAGTATGTCTAATACCACAACGATAATATCAAATACAGCCACTGATTGTGAAGTCTTAGCAAGCAGCAATGCTGTATATTTTGCAATGGTGCTGGACGTTACAATCACCGTTCGTTGATTTGGCCGACCCCATAACACCCTATTATTTTGCTTTGGTGACATACAGCAATACTCGGCTCAATCCCTACTCCTACAAGACAATCGCTATATTGTAACACAAAAATTTTGGTTGTATGACTCCGCTCACTGACTGCATAGTAGCACAAACATTTAAGATTTTTAGTTCATCTGGTGCTCCGTATCAGCTTAGAACAACTGTACGTGAGATACAACATTGCACGTATACAGCCAGTGTTCCGAGACGGGGAGTGGGCCAGGCAGTCCCCAAAGGAGTTTGATACAATTGAGATTCCTCTTGTTTCTTCCGTCGTGAGGTTTTTGATGAGAATCAACAGGGTTTTGCAAGACCTCAGTCTCTCGGTAGCCTGCTTCTTTTCGCCTATGATAAAACCGTGTACCGAACGGGGTCTTGTTGTTTTACTGATGTAAGTAGCACTGCTTTAACCCAACTACGGATCGGTTAAACAGAACTTTTTGGAAGTAAAGTGTTATAGTTTGCGCAAGTAGATATCGTGTTTAAAAAGAATCAGGCGGAGTGCATTGCTATGTTTTTATTGGCTAGTATCATTTTAGTGTTTTTGCAGCCTTGAAGTTTTTTTTCTGCACACGCAGAGCACGTCAAGCGTAGCACATCAAAATATGAAGCTTAATCCTCGTCGTTAACCGATCAAACTCCCGTAATTGTTTTGCTTAACCCTTTACGGTGCAAAAGACTCATTTGGGCTTTTACAACAATGCTATTTTTAAAAAGCTAAGTTTTTGAGGAGAACCCTAATGTTTTCCCAGAATAGTTCATTGGTACGACACCGGTTTGGAAAGTTCATGCGCTTACTTCGCAACCAAAATGGATATGACTTTTGTTACTGCCTTAGAGGAAACCGAAATCTATGCGTCGTCTTCCTCCTGGGAATAGGCCTCCTGGTCAGTTTACTATACGACATCTAATTTCATGGATTATATAACGAATAAAATCACTCTTTAAAGTCATTACACTGTCCAGTTCGGTACAGGCAGTGCAGAAAGACGCAATTCTTGGTCAAAAGAGTTAACACTCGCACTTTTATGGAACAAATGGCAAACAAGCAGAATTTCAGCACATAAATCTTTTAACTACAGTATACCGTTGAGAACCGATAAAAACACAATATTCTGATTACAGTATCATTACCTCCGCTAAGGAGGTTATTTTTTTGTCGTATTTGTCTGTCACCAAGATAACTCAAAAAGTTACGAACCGATTTTGACGAAACTTACAGGTATTGTTAGGCATGTCAGGAGAAACAGATGATTAAATTTTGGTGAAGATAGGTCCATCCGTTTCTTTGTTTTTTGTTTATCTTTCTCATTTTTCTCAACGCCATAACTCAAAAATTTATGGATAGAATTTTATGAAATTACCATGAGTTGTTAGATATATAACAAAGAGTAAATGACCAAATTTTGGTAGTGATCCGTTTGTTCGTTCGTTTGTCACTTTTTTTAATTTTATGCTTTTTAGCGCAATAACTCAAAAATTAATGAATGGATCTTTATGAAATTTTTAGGGATAGTTAGTATTGTTAGAATACATAATGAATAAATTTTGGTGCAGATCGGTTTGTTCATTTGTATGTTTGACTCATGTTTGTCTTAGCATTTGTTAGCGGTATAACTCAAAAAGTTATAAACGGATCTTCAAGAAAATTGCACAAGCTGTTATTACTATTAAAAGGCACAAATGATTAGATTTTGGAGTTCATACAAAGAAAATTATGGTTTCAGAGCCAATTTTAATTTTTTGCTACCGTTGCCTCGCTTGGCGGATGTATGCGCTCTCAGAGTGCTCTAGTTGTATATATATATTTGTATGCCTGTCCACCAAAAAAGTAGTCGAAGGAGTTGAACAATCTTCATAATATTTTGTAGGGAGTTTGGTGAGTTGTCCTAAATGTCACACATACAAAAAAAAACTGGGCCTAGCTGGCCATAAAACATTACGGCGATGAAATTTGCTCTCCACCCTAAAAGGTACAAGGAGTTGAGCTATGTTCATGATTTTTGCAGGGAGTCTTGTGAGTTGCCTTCGATGTGACCCATGCCAAACAACTAGGATTAGCTGGCCATAAAAATTACGGCGATGAAATTTGCTCTTCACCCAAACTCCGAAAAATAGGTAGAAGGAGTTAAGGTATGTTCATGATTTTTTGCAGGGAGTCTGGTGTGCTGTCCTCGATATGGCCCATGCCAAAAACTAGGATTTACTGACCATATAAATAACGGCGATGAAATTTGCTCTCTACCAACAATCAAGTAGGAGTTGAGCTACAGTATGTTCATGATTCTTTGCACAGAGTCTGGTGGGCTGTCCTCTATGTGACCAAGCCAAAGAACTAGGATTAACCGGCCATCAAAAATGACTGTGATAAAATTTTGCTCCCACCGCGGGGTGATGGTCTTACGCCAAGAGGCGTTCTAGTTTTCTATTATTTTTTATTTGACTTGTGAAACATATATTTTAATTTACTACTGTTATTTTATCATCTCTATGCTGCTAATGCTTGCGGTAATGTTTAAAAAATAAACGGTATTTAAAACTCAGTCTGTCATCGACCATTTATCGAATCGCCACATTATTTAAGGATGTTCTGATGTCCGGACACCAATGAGGTGTAATTAACACACTGACTATGAGTGAACTGAGGGACGCAACTTCATTGGCACATGTGAGCAGCGAGTTTGTGTGAGAACATGTTAATACTATTTCTTATTTAAAGGACAATTCTATGTTATTCTAATATTTCGCTCTCTACATATGTCATCTGCAGTTGTTTGAGGAATAACTGTGAGCTCATAATTCTTAACTGAATAAATTACTAGATACAACAAGGAACCCCTTGTACCGTAATTGGTACAACTTAAGTAGCTTCTTAAAATCGATTCAAATAGTTTTAGTTAGATTATATTTGATTTTCTTCTAATCCTACGCAACTTCCGCATGCGCCGTCTTGCCAAAAACTCAAAGTTGAATTTTTTTTTCTCTCTTCTGTTGAAAACCTGTAGTTGCGAAGGGCTTATCGTTGAATATCTAAAGAGTTCTAAGTGCATCCTGAATGTTCAATCAATGGAAAGGTAAAAAGTTACAATCAGAAGAAACATTCCCGGGGATTCTTATCGATGCTCCCAAAATCCCGCATTCAGCTTGTCTCTTGAAATGCTAATGCAATTTATGGAGGTAATGAAGCTTTGGCGTGCAGGCGCTGCCGCTCGAGCAGGTGATGGTAATGATGAACGATGGATTGGCCACGGAAATATGAAAATGGGAAACTGTCGTGGTGGGTATCTAGAATGGTGAAAGTGCTCTAAATGATCAGGACGTTCAAAATTTAAAAGGTGCGCCGTTTTCATTGATCATGTTTGCAATAATCTTAATTTAAAAGAGGTCTTCTACCACATAAAGTATAGGTATCCCACGGGTATTTCTCTTTTCATGAGATCTCTTGGAATGGCTTTGTATGATATTCTATTGTATTTTTAGAACTGCCAATGTATTGCTCTGTTTTGCTTGTGAAAATGCAGAAGCTAGTTCTTTCATGTCTTCTACTTTTATAAATGTTTAGATTCAATTGTATACTGCATAGGTACTTGGTACTCGTTAAATACGAATTCGCCCTTACGCGAGGGGACAGATGTGACAACTGATCCCATTTCTGAAAAAAAAAATAAACAAATAAACAAGAAAAAATCGTTCATATGCGTTACGCCCGTTATACGCAAGAGGATGTGCCACAATAAACATTTGCGTTTTTCACTTGTTTACTAGCATTTCATATAGATTGTTGTTATTTCTGTTGTATTTTAGCTGTGCTTTACTGCATCATTATTTTGAAAACTTGCAGTATTTACCATTAGGAGGTACAAAATAGGTCATGAAACGTAACCCTTTTATACATAGTAAATTGATTTTCTACACGGCAAATCTCGTTATGTCCGTTGTTTCGGGACCGTACGTAACCCTCGTGTTAACGAAAACCAGGTGAACTTAGAAAGCAAACATAAGTGTGCTTGAGTTGGAGCCCGTGTCATCCCCTACTGTAAACCCTTGCGGACGAATTTGGCGCATCGTGTTTAATTTCTATCAAAAAGGTCTAGATAATGTCAAAAGAACTGAATCACAGCATAAATATTAATTTCAGTTTATTTCATTTACGATACGGTTTAAATCATCATCGTTCAATAATTCCGTTTCCATGACACAGAACACTTTCGATAATGGTTTCCGTGAATGAAAATTAGATCAAACAGAACGAGCGTTTTGAAGCTAGTTTAGGTATCTAATCATCCTCTATGACCTTACTGTATGTCTGAAACTCTATTTAAATTTCGTTATTTCATCACAAAAGTTGCATTTCCTAGCTTAGGATATAAATAATGCCCAGGGAATGGCTCCAATTTAAGTCTAAGTTCTTGCTATAGGCGCTCGCTGCTTGGATGATAAGACCAAACACTTAAGAATAATCAACAAAAAACCTGGGCGGTTACAGTGCCGGTAATTTAACTTTTCAAAACGCATCTTGATTTAATGAATTTTTAAAACTATCTGCCGAAAAGTTTGGTCGAGCTCCCTAAGACAAATTCCTCTTCTTCCTAAAACTTTAGTACGCTGATTTTTTTAACAAATGTTCTTCAGCATCACCGTGAGTTATCGTCGTTATCCCCAGCGTAGGCCTTAAGCAGAAGCTGAGTTACAGTTGACCGTAACAATTTCCTTATAAAAAATGCAGCGAGCATTTAAAATTTTCTCTCCCTATAGAATAACAACACTTTGAAGAGGCGTATTTTTTTACTAGAGACAATCAACAACTAAAGACAGAACATAATTTAATGTGAAACATTTTAATCTTTTCGTGATAAAAATATGTATATAGATATCCAAAGCTGGTTCATGTTGGAAATGTTGACTGTACGCACCAAATTGCACCCTCATTCATTCCAGCGTTTCCCGACGTACCCAACTACGCGCTCTCTGGGCTCATTTTCCTGTCAATCACTGAAAGTAAGTGAGAAAAAATATAGGTATGGCTTCGAGAAAATTATGGCCTCAAGAGGAACATCGTTGCTGAGAAAATAGATAAGATAAAATATGCAAAAAGGTTATTCCACACAACTACGGTGTAGTTAAAGCGTGCAAGGGAAACCTGGGTAACTTGGAATAGTTGTGAATTGTGATTTCCTCAGTTTCTTTGAAAAGATCAGAATAAAATGTTTTTTTAAGCCAGTTGGAGGATGGTTTACTATTATTGAAAATATATTTTCACCAGATAATTACTGATAAATCTTAGAAAATCACTCTGTCGGGGCTTCTTCCGCACCTTGTACCAGATATTTGGTAGAAAATAATAGCTTCTCGTGTTATGGGAACAGCTAGTTTATTTTTAATAATTAATAAAGTTATAATTATATATACAGCTTTTGTCGCCTTTTAAATCCATCCGGTCACTGCAATGGCGTTTAAGAAAGGAAGAGATAGGAAACGTAGAAGCTATGTCCGAGGGCCTTCCCTCATTGGATCAATGCGCAGCATGCAAAAAGTTTGGCAAAGAAGAGTAAGGAAAAAGAAGGCATCATCAGTACATGACCATGAAGATAGGAGGAAACGAAGTGAGCAGGGAAGAAGGACACCCTTAAACCTTACACATGAGGCTAACTTAACTTACAATATGTAGTGTTCTGGCTGTACGACTCTTCATAGCTTTGCTACGATAACCCAACGGCCTATGGTCCATCCAAGTTCATCCTGGGGGTTACACTAGTCTACGTTACGCAGGGACCGAGTGTGAACTCGCTTTGTAATTTGAACAAAAAACTGTTTAAAATTTTGTTTATCAATGAGTTAGTGAAGAGGCTCAACAAAATTCCAGTCACCGGTACAAAATACTGGGTTACTGCGAGTCCGTATAGAAACGTTACATAAATGCCCACTATAACATGTCACAAGTACATTTATTAGAATTAAGAATTTCTCACGTTCCTTAAGTCACTGTTTTCATTTGCTTACCGACAGTAGTTATAGTTATATGGCGTCACTTCGCGATACTGTATAGTACTTAGATTAAATATTTATACAGCACACTGTCAGCAATCATTAATGCAATTAACTATGATCAAATATAAGAAGTTTTTACGTCATTTTGCAGTGAAACAAAGCTTAGTAGCTCCGCAAAGAAAATTTGCAATTTTTTCATGATGTCTAGCAGAAATGTCCAAAGTATAGAAGACAGACTAATGTATTTATCAAATCTACGGTTCTAGGAGCGCGCAAATCGGTGATTGCAAAATCCAACCTGCTGTGCGGTACCTGGAATTTGGTACTTAATTGTGCCGAATTACGAAATCTCCCAAATGGGAGTATTGATGTATAGAAACGCTCAACATTTTTTTAAATTGCAACGAATCTCAATAAAATTTCTGAGTATTTATTTCATTCCATTTCTGATAATGTTTAAAAAAATCGTCTTAAAGAATACGTCATACAGTTGTATTAGCTTTTGCTTTGTGTCGACCAGAACTTTCTGTATAACTTCCAGTGGCTATGCATATACATCACTGTAAAGTGTATCGTACTATACTGTATGAAATGATGCTTGGAATCAATCAAATGTATCTGTGTGTAAAAAAACCTATCAAACCCGTCAGCCGTCAGAGCAGCATGCGCGCACTTTAATTCCTAATAGTCGCAGTTGCCACAGGCCCAAGTATATAAAGGATCACTGCGTACATTCGTTCCGGCGGGTGGCTCATAGAATAGTTGCATTCACTTTGTGAAGTCGAACTCATTCGAATACCCGACTAAAGTTCCGCGGCCTTACGGCGGCGCCAGCCGTACGTATGTTTCAGCTGTCGGGAACAAAACCTCTTCTAAGCTTTCCTAACGTGCAACAGTTGTCAAACGTTTACCCTGTCTAACACTATTCTACTCTAACTTGACCTAACCCTAGCACACGTATCCTAATCTAATAACTATACCTAGCAGGGGTCGTTGGAATCGCGGCCGAGACGGCCGCCCTTTAAAGTTGCGACCAGAGAATTATGTTACCGCTCATCTGGCATTCCCCGTGACATGTAGATGACATACCGTATAATGTGCTTCTAAGTGGATTACTATGAGACGATAACCTTGAAGCATGTGAATAATATTTCATACAAAGATAACTATATATTGATGCAGTATTGATGAACGACGTAACATATTTGTTGTCTAGCAAGTACAGCAACGACAATTTGTCATGATACCACCTTTTTAACGAAATATTTTTATGGCCATTGTGTATCAAACTACTGTAAATAAAGCAGAATATTTATATTTTCGTAATTGCAAATGAAATGCGTTTCGATATCTTGCGTTCTAATAAATCATTGTAAATAAACTTCACTTTATTGGTACCAAGCAATATTATACGTATGATGCTACTGGTGCCGTAACTACGGTTAATGGGGTTCAACCATGCCCTAAGCTATGAGACAACACTATTGCTCTGCTGCGTCGAATAGCTTTCGCGCTTAGCATCCACTTGGTCTTAGGGAACTAATTTCAGAATTAGCATATCTTGGTGGTCCCGCTCTCGTCCAATCAACCATGAAACTTTGCGCTACAATTCGCTGCCGAGTCTGGAGATGGTATTTCCAAATTCCGCCTCTTGCCGCTCACAATCCTATATCGTCGTGTTCCCTTTATTTGTACTCCCTCTTTTTTTCGACTAACATTATATATTCTCGCCCTCGTGTTCAGCCGTTGATGGGTTTCGGTTTCTTTTGATATGCTTCATATCCCTGCCCAGAGCTCAGTTGACTGACGGTTACGGTGACGACGAAGGCTGAGACCAACCTACACAGAGCATATCTTTTATTATGGTACAGTAAATTAGTACCGTACGTTATTCGAGAAAACTGAAATATCTAGCTTTAGAACAATGATAAACATCCAGGGGATGCAAGTATAATGCTGTGCAGGATCCCTCCGAAATATCATTCTACTAAAGCTAAATATCTTAATTTGATACAGTAGAGTAATGCTTTACTGTTCAGTGACTGCAGACTTAAGTAGTAGGACCATGATAATATTCCTAGCTAGTGCTGCTCGATTCCATTTCTGCAGAAAATCAACAGTAATTATGTAAAAGTACTTGGTCTTACTGGCATTTAGCTTCATAGGTACTCTCTAGTACGATAGTTGCAATTTTTTAGCACTGCAGGAGTGACCAAATGCTAAATTTATTTTATCATAGCATCCAAATATTATGGTCATTTTGATTTTAAAAAATGCGTTTTGCACTATGTGGTGTACCTTTTAGTGCACGGGTAGCATTAATGTCACCAATTGTTCGGTTTTTGCGCTGCTTAGGGAATTAAGACCTTTGGTCCATGTATTTCTCGCAGGTATCCCATTACCAGCAAGGTAGGTAGATGAATATTTAATGTACGTATAGTTTCAGTTTCAGGATGCGATGTCATGTACGATTGTAGGAAAGCAATATTTGCAGGAAAGCAGTGCCGGCCGTATCGGCCTAATGTGGGAGTGATTCCATCTGCCATCTTGACACGGTGTTGCCACCTCTAACCACGTGAGACCCACCTGGATGACTGATTAGAAACCTAGCTGATTTTCGATTCACGTGCTGATGTATACCACCCCCGCTTGCCAATCTTCTTTGACACTTCAGTACGTGACTTAATTTTGCCCTTCTCTTACCAGTAACAGTATATATGTTGTGCGCGTTTGGTGGATTTGTGCAATCGATCGTGCTGCGCGTTTGGTGGATCTTTCAAATTTTTAAATGAAAAAAACAGTCCTTGCCTCCCCTAACCTACCCGACATTAAAACCGAATATAGTCCAACTAAACCGAAATTACGGCCTAATACCTACAACATTCACCAAACGCGCACATCATATATACTCGTTACAAACCCTACTTGCTGTTTCACGTACAAACTTTCAACATGCGGTGTACTGGAAGCTCCTGTCTGGAAAGCGTTCCCTAACTGCACTCAAGTCTGTCCGATAGACTTGAAATTAAATTGCCCTGGCACCAACTGATACCGTACAGTTAGGTTACTTCAATGGTAGTTCTGAAAGCCACAAATCACGCTACTGCCACTCGGAAGTTAGTCCTGGAGTTTGGCGATATGAGGACTTGGACAGCGGGACAGGCAATAGTTTACAAGCGTCATGCGTGTCACATTCTCTCGGAGTCTGGATGAATTGCAGTAACTGATATGCCATTATTTCTCATTAATTAAATTGTTTCCGTTACTTAATACTCACGAGACGCTCCATTTGAGCTAAAAAGCTTTGCCATCTTAAGCGTTTTGGCGCAGCTCGGATGCTGGAGGAGTCTTCAGAAAAATCTCAAACGGAGAAAAATGGTATAGTTTTAAGCCTTTATTTCCATTCGATGAGAAATTTTCTCAGCTGGAATAAAATAAGCTCTCTGTGACAATCGTGGAATTTCTGAGAGACCCCTTTTGTTTTAAAAGTTATGTCGCCCTTTAGTTTTCGCTTTTAAATCGGACTTTTTAAACTGCACATACGTTACACTTTTGGGAGCTTCATTAGTGAGCTTATAAATGCCCAATAACAGTACCTATTGTCGGCCAGTATAAACAGTGCTTATCTTGATGAAATGGACGGTTATTGGGTGTTGATGGATTAATCCAACCGTGCTGACATTCGTGAGATTAGCAAAAGATGAGTAAGTGAGCAGGTTATGCTATAATTATACTATGTTGTGGATGGAGGATTCAAATACGGATTGCTGATTGTACGACTATTAAAATTATATGCAAAACTTACAAGCGATATTCATTAGGATATTAGCAGTATTGCGCAACGCCTCTACCAAGCAGATAATTTTTTCTTGTGCTTATAATATAAGGGATTTTAATGCTCGGTGCCCGAAACAGTGCCTGTGGATATCCTAGTTGAGTGTGGCGTAAAGGTGAATTTGCCTTTGCCGTTACATAGATGGCTGGTTGAATACCAACACTTCACAGTGGGCTATCTATGTCATTGAGAGAGATTATTGATGTAAATATAGTCGCAGCCTGAACACAACCAGCACTTCTTCTAATTTCCATTGAAATTTATTGGCAGCAGCATGAATTTTGTATATTTTTTATTAGTGTTAGAGAGTTACTTTTGAGGGAATAATTATGATCAATTTTCAGTGGGCGATGTATTTAACTCTTTTCAAAATAAAATTTTTCTCCGAATAAGGCGCACACACCTGCGGTGTCGTAACTCTAGCTGCACCCCTGCCAAGGTGGGAGTAAACATGGCATCTGTCTCTTGGGGAAGCATTTGCATATAGGCATCATATTCAGGTGGGAATATAACAGCTTTCGATATCATAAGCCTCAGAACGTTCTGGATGAGAAGTACATATACCCCTAAGTAGCTCTCTACTGCGACGGGCTCAGAGCGGTCTTGTTGACCCGAGGGTCCGAGGGCAAACTGATGACTATAACAAAATATCGTCATGGGTGAATGTGAAGTTCAGTTAGCTTGACGATGTAAAAAATCAAAGGGATACGGACTAATTTGTTATACGAGTATCAAGCCAAGATGATCTTCCATAAAATATCATTGGGGCGTCACATGAGGACACAACCCACGCAGCTCTGAACCTTGGCTTTATCTCAAAGTTTTATCACTGTTCATTTTTGGATATTATTACCTATTGACCTAATGTTTTTCTCTTCGGCACGTTTTCGCTGCAACAGAAATTTTGATTTATTACCTGGTGTTAGTAGTAGAATAATACCTAAATTGAACTGACAGTTTGATATGTTGGGCTTCCACAGAAGATATTTTTTGAAGAATGGCACAAATGCTGGGCCAAAATTGCTAAGCCATGTGTAAGTAGCACCCATATCTTGACGCATATTGGCAAAACATCGGCCCAGCATCGGTTGACAAAGCTTCAACATTCACCCAATTTTCTAACACTGTTCCGACCGCTACCCAAAGTCACTTTGCCACGTGGAAAAGGGCTAACGGGCTAAGGGTCACTTTTGGCAGTTACGATAAAAGCTTTACTTGAAGCTGTAGCTTTATACTCTTCCATTTACTGTCTCCCTCTCTTCCGGTTTTGACCAGGCAAGCTGGTTGCTCCGATATCGCTTTCCAATTTTCCAAAGGCAAGATTGTCCGTAACGGCCATTTTTTTCGAAAGCGTTCCTGCTGCATCTTCGTAAACTGAGTGAGTTCGATATTTTCGCAACTGCTTCTTGACAATTTTATATGGTTTTCCGCCCCGTTGTAAATATAGAGACTGGTCTCAGAACTTGTCATATAAACTAGTAAATTTTTCGCCAAATCCACAGTCTCATTACTATTAGGCTTGAATAAGTTTGAAAAAGACGATGACTGCATCGAGACTATTGGGCAATAAAGTTTGACCATCAGTACCTGCTATTGTAAGTGTTCATTTATGGTTCGAAGTTTGTCGAAAAAATAAAGTATGGAATTTTCTACTTGGATGCCAGCTGATTAGCGTCGAGGCCTGGATAGCTAACCCTACAGTTCTCTCATTCCATATGCAGCGTTGCAAATAGTGCCATACTAAAATGGAGTTATTCCCTAGGAAAGATAATTTTGAAGCAATAATTAGAAGGCTGGAAAGCATTGTTACACTCTAATTCCAAGCAAAATCCGTGAAAATTTTTGTTTCATTGCTGAAACTTTCAGCTACGAGACGGGCGAATTACTATTTTGTGATCACACAGCTGACTGTTAGCTGTCGCTCTAATTTCAATGCAAGATTCCTCACGAAAACTCACAGCCCGCAGCGTGACAATAATAATTTGAGAGGTAGCTACTGGAGGGCACACACGATTACACACGAGACTCGCGCCGTCGCCTGTACAGCTGTTGCAGAGCAGGAAATTCAGGACGAAGCTGTAAATAGAGTTTTATATCTGTGATATTCTTTGGAGTGAAAGTTACAATACTCACAGATCGACGGACAACTTCTAAGCGATCCTAAAATCTTTCTCGAGTGCGTTACGACGTCATCATTGTCTCTTGGCGTGATTGGAAAACCTACGCAACTCTGGTATCTTGCATATCAACATTATGATGCACAGCGAGCAACCTATTGTGACATCATCATTGTCTTTGGTGTGGTTGAAAAATTCTACGCATTTTTGGTATCTTGGATACCAACATTATGATGCACAACGAGCAAACCATTGTGACGTCATCATTGTCACAAATAATTGCTAAAGAATTGCCCATCCGTGAGCATTTGCCATTGATTTACCATGCACGTACGTATATCTAATGGTCAAATATTTTTTTATATTATGTTTCAAAAGTAAAAATATTAGGGCAAAAGTATATTCGGGAGACCCAGTTTGACACAGAGAAAAATGCCGAATTTATTGCTCCGTCAGCGGTGTCCTCAATACTTACTGGTTGCACGAGCAGCAATGCAGGTTTGGTTCAACACTTCATCTCGCGAAACCGAGACCAAATGGCAACACGTAATTACTGAGTCTTCCGGCCACTGAACGGCTGGAGCATTAGTTTGTGTCAGAGAAGTGGACTTGCGTGTTCCTTGTTGTAGAGCGTTAGAAACTGTGTAGCAGAGAACGCACCTTCAGTCAGTCAGGACTTCAGAACGTTTTCCCCTTCGCGCACGCGTCGTTTCTCTTTCCGTACTACTTTTGATGATTTATGTTACTTTTTTTGTTACTTTTTGCTTCTTCATTCTCGTTGAGTTGTTCCAGTGCGCTTGTTACCCGTTTTATTCGAACATGCTGCATGTTCTTACTTTCTTCGGATCGCAATGAGTGTTTTGGGTGCACAGTAAAAACTGTTATCCGAAAGGCTAGCCTTGGCGTACTCCTGCAGTACGAATACCGAACTTTGGTCCACGAGCAGGAGTGCTGTTCGTACGACAACACGTTTGTCACTGCAAGAAGGAGGAAAAGGCGGCCTGTTTAGTTACAATGTTGCAGAAAACGAGTTCAGGACAGCTTCCATTCACTCACCTGGGAAACAATTTCCCTTAATTTAGCTGTCATAGAGTAGACCTCCTTAAAGAGAGACTCGCAAACTAGAAAGAACTTCTGAAAGGGAATGACCCCGAAACAATGGAGATCTAGAAAAACTGAAAATCCCTTCAGCCCTCTGTGTCGTGAACAGTATAAATTACAATTCCCATTCTAAGTAAGAAGCCATGAGGCATAGTAAAACTTAACAGGTAGTATATTCAACTGTACTACTTCCCTATCGGTGTTATCAACGGCGTCAGCCAAACAAAATGTTTACCAGTGTTGAGACAACAAGCGCACTGTTGAACTTGTTAACGCCGAACTGAAACTCCGGCCAAAACTGAGATAATATGCCTGTCTGCGCTGTACTCATATTGTACTCAAACTGATTATTTGTTCTGTGTTAGCTAGTCTTTTCCAACTTCTTGCACTCATCGGCCGTGATGTATTTCTAGATAATCCTCCTGTTAATAGTTCAAATCTAGAACCAATAGCACAAGTGCTGCACCAGTTTCATAACTGTCAGAATTTTTACAATCTTACCTCCTCAAAGGTTTGATAATCGCCCTCAAAATGTTTGCCCACCAATCTATATTTCTTGCGAAAATTAAATTGGTGAATTCTTCGCTGCAGCTAAATTTAGGGACCTTTTGAAGATTTACGCGTTGCAGAATAAATTATCGTGTAATGTATATTTGCTATCCAGTTGTCCACGCAGCACTGAACCTCGGCTTCAGGTTGGACGACCAACGTTGCATTTCAATATTAGCTCTCCGTTCATTTTTGGAAAATCAATCCAATGTTGTTTTTCAATCTAGAACCAACATTGTTAGCCAACCGAGCAGTTGGTTATCCTACCAATACAAAAATGGAATAGTAATACCTAGATTAATGCTAATGTACTGAGTCAGCATCGAAGATTATTCCTAATATCACTAAGACAATCAGCTTTGGTTTAAACATAAATACACCACGTTAACGATAGGGAACACGCTTCCTCGTAAGATTTAATGGACTTCAATCAAAGGTGACAATTATAAGAAGAAGATGAGTTTTTATCATAGTATTTACATTCTTCTTGATATATTCAATATTAATTCGACGCGTCGTCGTTTCTAAAAAGGTGATCTCTAAATGTCGGATCAGTGTTGAAATTATTATTGGCTCAATTTTGCTATTTCGTATATAAACTTCACATATTTTTTCCTCGCAACAGAAATTTCACTAATATCCTGATACCTAGAGTAAAATAAAGCATAAACTAGAGCACTCTGAGAGCGCATACCTCCGCCAAGTGAGCCAACGGTAGCAAAAATTCAAATAGGCTCTGAAACCATAATTTTCTTTGCATAAGCTCCAAAATTTAATCATTTGTGCCTTTTTTATAATAATAACAGCTTGTTCAATTTTTTTTGAAAATCCGTTCATAACTTTTTGAGTTATACTGTTAACAAACGCTATGACAAATATGAGTCAAACATACAAACGAACCAACCGATCTGCACCAAAATTTGATCATTCATGTCTTTTACCATTACTAACAAATCCTATGAATTTCATAAAGATCCAATCATTACATTTTGAGTTATTGTGCTAATAAGCATAAAATTAAAAACAGTAACAAACGAACGAACGAACAAACGGACCATAACTAAAATTTGGTCATCTACTCTTTGTTTTATACCTAACAACTCATGTTAATTTCATCAAAATCCATTCATAACTTTTTGAGTTATGGCATCGAGAAAAATGACACAGACAAACAAACAAACAAACGGATGGACATATCTTCACCAAAAGTTAAT
>LQNS02278083.1:21547749-21558148 GCA_001587735.2 Parhyale hawaiensis
CAGTAACGAGGAACGGTAACGCCCCGCACAATTTTGTAGCAGTAACGAGTAACGGTAACGCCCCGGTATTTTTATTGAAGTAACGAGTAACGGTAACGACCTCCGATATCATGTAACGGTGCCCATCACTGGCAATTACCAGGTGTGATATAAATATTCGTCCGTAGACAATCTCGTCTAGTTTTGCTAACGCTTTCATATTTTAAATTTTTTTTTAAACACTGGCTTCTTTAATAACACTTCTTTTCTTTCTGAAATTTTAGGACAATAAAAATTTGGATAAATTGATTCGGCACTGATGCTATACCGTAAGTCAAGAAACATGTTTTCTTTCTTTCTGCATTAAAAACAATAAAATAAAAGAGATTCATAATTGATTCTGTCTTCTTTAATAAATAAGATCTCATCAATTTTCACTTTTCAAAGCAGAATTATTCACTGGGTAAACTTTAACACTTTGACTGCAACAAGTGCTGTATTATTATGGTATACTCTTATAAATAAATTTATTTTAATAAATCAACTAAAACGCCACGTGGCGTAAGACCATCGCCCTGCTGTAAAGAGGGGGAGGAGGAACTGAAAGTGCTGCCTCAGTAGTTACAATTTCAGCTTCGTCATTTTTGACGGCCAGCTTACTTTAAAGTCTTAGCATTTTTCACATCTCAGGCAACCCACATGACTACCTGAAAAAAAAATTATGATGGCTCAACTCCTTCCACCTGTTTTTGGGTGAATAAACAAACAAACGCGAGGAGTACCATCACTCTTTGCTTCGCTCGCAAGTGATAACTACACTACGAGCGACCCGTGTGGTCACAAAAAAAAAACTTATCCAAGGTAATCCATTTACTTTTGCTCGATTCGAGGATTTGGAGGAGGTTATATCAGATTTTAAAATGCCAAAATTCAGATAGACGAATATTTTTCTAGAATAAAGGTTCTGTCGAGGCGTTGATGAGTGTTGAAATAAAAAACTGTTGATATTCCTTTTCGTTAGCTTAAGGCAAACTGATGCTATAGTTTCTTCAATCGTCTTGGCCACTTATACAGGCCACGCGACTAAATTTTCAGTGTTTTATTTTAGTGCACTCGACGTACATATATACCAATTGGTTTCAAATTACGACTCTCCTTAAATATCCATCTCGTCCTGACTTCTGAAAGATGTTTTGCCAGCAGGTTCCGCCAACTTGCCTGTGCTTGAGTAAGTGGCTGATGTGATAGTGCATACCACTGAAAAGTGTCTCTTATACCTAAAGTAACTACGAGAATTAAGCTTGTGAGGAAGCTGCCTCAGAAAGCTCCGTGGAAAGGCTACCGAGCTCAGGTACCTCTCTCATTGATATAGTCTTATTAAATCTTCAACGCTTGAATTTCTTCCTATATTACAGTGAAGATTGTGTGCACGGTGACCTACAAGCACGTAACCACGTAAGGTTATCAGAGTTTATCATTATCTAGACTTATCCTAAACTAGAAATATGTCCTTTGAGACCCTTAATAAAAATGCACAGAAAGATTTTAATCGTGGTATGATTTAACGTGAAAAACCTTTTCTTTTAAATGTTCAGGTAACATAAATCGAGGTTGATATTGGATATGCTAAAGGGTCACTATACACTAATAAATGATTGTCCACCACGTGTATTAATGCAGAAGCAAAGGAGCTAACAGTAGAACCGGAAGACAAGCTTAGCCTAAATCATTTTAGTTCTTACTTCTGAGAGTGGTGAAATAGACTGTGCAGTGAGTCCGTATGATGAAGGCACGCCCTGCAGGCTTTTATAAACCGTATAATGTATTGAAGCAATAGCCTTTGCACCGCATCAAGGTTTCTTTTTCAACAGCAGTAATTGATGCTGCGTTCAATAAACCAGTTTGTAGAACTTCGATCACATCAGGAAATCACTGCCGTTACCTATGCTTTCAGTCAATTTTCAATCATCCGGCAATCATAAGCGGATTACCTCGAGACTGAACTGCTGGCTGCTACATATTAACTTATTTCGACGAATGAGTGTGTTGGCTAAGCCGCTCGACCATCCAGATGCTTCCGTGTACTGACCTAGACGTCCGAGAAAGTAATAAGTACTTTACGACACATCCTATGTTTGAAGTTGTTTCATCTTTCCCACTATTATCCTGTTGCTTTCATTCTTTGTTCCTTTGACTTTGTTGCCGGGAACCGTGTTAGCTGTGATTAGTTCACTGAGTGGTTTTACTCAACAGCATTGAAGACGTCCTAGGATTTCTCAATGCTCCAATCGAGTCTAACCGTCCTATAATGCTTGGACGAGTAGGTTTAATAATAATATACAGCTAGTACCTACATATCTATTCATCACTGAGCGATCAGTTAACGTTTCTTTTTGGCAATCATCAGTCAGGGGAAGTCACATCATTCGATTCACGTTACTTCCTTGCGATGCGTTAGTTCCACTGCAAGTAAATGTGGCTTGTCGTGCAACAAATTTGTCGCGTTGCACGTCGCTTGTCTCGTCGGTGTGGCGGCGGCCTAACAGTTTTGCGTGTTAGGCAAAATGGCTCAACAGAATCATCTTGCATAAAAAAAAAAAAACTTTGAGCTGACTGTAGTATCGACATCTGTCTCTTCGAAGATTATGTAGTAAGTTACTGATATAACCCAGGCAAAAATATTCGCTGTAAGATTGTCGTATGACTGCTGAAATGAGTCACGCTAGTCGAAATGAGTCGTAAATTACCGAAGTGAACTGTAGAATCACCGCAAAATAAGCAATTGGCCAATTAGGTAGTTTTACTGCGATTTTCAACATATGGGAAGAAGGTGTCGAAAAATCGCTGTACCCGCTGCAATTTGTCGGCACTGCGGCGATCGGTTGAACAAGTTGATACACGTTACATGTTCGGTGCCCAAGCAGCCCAACAGCCCCAGGCGCACTACCGTCGTTCATGACACCTTTGCGTTCACGAACGCTTTCTTGCGCGCGCTACCACTAAAATAAACACTACCTAAGCTAACCTAACCTAGCCTAAACTAACCTACCCTTATCTAACCTAACCTAACCTCCTTACAAAATTTCTAACCTAACCTAACCCCAACTTAACCCAACCTAACCTTTCTAACCTTATCTAACCTTACCTAACTTACCTAAACTTACCTAACCTTACCTAACCTTACCTAACCGTAACCTGACGTAACCTAACTTAATCAGCGATACAGCGAGCAGCGCGGCGCGTCAACTTGAACGCCGCTCACACGCACACGATCTGCGTACACAAACACGCACACAAGGTGTCGTGAACGACAGTAGCGCGCTCCGGGAGCGCTATCGTCTCTCACGACGGAGATGTGTGCGTGTTTGTGTACGCAGATCGTGTGCGCGTGAGCGGCGTTCAACTTGGAGCGCCGCGCTGCTCGCTGTATCGCTGTTTAAGTTGGGTTAGGTTAGGTGAGGTAAGGGTAGGTAACGTTAGGTAACGTTAAGTAATGTTACATAACGTTAGATAACGTTAGGTAAGGTTAGATTGGGCTAGGTTAGGTTAGGTTGTTTTAGGTAAGGTAAGGTTAGGCTGGGTTAGGTAAGGTTAGGTTAGGTTAGAAGGTTAGGTAAGGAGGTTAGGTTAGGTAAGGGTAGGTTAGGTTAGCTAAGGGTAGGTTAGGTTAGCTAGACTAGGTTTGCCTATGTAGTGTTTATTTTAGTGGTGGCGCGCGCAGGAAAGCTTACGTGAACGCAAAATCGTCGTGAGAGACGATAGTCGGATAGTGCGCCCCGGGCGGGGGATGGGTCAGTACGAATGTAATTGTGGTGGTGAATGGTTGTGCACTGTGCTTTGATTTTTCTCGTTAAAGACACAAGTTTTGAGTGCAAAGGAAGTAGAGTTGTAAGTTCGAAGTTAGCAATTCAAGTGAAGTTTCAGCGTACTGGGTTTTGTAGAAGCATGATTAGAAGCACTGGCAGATACGCCGAGATTTCCACGGCATCGTTGGTACGTAGCCTTAACGTGTTTTTTTTTCTCTCTGGTAACTAGCTCACTAGTCGCATTTTAAAAGTATTTGACGGGGTATGCGGGTTTTTAGACGTCGATTCGGTACTCAAAACTCTGATACTAGCATTTCCTCCAATCACCAGATTCATCAATCCCTGCGCCACAACTGATAAATAATTTCAATTTTCAAAGCTCATAGTTTAAGAGATATTTTATAAAATACAATAAAAATCTTATTTCGCCCCACTGGAAACTGAAATTCTGTTTTGTTTGATCAAAGTTTTGTATTTTCAGCTTCTTAATTTTCCTGTCGGCACGCACAGCTGCTCTAAGTTAGGTTACGTAAGGAACCTAGGTTACATGCCTGAAAGCTCAAATTCGCCCCTCGTTAGGCCCTACTGTCGGGTAGTTAGGCGGAAGCCCCCTCCGATTCACCTCTCTTTAGGCAGTACTGTCGGGTAATTAGGCCATAAGTCCCTTCCTAACAGAGCAGGTTAGGTGAGGGTATGCCTTGTTTGCCTAATTTACTTAAAAAGTGGATGACAGTTTCGTTTAAGCACTCCTCAGTTATGCTAGAAATCACTTTCTTGTCCTATTACTTGAGTAGGGGATAAGACGAATATTTAATATATACCAAAGAGTGTTACATATTTAGGTAAAATGAAGCATTCAAAGATATTATTCATGAACGACGTGTCCGTAGCAAATGCTTAGTTTTCGAGATATTTCACTTTGAACTTTCCACTGTTTTCCTAAAAGAAGAAATGGTTAGGTATGGTTAGATTAGGTAAGGCTAGGTAAGGTTATTTTAGATTAGTTTACGTTCCTATTGGGCCGCCAGTTATTTTTTTTTTCCTTATGAAAACAGTGGGAAGCTGCATAGAAATTTCATTTAATAGAACTAAATAGTTAAAGAGATATTCTATAAAATATCAAAACAAAGAATGGCATTTCCTTTCAATCTTTACCAATAATCTTCGCGGCTTCGATATGTTACTAGTTATTCAATTCTCCTGACTATGACGTCACGAAGAGTAGGCGTGGAGATCATGGAGGCAGTGGTTTAACCATTCGGTACTAAACTCCAGCAGCAACTATCTTTTCACCCATGTTATAAATAGTCTCGAGCGCTTGCAAGTTCTGGTCAATACTCAGTTCGATAGGCATCGTCCGTTCCTCACCCTATATATGATCACGCGTTACATTACCATTTAAAATAGAGGCACGTACTGCAATTTACAACTCGTATTGACAGGTGTACTGCACAGAGAGTGTTTAGTTAGTTTTACTAAACGTAGAATAGTCTGTCAAGCACTAGAAATAACTATATTTTTAGTATTTGCCAGACTAATTCAATGTTTAGTTAAGCAAACTAAACATTCCCATTGAGTAGCAAGCCTGTCGATACGAGCTGTAACTTGCAGCACGTGCCTAAATTTTTTAACGGCAGTATAACTCGTGGCCATAGCCGCGCATCGTTGAAATGAATTGTGCAATTGCTGACAATAGTCGAAATGTGTCCGAGGAATCGCTGTAATGAGTCGTGCGCACAGGCTTTAGGTACCGTGTCGGCCGATTGTCGAAATGAGCTGTAACATTCGACCCAAAAAGGGACATAGCGACTCGTACACAGTTATTCTTCGACGATTCCCCGACACGTGCTGCTGCAATCATCAGCAGTCTTACGACAGTCGCTCGACAATTTATTTTACCTGGGTAACTTGTGTTTGAAAAATTATTATCAATAATTACTCAACTTTAATTCACTACTGAAAATTAATAGTAAAAATTGTACTATTACTTCCAATAATTTACTACGTAATTATTTACACTGATAAGTTGAATTCATTTCTTTATAGTTTATTAATTGCTTAAGTTAATTATAAGTTGCAAATTACTGAATAGTATTAACTGATAGCCTTAATTTTCTAGCAAGGGTTCTATGTGCAGCCTTCGCGACGTGAAAGTACAAGGGTGTAAGAACATTTAATTTGTTCACTGTACGTGCACTGAATCATCTCTCATTCTTCAAGTCTATAAGGCCTTAAAACTGTGCATGTTTGTAGAACTGATAAAGCAGTTTTGTCTGACTGTCTAGGAAAGTCACTGTGCATTGTCTTCTAGCCAGCTTGTAAGTGCAAAGCTCTTCACGAGTCTTACAAAGGAATAACAAATCGCATGCTGATCATGAGAGAGAACCGTGCTGGTGAAGAACAACACGAAGTTGTGTGAAGAGACTATACTTGAAAGCAGTGCCTCGGTGCCAGGTTTCTCGCTGCAGGAGAAGACTACCAAAAACTGTCATGTCTTTTTGAAAACAGCAATACGATTGATAGCATTTTTATCAGTACTCCTCAAGTCTGAGCTGTCGTCGTAAGCTAAACATGGAAATAATACATACATAGGTACAGCCAGGAAGCAAAGAATGCAACGGGAGGACTCAATACGACTGAAATAAAACATAGCCGTGATCGTACGTAGCAAATTTACATCACATCGACGAGTCGAAGTTTTAGTTGTGGGACCTCAGGCCTTCGTATGTTGTTTTCTTGAACATATCACCGTATTTTTTCGATTTATCTCATTCAATCTCCCACTCATGACTGGCCAGGTACTTGAGAGCAAAATACCGAACAATGTTGTGGTCAAGTACAGAAAGTTTGAGCAATAGGCTAACTGTTACTGTGGTTTCTCTCGCGTACAGAATTGGCTATTATGGTGCTTATATGTGTTGATAAGGAATAGATATGTTCTGTGAAGAGCACTGTAAACTGAATATGAAGTGTAAATAAGGCTTCAATAAAGAAAAAAAAAGTTAAATCACGTCGTCGAAAGGGAACAAATTCGGCGCTAGTGCTGTGAAAGTTTCCACCAGCATGCACTGCAATTTTCTATACATAACTGCTAAATTAGTATATATTATCTTCATTTATTTATACGCTAGAGATGAATTTCGCAATTGAGGACGATTTTTCTGGTTAAATTAGTTAGAATGCTCCTAGGCTGCTCAGCCATTGATTCGTCGATGATGACGTCACTTTTTGGTGCTAATTTCTCGTGAGTCCTCCCGTTACGCTCTTTGCTTCCTGAGTACAGCAATCAACGATTCCGGTGACATAATACATCGCAGACAACAAAAGTTAAGACGTGAAATTGAAGATGAAATGCAAATTCTTAGCTTACTAACAATTTACGGTCATAGACTGCACAATACATGACAGCCAACTCGAAATCATAAATAGATCCTCTAGGACCTCAAACAAGCCGCAAATCGTTCATATTTATGCAAGAATGCATTTATTAGCAGCACACACAAATTTATCAATAAGCAAGCTATCGGCGGGATATGATAAAAAGATTTTAGGAAACAAAAATGCCAATAAAAGATTATAATTAATGTTGCTTGCCACCGATAGCATATATGCTGATGAAATGTAAGTTCTTGCAAGAAATGCATTCCGTTGCTTGACCATAAACAGTTTGATGTCGAAGGTCCCAATATCGATTAATCGATTAATCAACAATTTGATAATAAGTATTATGTTCCATGTTGTATACTTACCAAAGAAAGCCAATATGAAGACGATGGTGTACAAGATGAGTAGCGGAATCTTCACCCGAGGTTCGTGGAAGATGTAAAGCTCAGCGTCGTAGCCGAATTCTGTAGACACTTCGTCCAAGTCGGTGACCTGGCTGCCATTCACTTGGTCGGATAGGGTTGGGGTCGGCGGCAAATTTTCACTAGCTTCATGCATTTCTTGGAAAGAATCATTGGGTGTGTCCATCATGAACAAGTCCATGATTTGTAATTTTTCCGTAACTAAACTTTCATGATCTTGCAAAGAATATGTTTTGTTGCTCATCACTAGCAAATCCATGCTTTTTACACTATTACTAACTAATGCCAGAGCCGAAAATTTGCGGCCAAGAGGGGGCATCTTTACAGTCGAACCGCGTACTTCTTCCGTCGCAGAGAATTAGCAGCGTAATGAGGACGGAGTCTAATTCCAAGCGGAAAAGACAAGGTCATTTGGGTCTAGTTCTGAAAAATGAGGAGCAGCGGTTGGTAAAAGGAGGCCAAACTTTCTAAACTTACGTTAAGGAGGCAATCAGTTGTCTTTTCCGAGTGTAAGTTACGGACACTGGTGTTCCCATATCCTCTTGCCGAGCAAGTGTCCACTGTTAAAGGGCTCACACACCAAGCTACACTCATAAAAGTTGCTATTTTTCCGAAATACGCTTACAATGACGGTGCAGCTAACATAATAGGAGGATTATTTGCAGAAAAAAAATATTGTCTCTGTATTTTTCATCCCCCAATTTTACAATCTTGTACAGATGCTTATCAGTAATCATCAGTGAAATATCTAAATGAAAACTGAATTTATCTTAAAGTCCACTGCATTTTGTTGTAATCTTTTGAACCATTAAAAAATTCATTGATGTGACGTTATTCTGACAATTATATTACCGACAGCGAGGTAAATAATCAGCAGCATTTAATCCGTAAAAACTGAATCGTTTTAAGACAAATCACGTGAAAGCGTCGTACGGGCTCGTGTTTGGTGAATTTTATGAGCAAAAATATATCATGGAGTCTCTTGATCACACTAAGAACTTTCTAAGCAAACAACCTCTCGCATATTATCCGATGCAAATAGGAATGTGCTACTCAAGAAATTACATTGTGAACTGCCTTGATCCTGTTACCAGTGCAGAAACTGGCAGAAACCATTTATTTTATGGTTCTTGAACGGATAAGCAGATCATGCGTGCTGGTACTTATTCTGCGATGCAAAGATGAATTTACCACACACATATATCAATGGCGCTGTGTTGTGTGTTGACTGCTAAACCATTGATATATATAAATATAGCTTTAGTATGGAAACATAAAAGCTTCTAAGTTTAGGGTTGAGTGATACTGGTATCAATGTTAATGGACTAGTAACCACTTATTTTGTGCATGGTATACATACGTGTATCAGACACATACCGTGAGAAAATGTTGCAGGTAGACATTATCAAAACATTTGTCTCTACAGGTATATATAAAATTATGCTAACGGTAATCATTAATTTAGATTACAGCAATATTTTGCCACAGAAAGCAAATTGAAATCTAGTATTTTTCATTTAGGGTAAGCATTGCCTGCCTCACCTACCCTCAAGGAGCGTGCTTGTTGTGCAATGAGAACAATTTGACCATTGATTATAAATCGCAGGCAGAGAACTCGCCAGTTAATTGTGCCAGTAAAACACTTCGATGTTTAAGGCTGATGTATTTTGTTACCCAATCGGAAATGCTTAGCCAATCAGCCAATATTTTACTAGGCTGCCTCTTCTAGATATCGAACACATACGTAAAATATCCCGATTGGATCTATGCTTACAACAAAAAGAACTATTTTTTAATTTTCCCGAATCCCAAAATATTTCTCTTTGTGGTTTTTCTTACATCAAATAAAGAGTTACCTTTGCGTGGAAACGTACGTGCAATGCATATAAAAGTTTTGCTGTCATTATCTCGGTTGTTTGTTTAACACCCGATTCGATAGTCCTGGCTCTTGGCCAAAGTAAGATAAAAAAACTCCCGATAAAAAACTTGAACTCTATTACTTCTGTTAACGCTTCTGCACGATGGAACGATCGACCTGCCTCGCAAAAGAAATGTGCCAAGAGCTATAAGCACACGAAAGAAATGGAGCAGAAGGATGTTACTAAACTCTCTCATCCTTATACCACCTCTCACTGCTGGGTGCTCGAGGAATATTTCCCTCTAATATTCTTAGGGATGATCGCCATGCTGTTCTCAATTGCCCTGACGAGTGGAAAGCCAATCGGCCTCAGGCGGGCAGGTCATCAGCAGAATGGAACTACTCCTCGGTTGTGGAAGATGGAAGGAAGATCGATGCAGAATTCTACAGGAGAACAATTATTGCCCCTCTTCTTAAAGAGCCATGAGCTTTGGAGATAGCTATATGTTTCATTGTGAATTACAGGACGAGTTAGTAAAGTGCTGGATAACTGACCTAGTAAGACCTTACAAAACCTGTTGATTTTCTGAAAGTGGAAAATGCCTTCGGTGGCTTGAAGCATTCCTGTCAAATAGAACGCAAAGTGTAACTGTCAACAACAAAGTGTCATCCAGGCAGCCGGTACTCAGTGGAGTACCACAAGGTACCGTGCTTGGACCTGTTCTCTTCCTCATCATGATCAATGACATATGGGGTCCGGATGTAACTATGCGGTACCCTGATCATTTGCTGACGATACACGAATAACTAGCTGCTGTGCAATCTGTGGGAGACGTGCTATCTGTGCAACGAGATTTGGAAAGTATCTGCCAATGGTCGGTAAGAAATAATATGACCTTTAATGAAGCAAAATTTGAACTGCTAAGATACGGAAAAAATCAACCACTCAT
>LQNS02278083.1:21561060-21590194 GCA_001587735.2 Parhyale hawaiensis
TCTATTCTTTTGTTTTCTCCACCCGCTGGGCTGGTTGCGTGGGGGTTTGTTAACCTCATGGAGTTTCTCCGTTCCTGCGTCGCCAGTCTGGTGTGATTTAATAATAATAATAATAACGACGAAGTTGAGCGTTCTTGGGCGTGGGAACTCGCTAGGGAATTAACCGTTGTCTATGCTACGTGAAGATACATTTGCTATTCTCAAGTCTGCTGCTCTACAAGACTGTAGTCAAAATTCGGTAATGAAACCTGGGGAATTGGGAGCTTCTTTTTCTCCCTAAGGTACTTGTCTCCCTCGAGGCAAGTCAACTTGCCAAGTGTTGGCTCTTCGAATATTCGCTGAGCAAAGACGTACTTGGAAGAGGTTAGCTCTCTCTCTATCCTCTCAGCAAGTGCGAGTGTACTCTAGCCAACTTTACAACGGCACGTGGTAATGGATTATACACGTTACGCTGTGCTGCTATATTTTCCTCACTCGAATTATCCTTTGTGGTATTCATTGGCATAAATGCAGCGTTACAAATAGCCTTGTTTCTATGAGAAATGCCTCATTAAATGAGAAATTGTGAAGAAGTAACTGCAACGACAATATCGCTAGCAACATTCACATACAGACGTCTGTACGGAACTGGCACTGGTTTCAGTGGAAACATTAAAAGTTACGTTCAGAGCCAAGTATTAAAATGAGCCGGATAATATCCCTCGCAAAAGTTTCTTCTCAAGTTTCGGCAAAGAAATGACGTAAAATGTTGGAAATTTCTGTTAGATGCGGGGAATAACGACCCGCCGTAAGCTCTAGTCTAATGTCACTGCTCAATTTATGACAAGTAGGAGATGGATGGGGGCTGGAAACTAGATTTTCTAATGTTTAAATGTTAACAGAAGTCGTCGAACAATGTCAGAAATTCTTCAATTATTATTAATAGCTATAAACTGCCCAAAGCCTAATTCATAAAGGTCAGCTGTAAAAATTGACAACGCTGTTCGTACTTTATAATGAATAACTGAAAAAATAGCTTGTAGAGCTTTCTTTGCGCCAAATTTTGAGCCATCTAAAGCATGCTTCGTACCAGCGTCTTGTGGAGTTTTTACAATGTGTCCTTTTCCTATAATAATTATTTTATTATTAACAATGCTACGTGGTTCATTTTTTCATTGAAAAATATCTTGACATCTCCAGGTGGTTGTCTATTATACCTAATGGATATTTTCGTTGTTGTTTCTTTTCTTATTTGATCGCAACTACAAACAAGTTGATTATGCAAAATTCATTGTTTTGTCAACAGCTTAAATAAGCCAATGCTTCTCAGAGTGGTTTCAATGTTTAGTATCGACAAAGTAAAGCTGAATCGAAATGATATATTTGGCTTAGAACTTTTTTTTTAACTTGGCTGTTGTATTTTCTGCTTAACTTTGCTCTACTGCGAGTCAAATTTACAGCCTTGTACATACCATAACAGTCAAGTTGACCAGCTCCCCAAGTGGCCGTTGATCTTCCAACCCAACCACTCCAGCGAAGTACCGTGATACTCGTCACTCAACACACTGCTCCCTGTCATCGGTAGTAATAATAATTACATTCTGCCAATAAAATATATTGCCACTGTCTTTCGTTTAGTGCTGATAATGCAGGTCGTCTGGGGGTGTCGCTGGTCAACAATTACAGCCCGTCTGATCCCCTCTTTCGGAAGCAATTAGCGAGACGCATCAAGTTAGGCGACAGAAAATCTTTCTGCGAATGTCTAAAATGACGCGGCAATAACACGCTTGTTGACGTGCGTTCCAGGAATGCAAAGCATCATGTGGATAATGAATGACCGAGGAAGTGTAAACGTAGCATAATAATTTTGCATAAAAGTCTTCAGCGTTAATACGGAGACTTTAGGAACCTTATGATATCCCGCTCTCACGAGGTCATAGGCTTGCCAATGAGATTAGGTTAGTGATGTTATTAGAATTTTTATAAAGAAGTTTCACAACCGCTTATTCTCATTGAGGTAGTTAGCGTCTACAGTGAAGAGATGATATGTTAGTGAAACTAGTTAGATGCGCCCATCCTGTACTCTAGGGTTTTGTTCCCCTAAAGATAAGCCATAAGATGCCTCATCCCTTCTATATATAGACCTTCAGGTACATTTTTTCGTACCACTTAACTTTCTGCATGTTTCTGCTATTTGCTGACGATCTTTGTTCTTTGCTTCTTTATATTCTTATTCTTAGAAGGTCTGCGGCTTCCTTGCCTTAATTCCGTGCTTGAATTTCCAGTCTTTCTTCACAGTCTCCCTGACCCTGCTTTTTTTCTTTCAAAAAAAAAAAAAAACCCGCTGTGTCTAGTAAAGCTTAAGCGCATAAAGTCCAACAATCGGAAGATAATCAAGCTTGCAACGTGAACTTCATATTCTCGATTCCCTTTAAACTTTCAAGCGGATTTACTTTTCCAAATAAATTCTGAGGACCTGCACTACTAATAAATATTGCACGTGCCTCAGTGTAACTGCTCGGATCCACAACTGTGATGCTTTCCATTGTTACCGGGTGCACACTCAGACATACTGGATATTTTTCAGTGTATCTTGATCCATACTTGATCATTTTCACTGCAGCCGGGTCCACACAGTCATGCTACTTACTTATCCTGCGTTATACTGCATAGTTTCCATTGTTTCCCGATTTAAAGTGGATCTTCGTGAGTGTAGCTCAGTTCAAACTGGATGTTTTTTTATTGTACCCTGATGCAAAAACTGGATCTTTCGCTGTGTAATCACCCTAACCTAACCTAACCTAATCACGTGAATAACGTGTACTTTCACAGTCTTCCTCGGTCCGTATTTCTGGGGTGGCCAAGATTTTTGTCAGGGACTGAGAGACATGCAGTGTGCATCCATCCGCCCTACAAAAACATCCACTTGGGACCCGGATCCATGTTGAAATGAAACGCGTTCAGTAGTATGGTTCTGGCTAATACAATAACAATCCATTCGGAGCCTGGTTACACCGAGAAAAATACATTTGGATCTGGTTATACTAAAAAATATTCACTGTGGATCGAGCAAGACTGAGAAAAAGCACATCATTCACCTGTTTATTACAGTACGAAAGATCCATTTCTTGTGTCAGGATACACTTGAAAATACCTACCAGGTATGAACTCTGGGGTCGCCAAAAATTCTGTTAAGGGTTTGCTGTTCATAGTGTAGCCAGTACCATGTTACAGTAGTTTCTTAGACTAATTTGTATTTGTATGAACAAAATAATTAGCACCTTGCCATAGGACCTTTCTTATAGGGTTTGCACCTTGTTGCCTGCTCAATTAGGTAAGCTGTTTTACCTTAATTCCACTAATTTTATTAAGGTTACCTCTTTTTTGATAAATTTATGTAAGCCATTTTTATACGCGCATCGGTCCATACAGCGTAAAGACTCCATGCTTCCCATTATCAAATTAATAACTATTGTCCCGCATAATAGGCTTTTGAAAATTAGTTGCTGTGGTCCTAATGAAGTCTTTTATAAAGTAGCCGGCCATTGTTGGCCTGAGAGTAGCACCTTGTTAGTTGTTCGTACTGTAATGTGAAACTTCTATTGGGTGCGTAAGGTCTACTTCATTTTTTGTTAACGTCTATATCATTATTTTTTAGACTGAGCTAATTAGTGTTACTTAATCTCCATGGTGCATTAAATGGTTACCGATTTACGCTAATATGTATTTTTATATTTGATATGGTGCCTTGCTTGGCAGTGTTCGAATTACCTCCATATAGGGCAAAAGTAACGGATCTGGTGGTAAATTTGTTATATTTTCAAAGTGACTGGGTGTGTTCCAATTACAGCTATGGTGCTGAAACTAGATACATACTTTACAAAATTTTTATATATTTACCTTCATTGGAAGTATTTGAATTACCTCCAATCATTTAAAATAGCTATAGGGTCTTAAATATTTTCTAGAATTTCGGAGCCGTGCGTGTTGAGTATGTTTTTGCAATGCAATGACTCTCGAGGCGGGTTAAGATTTAACTCTTGTTGTTAAAATAGCGAGATATTGCAAGCGTTGTGGGGGCTTCATCGTTCGCAACGTAACACAATGTAGACAAATTTTCTACTTTCTGTACCTAATAACTGACTGCAACTGAAGCTCAGCTAGGAAAACACCACATGTGTGACGTGAACGCAGCCGAATTAAAGGTGATGATTTAAGAGTTATGAATATGGCCAGTGGTGAACAAAACACGAAAAATCAGCCCCCCCTCTCCTTTTTTTTTTGCTCAATGCTTATGAAAAAATTCCTCAATCAACATTAAGTATCGAATCCGTTAGTGGAATAATCTTCAAATTCCCACCCTGCCCAACAACAAATCTGAAACATACTGTAGCTGCTACCATAAGACAGTTTTCAAAATAGAAACAGACATTTTTAAGCTACTGTGTGAATTTTCTGTCATTACGCCGTTGATATAAGGAACGAGTACAGTTCTCGGCTTTGTTGGGACGTATTCACCTAGTGGCTATAGACGTAACTGAAATGGTCTCAGCTTTTGTTGTACTGTACATAGTATTCATACTTTAGAAAACAAAAGGAATTTTATTATTTTAAGGACATTTTATCGGTTTCCCTTGTTTCATGCCCTGTTTATTAACATCAGTGCGTACCCTGTGCAGCGGCCTACATAATATTATGTGAGACCAAAATAGCTACAGATGACAATACAGTGTGCCCAGATAAAGGATTACGGTATTATTTATAACACTACATAATATTTACTCACTTGGAGTTCTAATTTCAGTTTATAATGGCTCATATTTTGCGACATTTCCGTAGCTTAATGTATAATGGCTTCATCTCCTAGTGATAATTGTATACTTACTAAACGTTTAACTTACAGTATTGAAAAATGCCTTTTTTTTCTGGCTGAAAAACTAGCTTCAAGCATCTTGTTTCCAATTTTTTCATTTCGAGTACAGAAATACACGACGACGTCCACGCCTGTAGTTATGCCATCAGAGATGCACTTAACGAACAAGTCACACTAAAAATCTCAATTTTTTTTTGTTTTTAGTTAATGTAATTAACGTAACAGAATTCTTGCCCGACTAACATGCTAAAACCGTAAAATAATTCCGGGGCTGCCAGAATTACTGTTAGGGCAGTAATGTTATTAGAAGTTTGAACGCCTACATCACCATAATTTGACTGCTGTCGCGAATTTCCGCAATAATAGAAGCCCCGTCAGCTTCATTAGTTTAACTTCGACAACTGCCTGTAGTTGTCCAAACACACGAGAGAGGGCAGACGCTCGTCGAAGAGCGCCACTGTTCTGTGTTAATTCGACACACCATAAACTAAAGAATATAACATTACCAAACGACTGAAACAGAAATTAACATTCCTCCAGTGGAAACTTCGAGCGTTAGACTGAGTTTTATAGGGACGATAGTGGATGAAACGTATGTATAACAGAATACAAGATGGGAAAAATAAATTATTATTTGCCTAATATGCTGATGTTGCAAGACAAACGTAGTGTAACGGAAGCTCTATCGGCTAGATCATACAAGTCAATCGTGATTAAAAAAATATGTCAAGATATTTTTATCTCTTCGTCATCGCCAGTAATTCATATTAATATTATGTGTTTGATGAGTAAATGCCAGGCTTTGTACTATAATATCAAGTACTGCATATTTTTGCCTTCCTGGATGCTCGCGTGTATACATGACCACATGCTGGAAAGCACACACATTATTTCCTGGTACTGGAATATTACAGTACCTAGATATAGCCTACCTGAGACTAAAGTATAATATGTGTGCCTGTAATTAAGGTGACGTACCTCTTCTACATAGTAGAAGCAAACCTGCGCACACTTAGCCTTACCTGTTCTTGACTAATCTCTCCTATCTAATCCTAAAATAACCTGCCTTAATTAAGCTTAGCCTAACAATGCAATCTTAGCTCCTGAAAAATTTCATTAAGCTCCGTCCCTAACTTTTTTAATTACGTTGCTATGAGGCAACAGACATACAAAGGAAATAACGGACAAAGTTTAATCATCTGTTCTTCGTCATATTTCTAGCAGATTTCGTGAATTTTGTGAAGATTTTTTCATAACTTTTTGAATTATGTTTCTAACCGACAAACAAACCAACCCCAGCAAAATCATAACTTCGTGAGCCGAGATAAATATCAATATTCGGTTCGCAAACACAGTTACATCTGAAATGCAACATCGTATAAGCATTTAAAGCTACCATGCACTTCAGAAATAAACGCAGCACTATTTCTAATAGTTGGTACCATGAAAGTCGGTATAAGAACTACCTAACTCGACAATGGTTTATTGAGAGATCTTGAGGCACTGAAGTTTTAAAGTCACCTTTGATATTTATAAAATTCATATCACTGATGAGCACCAGTGACAGTCCATCACTTCCCAATACACGTCTGTTTCCATACAAGAGAATGGGGTTTTCTCCTCGACATGATATCTACGTGAAAACGCTCTAGCAGTAATGGTATGCTTGGTTTCAACAGCACAATTATTGCAACCCAAATTAGTAACAATCGAAGCTCTAATTTCAGTCATGTCTCAATTTAAGGACAAGATAATAATAAAAAATGCAAATGTTCTAAAGATAATGATGCGTCAATACAAAATAAAACAGATTTGCCCTATCGAAGTGCCTCTTTCCATCTCTTGTAGGTAATCCATAATTAGCATAATAATATTTGTTGCAGAAGCGAAATGAATTTCACATTGTTAGCGTTTATTGTTGAAGTAAGTTTTGCTTAACCCTGTCCTACATGCTACGTACGCGTCGCTACAAGGTCTCTTCCTCCCGTAGAAATACGATGGGGAAAAAACTCTCGTCCCACATATGATACAACCCGAAGAATACAACATTAAATGGGGACATGTTATACACATATACAAAGAGTTCGAACGCCAACAGTCTGAATCTGGCATTTTGTACTGCCAAGCACCTCTTATACATTCCTGAAATACTCCTGGCCGAAGACCACGGCGCTTGAGTACTGCTAAGAACTGCCCAACTGACAAGGACCCATGGCATCTCTTGAAACGTTGTCCCTCTTGTCATTAGGCCTCGAAGCCGCAAAAAGCACCAACACAATTACCGGTAATGCCTGCATAAGAGCGGCAGTATGTTTACGGCTAGTCCGCAAACGTCAATCGATGTTAAAATGTGACATTGTACCGTAGCACATAGCATGTTTCTCTAACAAAGGCATTACGCTGGGCACTAACATCATACCGATCTTATTAACACGTAGGCTAGGGTATCTAAGAATCCATAGAGTCTCAATAGAGCGACGATAAGTTCACGTTGATATACAAGCTTTATCGATTATAGTATATTGCATAACCATAATAAGTATACTGTGTATCATAAGATAATGCACGTACACATGCCGTTTGGTTCTCTGGCTAAGACAATGAATGTCCTAAAAAAAATGAAGGTTTTGCTCTTCAGTTGCACACGAGTACATGTAAGTATTAAGCTAAAATATTGAAATTTTATTGCTGGTAACTTACTCATCCGAGTATTGAGATTCAGCTATCTTCTACATACTTAGATTTCTAAAAATACTATGCTTATAACACATACTAGCGTTCGCAACAGATTTTAAACACACGAACAAGTAAATTAGAATAGAGTTTTCACTATCCATAAATTTCATAGTTGCAAATTTTCTCAAGTCCCCTACGTGTGTTATAGCTTTAAGACGCCAACAGGCCCTTTTGGGATCTTTCCATCATGCTAGTCCGACTAAAATTTTTCATAGGTGAGCTATTCTAGTGGAGAGTTCAGCTATGTGCAGTATGCACCATACCGCTCCCACAAGGGCTGAAGTTATGTCCCGTGCCTCGCTTCATTCTTGTCCCTTCGCTGCTAAGCAAATTTAGACCGCGGACGTGACGAATTAAGCCTCGGTGGGCTCGGTCCCTCGGAAGTTGGTAAATAAAAACAAGGCGAGCAAGTAAGACCTCCTAGTGGATTGCTCGTCTTTGGCATATACCGGTACTCTATTACTCGATGTCCCTTGCCATGGAGCTCGCTGTAGTGATTCGAAGCGAAACTGCATTGACGACGATATGATGTGTGTCCGCCCTGACGACTCCGGAAGACTGTATCTGTTCTGAGATCAGGCCTCAGCGTAAGTTTATAATAACGAGTAAGTCCTACAAGCGATAATCACTTTTATTTTCGAATTAATAGCATCCAAGATCATAATCTGACGTACCGACCAGGTTGTAAGCGAATAACCCAAACTTGCCATTACCATCATTTCAGTAGGTGCAACATTCAAATCAAAGTAATATAAGATATTAATAGTACCTACTGAAAAACAGTGAAGACAAGTTG
Organism: Parhyale hawaiensis; assembly: GCA_001587735.2. Taxonomy (NCBI): domain Eukaryota; kingdom Metazoa; phylum Arthropoda; class Malacostraca; order Amphipoda; family Hyalidae; genus Parhyale; species Parhyale hawaiensis. The sequence continues at coordinate 21,569,445 of LQNS02278083.1, forward strand.
GGGTCATTACTGTTAGCTGCTGCAGTACCCCTACCGCCAAGTTCGTGAGCAATTGATTAACTATTTAAAGATAGTGTTCTCATTCATTACTCAGTATTTACCGCTCCAATTACTGTACTGTCCAGTAAGTTATTTCTATTTGTGTAAGCTGCAGAAAGGTACAATTCCTTCATTAAATATTCCTTCCCTTCGGTAGTGAGACTTGAAGATGAGTTGCACTATTCAATACCTACATATTTAACAAAGTATCGAAATAGAATAGATACCTTTTCGAAGTAGAGTCTAATAATCTAGACGAGGGTATTTGATAATAAAAATTAACAGTATAAAAGTTTCATTTTTTCACTTATGCGCAGATCTGTGTCCTGGTTACAAGGTGAATATAATAATACGCCGATCAGTTGGATGATTGGTTGAATTGTTAATTGGTTAGTTGGCCCTTTTTCCTCACAATATTACATAGGAAATATTCATTTTTTCACCTCGAAATGGGCCGTTCCTTTACAAAACTAGAGCACTCTGAGAGCGCATACTTCCGCCAAGTAAGGCAACTGTAACGAAAAATTCAAATTGGCTCTAAAAACCATGATTTTCTTTGTATCAACTCTAAAATCTAAATCATCTGTGATTTTTAATAGTATTAACAGTTTCTGCATTTTTTTGAAGATTCGTTCACAACTTTTTAAGTTATACTGCCTTTTTAAATTATGTCTTTTAACAGTACTAACAACCCTGTAAGTTTCATAAAGATCCATTCAAAACTTTTTGAGTTATTACGCTAACAAGCATAAAATCAAACACAACGACAAACACACGAACGAACAAACGGATCATTGCAAAAACTTGGTCATATACTGTTAGTGATATACCTAACAACTCATATAAACTTCATAAAAAATCCGTCTGTAAATTTTGGAGTTATGGCATTGAAAAAAATGAGGCAGACAAACAATCAAACAAACGGTTGGACGGATCTTCGCCAAAAGTTAATCATTTATTCCTCCTAACATCCCTGTAAATTTCGTCAAAGTCCGTCCCTAACTTTTTAAGTTATCTTGGTGACAGACAAAAAGATAGACAGACAAACCCGACGTAAACATAACCTCCTTAGCGGAGGTAATCAGTGTGGCAGCACAAGGACGAGCGAATGTAACGGGGCTTGCGTTGATGCAACTATTTTCTGCCGTAATTTTCTTACGGCCCTGTCCACTACAATAGAACAAATACTGAAGCGTAAACCTATTCGTACCAGTGTGTGAGTGACTTAGGTTAAGAATATGATTCTCTGCCCTATCGTATTCCTACGGGCAGCAAAAGTAATTGTATCGAGGTAGGGTAGCCTTGTGCAAGGACGGTACGTAAAGCTGGACTTCAAGCGTAATTGACTGTAAAGAACACTCATGGGCAGACTCGTCCACTGTTCTGTGCTGACCTTCTTTCCACACGGGCGAAATGTTACAAAGTGTATGCAGAGGTACCTACACCGTGTCATTTCTTCTACAGTAGTAGGGCTTTAAATTATTAACTCTGTAACAAGCGCACTCAAAATATTTACGATCTGTTGCTTCAGTTAATGAAACGCTACCACTCTAAGCTGGTAGTGAACGTGGAACGTCAGTTAATTGCTAGATAAATAGTTAGGTATATATCCTTGCCTACCGAACATTTTTCTAGAAACTCAAACATGTGCAGTTGATGCATGCATGCATGCATGCTTGCATAATATTAATCTCTTTATTGAGTGCATCATTTGATGTGCACTTAATAGATATTTTGTTCATAAGATTACGTCAAAGAACAGCTCACTATTTTACAAAAATTTAACTACACGTGCACTAAAAATGCTACAGTATAATTTGCCGGTCGCCTACGTACTCAGCCTTTTATTGAAACAGTTTTCCCCGAAATAGTCAGAAAAGTTCATATCAATTTAACGGGAATTTGTACATCGAGTTGAGTACGAAGAAGTCTTTCGCTTGACTGCGTGGTTCTCGACGATGAGTTCTGTTGAACTCATGAGTTAAATACACCTACACTAGCCACCTTCGGCAATGCAGCAGTATGTTAGATCATTCGTAGCGTATAGGTTCAGAGAGGCCTCGTATAATGTAGGTCATAGTCATTTCATGCAGTCCCTTGGTTTCCAAATATTTAGCTGCAGGGAGCCTTTGTTACATAAGTTATACACTTTTGTTACATAAGTTACATTTGTTACATAAGTTCCTACATCGAACACTTGGAAGACAGCATTCGAACCTTAGTTCAGGTATTTGCGTAAAGCGAGTATATGTCTCCGACGAGGACCACCTGTACCGTATCTGCTGGAACGGCAGAGGTCTTTTCTTCCTGCAAAGATTTAGAGGAAAAGTTAGACGGCAACGATTGAAACCGTGCGATTCAACTACGCTAAGCTAGTCAGCTTCTGCTAGTCCAAAGCTTCAGTCGTGAGCGTCGGTTTCACTGCTTTGTGTCGAGTTTCGGGCTTCAGTTCCAAGCCGATTACTGTCGAGACGACCTCGAACTCACTCTTACTGCGAAGCATTCCTTCTTCTAATAACTATTTGCTTTGTAGGCCAGAGAACACTGCAAAGTAGACGCTTCAACCACTACTGTAGGTATCTCAGGCAAGGAATGAGCTATGGGTGTAAACTGTACAGCAAATTGGAGCGATAAATATATATATTTTTAGGTGCTTTTGACATCCTGTAGCTTTGTCTATAACTGCAGTGAACATCAACAATAATGTGAAATCCTTCGAACGTCATAGTAGTAACTGAAGGCTTCTCAGATTGAAATTTTGGAAGCATGGGGCAAGAGAAATTATCCTTTAATTTAGTACAAATCTAGCTAGCATCCTCGGAGGACTGTGAAAACGATGCCGTGAAAATTGTGGCTCGTAAAATTGTGCCTCAGCTCACAAACTTGCATCGTCGGAAAATGCAGTCAAGAACAAAAGGACAGTCGGTGGTGCTATTCATCACAGTAGGCGAGAGCGCTCAAAGAATCCGTTATGACGAGATTACCTCAGCGCCAGCGGCGAATCGATTCAATAAAAATGCAATTTTTCAGCCCACATGTGTAATTTGTGTCGGTGACGAGGCAATTTATTGCAAGTAGAAGATGCCAAAAAAAGACTAAGTTAAATACGAATTGAAGTCTCTGTGGGAAGACTCTGCTCTTGCCAAAGTTTGTTTTGATATGTATGTTCTTACAAAAATGCATTGTTGGTCATACTTATTAACTTATTAACCGCTTGTTCTTAACTAGAGAAGCAGGCAAAAGACATAGCAACGCTTTGGGACTGTCTGATGAAGATGTGTTGAAGTAATTCAAAGAAACAAGAAATGTACTGCTCACAAGGAAATACAATTTGTGCTGATATGAAGAAATGCTGTCAGTATGTACTATGCTGCACTTTTGAAAGATCCAAAAAAGCAGGTAGGAGAGTTTCTTGCAAAAGTGCTAAGGAAAGACATTTCAAAAATATGCAAATGCGAAGTAAAGCAACACTTAACAAAATTGCATCATAATATGACGCATACTTTGAACACACTCAAGAAAGTATGCAAGCTGGGGAGAGAGCAGTTTAGATATGCGTGGTAACGTGACTCAAATGCATGTAAAATATATGAAAGTGATGTAACCGATAAGAATATATCACCCCTTTCTTTAATGTATGCTGTAATTGGACGAAGTGCCCGACGCTAAAAGGCTAGGGGTAAAATATTGCACGAAAATTATGTTTAGATATTATCTACTCCATCTTACTCTATCTTAGCAAATTAAACATGACTGGACGTCGCTGCAAGATGTACGATAACACGTGATGACTATTGGGAAATCTGTAGTCTCTAACTAACTAGAAAACAAGAGATAATAAAGTCTGTGGTTGATGCACTTCGGGCTGCATGGCGCGGAGAGTTTCCTCAGACATTTTTTTTTTCTACTGAGAACTTGACCTGTAGTTGGAATCCTGAGTGTTCAATTCACCATTTCTGCTCGAGCCGTTTCAAGCACAATCTGTTTGGGGTTAACGCATCTAAATAAATCCCCTAGTGGTAAGTTAAACTTTCTAGGTTGAAGTTCCGTGTAATTTATGGCACTTCAATTTACAATACCTCTGAAACTGAGAGAGTCGAAGACACCGTAGATCTACGCCGGAAGTTACACCATTGTTCCTTCTGTCTTTCGCAATCAACCCTGCTTTGCTGATGCGAGCAAGCAGGAAAGTGCTGGCATCCGAAAATTTTAATATTTTGCTCAAATTGCCTTGAAGTCCGTCTAGCTTACAAGCTGGTACGGAATTCTTTGTCAAAAACTTCTAATTTGAGCGGATGTACATCATCTTTCCCTATGCAGCGTTATATACTTATTATTTATATTCATTTTATCGTCCTTCAAAGCTTAGCTATTTCAGTCGCAGAACCTGCTTCTGATGTATACAATGGCAGCAATCACACACTATAGCCTATTTTCCCTTTGTGTGTCAGAGTTTTCTTAAGGGCTGCTTGTACTTTCTGTTCTGCATATTTAAGTGCCTGACATTATTTTATCGGTTGCTCTTGCCAAGTAAATACAGGTAAAGTAAAGAGCTAATTAAATATACAATACAAGTGCTGTAACAACTCATTAAGAGCTATTTTAATTTATTCGGCAACATTGATAAAATTTCCGCATTTGTCGTATTACAGTTCTCCAATTATCTCTTGGATGTATATGAGGAAGCTGTAGGTAGGTCATTACATTTGATACGAGATTGCTCAGATTTAGGTTTATATGTCATTACTAGATAGGCCACTGCCTATGCTGCCCATATTTAGGTTTATATCTCCTTACTAAGTAGGACACTGCAAGTACTGCTATCATTTCAAACTTATTACAAAAATAGTCGGTCTTGCCGTAGCTCATTGTGCTTTTGCAAGGCTCTATCGATCTCAAGGTCCCGCATTCGCTGCTGAGGAGGACAAATTATCGGCCAATATCCGGCCTACCAACGTCCCATTCTTAGCACCATCGATTACGTGCAAAAAGCCGGTCGCATTGAGGCAAGAAGAACACGCGTTGCTTTACAAAGTGCAATATTTTTTTCTCTGGCAATGTTCTGGTGAGATAACCTCCTACCACGGCACATAATGAGGTATGTTGTTCATCCTGTGTGACCTTCAATGTCAGTTGGGAATGTTGACATTCTCTAGTGAATTAATTCTAACTTTCGCAGCCACCGATGTCCTACAATATTCATAGACCAACTTTTGCATCTAAATATATTTGGCTGCTTATCACCCGCGAACGAAGTGGGACAGGTGGTAATGTTTTCGTTGAAGATTTAAATATATACATATTTGTTTGTCTGTCCACACAACAAGAGGGAGAAAGAATTGAGCAGTGTTTAAAATATTTTGCAGGGAGTGAGGTGGTTAACCTAGATGTGATGAATGCTAAACTGTAGAGTAAGCTGGCCATTATAAAGTAGACGGCGTTCAAATTTATCCCCACCGCGAGTGATGGTCTTAAGCCACGAGGCGTTCTTGTTTATATCTGTATTCATTTCGTATCCCCTATAAATCAGCAAAGCAGAAAATAAGCTCGTTCTTATTTAAATCATCTTCGGATTATATGGATGAAGAGCAGAACGTTGCTTCAGTGTTGAAGTGCACTCACCCTGAAAGTTACATTAACTAGAAGCCTCGAGGAAATTCACAGACCGTAGCAAAGCACAACATTACGCAACAACTCACAGTTTCAGATAGTAATTTTTTAAATGACTGTTTTGCTTTTCTATCTTGTGGTATTGATTAATCTAACTTCTGGTACTTCTGGCCGCTCACTGCCGCAATTTCATCCCAAACTCCTGCAGGGACGACCCCCACAATGACCATTACTCGGGTGATAACAATTCCATCCCGGAACATTCTCTGCGATTTCCGTTCCTAATCTCTCTCGTCAAATACTTGCCTGCAATTTCTTAGAAGCCCCAAGGGTTATTACATTTGCCATTGTAAGACTGAAAGGCGTAGGATAAATGTTTCACTCCGATGGTAATTCCCATTGGTATAACACTAATTACTATAATTATCATTACTATAATTACTATAATTATCATTAGAAGTTCACTGGGACATATTGCCAAAGTGATATTTCGTCACGAGCTTTATTATTCATGGACGATGAAAAACATGGATTCGAAAATTATAGCCAAAAGCTCTTATTTTTTATATGCAAATGTTATAAATCATTTATGTACACAGTTTCTGGCCTAGTTTCAACGTTCAAACGAGCTCTTCTGCTTGGTTTCTAGTTAGAAATCCCGAGTGCCTAGTTTACGACAAATTCTACAATCTTAAATTCTGGGAATACAATTTTCCTTTTTGGCTTCACTTGCTGCGCCCATCTGTAGTGTTTTGTAAAACACGTTATCCATCCAGTTTGTAGCAGCTACCGAGGTATTGTATCTTACGTTACAAATACAGAATACTGTATAGGTAAAGTTAGTTTGACCACACCCTCCAATAGGAAACTCACACGCACTGGTTCGGGCTACAGACATTGGGCAACTGGCCTCAGAGAAGCAAGTACAGCTGCAGTCAACCTCTGGTCGTTATGAACTAAGGCGCCATCGATGGAAAGTTCAACGACCCGCGCTCCCCTACCCCCCGATTTCTGGGCAAGGTAAGTACTCCCACGGTAGCTGTGCATACCAAGCGAGTTTGCTGGATTAGTACACCGGACGCCCCAAAAATCGCTCACCTGACTCGAGGCTCGATCCTGGCACCTTTAGCACACCAGTTCAGCACACAGGGCTGCTGCTCCCGTGAGTAGCAAACAACATTCGATTAGCGTAAATGTTATCAACAGTCAAATGCATAATTGATAACGAGAGTAAAAAATACACTTCCATTCTCGACTCTAAACCTTCTCATCTGATTGACGATATTAGTGCTCTTTGTGGTAGCAACCGACCGGGGCCCCCGGCAAACACCGGCCATTTTCAGCCCCCGGCCCCGGTTTATGGAAAATTGTTTACCCCGGCCCCGGCTTTTTAAACTGTGAAACCGGGGGTTTGGCCGGGGCTTTTTGGGGGGATGGAAAACACTTACCAAGTAATTAAACAAGTTTTCTGGGGGAAGCTAAATTTCATTGAAATACACTGATTCATTATGAGTGACGATTGACCAATATGATATCAATGTTCTGTCTTAAACTATTGTCATTGCAAGAAATCCCCGGCCGCGCTACCGTCGTTTACGACCGCTTTGTGTGCGTGTTTGTGTACGCAGATCGTGTGCGTGTGAGCGGCGTTCAAGTTGGCGCGCCGCGCTGCTCGCTTTATCGTTGATTAAGTTAGGTTACGTTAGGTTAGGTAATGTTAAGTAACGTTAGGTAACGTTAGGTAAGGTTGGGTAAGGTTAGAAAGATTAGGTTGGGTGAAGTTGGGTTAGGTTAGGTAAAGTTAGCTTAGAAAGTTAGGTAAGGAGGTTAGGTAAGGGTAGGTTAGGTTAGGCTAGGTTAGGTTAGTTCAGGTAGTGTTTATTTCAGTGGTGGCGCGCAGGAAAGCCTACGTGAACGCAAAGTGGTCGTGAACGACGGTAGCGCTCCCCGGCCCCGGCTATTTTTTTTTTTTTTTTTTTTTGTCGCCCCGAACCGGCAACTTGATTTTTGGTCGTCCCGGCCCCGGCTACTTGATTTTTGGTCGTCCGGGCCGCAGGAGTCTGAACCCTGGACATTTTTCTGCGCAGATCGTGTGCGCGTGAGCGGCGTTCACGTTGGTGCGCCGCGCTGCCCGCTGTATCGCTGGTTAATTTGGGTTAGGTAATGTTAGTTAATGTTAGGTAACGTTAGGTAACATTAGGTAACGTTGGATAACGTTAGGTAACGTTAGGTAAGGTTAGGTAAAGTTAGAGAGGTTACATTAGGTTAGGTTGGGTTAGGTTAGGTTAGGTAAGGTTACGTTAGGTTAGGTAAGGTTAGGTTAGGTTAGAAAGTTAGGTAAGGAGGTTAGGTTAGCTTATTTAAGGGTAGGTTAGGTTTGGCTAAGTTAGATTTGCCTAGGTAGTGTTTATTTTAGTGATGGCACGCGCAGGAAAGCTTACGTGAACGCAAAATGTCCAGGGTTCCGGCGAGTGCGTCCCGGCCCCGGCTACTTGATTTTTGGTCGTCCCGGTTCCGGCTACTTGATTTCTGGTCGTTCCGGCCTCGGTCTTTCCAAAATCTTCACCCCAGTCTGTCTCTACTTAGTGGCTGCAACGTTTACAGCGCCCATGTCCACGTCGTTCTTTTTGCCTTTGTAGTTCTCGTCTAGATTGCTCTCATAACCTGGATAATCTAATTTTTGTCAAGTGTATCCGCGTGCATCATTGAAACTATGTAAATTTTGATTGGACTGCAGAGCTCTGTCATGAGGGTTGGTTTACCAGTGATTCGAATCAAGGTGGTGTTGTCGCGTGCGCTTACGATCCTTGTTTTACCATGGAAACTCAAAGGAGAAACGCTAGCGATAAGTCTGAAGAAGAAAAACAGAGATTACTGTAGTTGAACGTGAGTGCCCATTTTGCATCCTGAAGCATTTATTACCTCCGCCAAGGTGGTTATGTTTTCGTCGTGTTTGTCTCTGTCTGTCTATTTGTTTGTCACAAAGATAACTCAAAAACCTATCAACCGATTTGGACGAAATTTACAGGGATTGTTCGGTAGGTTAGAAGGAACAGATGATTAACTTTTGGTGAAGATATGTCCGTCCGTTTGTTTGTTTGTTTGTTTGTCTGCCTCATTTTTCTCAATGCCATAACTCAAAAAGTTGTTATGAATAGATTTATTTGAAAGTAACATGAGTTGTTAGGTAGAGCAGATGACCAAATTTTGGTAGTGATCCGTTAGTTCGTTCGTTCGTTTGTAACTGTTTTTAATTTTATGCTTGTTAGCACAATAACTCCAAAAATAATGAATGGATCTTTATGAAATATATTGAGGTTATTAGTAATGTTAAAAGACATAATTGATTGAATTTTAGTGCAGATCGGTTTGTTCGTTTGTATGTTTGACTCTTTTTGTCTTAACGTTTGTTAGCAGTATAATTCAAAAAGTTATGAACGGATCTTGAAACAAATTGCACAAGCTGTTATTAATGTCAAAAGGCATAAATGAATAGATTTCGGAGTTTATGCAAAGAAAATTTTTGTTTCAGAACCAATTTGAATTCTTTGCTACCGTTGCCCTCTTGGCGGAGGTATGCGCTCTCAGAGTACTCTAGTTCACTATAGTTCTTGGGAAAAAAAATATATTTAAAAGCATTTCGTGTTCACATTCTTCATCATGCCTTCGCCGGAAGCTGTCGATATGACCTTCTAATGATCGACTAGACGCCACAGGACTTCAACTTGATTTTAGTGCTGGTAGTCAGTGACTTAAAATTTGAGTGCGTGCACGACCAGCTTAACGGTCACGCAAGTCGTCGCCTTAAGTGCAGACGATGAGTCGATCATGACAATGGCAGACTGGTGTGGCAATGGTGACTTCCATTAGAGTATCAGTGAATTTGCATTGGAGTCAAAATGTTTATAGTATTTTTATTTTAGTAGTTTACGGACACACCACTTTGCTAAGTATAGCTTAACAAAGCTGCCTTCATAACAGTGCAGTTCGTGTCTTTTTTTTTTTTTTTGTTATGACGAAACTAGAAGGTGGCCGTCTGAATGTTCCGCTCAAATGTGCAACACTCTCTGACCAACGTGTGCACCTATAATGGAGAGTGGCAGAATCTCTACCATTGTGTACCGGCAACTGATTGCAGCTCCGCATAAACTTTCTTTATGTTCAGCCCTGCAAGTGGCAGCACTTTTTCTGAAACTGCAATTGGATAGTTTTGTAAAGCGTTCAGGACTCTAGAAGGTTGTTTCATGTAAGGGTTTGAAAGTGGCCCACCTTCTCTGAGATGCCCTTGTGTCTGGCCTTGCCAATGACCTAGCAGTCTTTGAGCTCAGTAGTGCCAGGCCTTGCAAATGTCCCAACTTTTCCGTGTTTGTTATTGTCTTGCCGTGAAAGTGAATCCATTTTCCCGGAGTTTCATACCACTCTGAACTACAACTCTTACAAATCGCCATATACCGGAAAATGGCTTGAAAATTAAGGGCAGTTCTCAGGTTTCTGAAACAATAAAAGCTTTACTGCAAATCTGCTCCAATGCAAGTGTTCGAGTGTCGCGGGTGCAGAATATTCACGGTGGATTTTTGGTGCACTGCGCATCTGAAAATGACGCTGACAAACTGTGTTCGGAAGCTTTGACTCGAGCCCTTGCAGCCTGTAAGTTTGAAATTGTAATACCTGTGGAGCTCCGAGTGCGTAGAACTGTCATCCTGAAAGGTCTGGACACAATAATATATGAAAACGAACCGAACGGTACTCGAGATGAAATTCATGAACATAATGATTGGGCAACGGTGAAGGAAATTGTTAAGTTTCAAAAGTCAAATACCATTAAGGTTGTGTTTGCTGCATCTAAAAGTGCTGAGAGGAGTATTTCTCATGGACTGAGTTTATTCAGGTTGCATATTGGTGGAGCCTCTATCATACTGGAAAAATTCTTTCCAATCACAACGCGTTGCCGCTGCTACAAAATTCAAGACCACCCGACAAGGCTGTGCCCAGCTGATCCATCGCTGAAGATCTGCTCGAGGTGCTCCGCGGGCGATCATGACTGGAGGAGCTGCAAGTTGTCCACTCTGAGGTGCGTTAACTGCGGCGAGAAGCACAGCACCTTTGCCACGGCGTGTCCAGTCAGGCAGCGTTGCCTGCAGCAGCTCCGGAAGGAAGGCAGGAGTGGGAGAAATTACGCTACTGCTGTTGACAAACCACCTGAGATTCCCAGTCTCCTTCTCAACATTACCAGCATCTCAGTGGCTAAGTCCCAATCATGTATACTTCTGGCCATTCTAGAAAATGAATAAATTCCTGAATCTTTTGAAAATACATTGAATTCATTATTTGAATTAAATGACTTGCCAAAACTGAATTTGGGTGACTTTACTCTCGCGTCGGCGGCGCTTATTTCTGGTACTCTGGGAACACCCGACGCCCGTGAGATGCAGCTGATGACCGGGACTTCAGAAGACGGTGCTGCATTAGAGAGAAGTTGCCCTGGGGCCGGCCCGAGGCCTGAAGATATTGTCGATGCGCGGCGCCGAAAGCCTGGCGTGACGGAGGGTGCGGCTGCGCGGTGCCGGAGGCGGTCTCCCCACCGGTGAATGGCCTCGGACCAGGTGGGGGGCGCACAAGTTCTGTGCTGGGTGCAAGCTCTGCCTCTGTTATGCATGACGGCCCTGACTGCGGTCCTACCGTTGCAGAAGCGGACTCCAATCGACCTAATCCGAACTCGCTCAGTGTCTGATCGAGTGGCCGAACCTAACCGACTGAACGCTCCTGGTAAAGTGAAGAAGACCTCCGTTGCCTTGGCCGCCGCTTCTAATTTTAAGTCTCCCTGCTTTCGTGAGCTTAGGGAACGTTTGAAGCAACCAGATTATTAGTCAACTTTGAATGAACAATGATAATAAATATTGATCCAGATAAATTTTTCTCAGAGAAACCCTCATCATATTTTTAAGTTGACCAATTTAGTAGTAACTTTACCTCACAATTGTCTTTGTTCACTACTATTCATGTTAATATCAGGTCCGCTCGCAAAAACATAGACGAATTTTTTATTTTCTTAGATACCGTTAAGGTAAACATTTCTGTCATTGTTCTGACCGAGACTTGGCTGGAGGACAAGAGTGAGTGGACTGATGTGCCGGGATACGCGGCGTATCATTCTGTTAGGACCGGCAGACGGGGTGGTGCAGTGACCGTCTTGGTTAGCTCTGGGCTGTAGTCTCGCTTGTTACAAACGCTTACCGTGAACCGAGACCTGCGGCGTCGCTGTATCATTTGGTGGGGCAAACTTCACTATACTGGGCGTGTATCGTCCCCCTACCGTGTCCCCTGTCTCATTTATTGAGCCATTTTTCGGTATGCTGGAATGTGATTTTCTTAGTAGCTACAAATCATTAGTTTTAGGTGACTTCAATATAGATTTATGTCCTCTTCAGAGACCTCAGTCCACAGATTTCTTTGTTCAAAAGTTTCTGCAGTTATATTATTTACCGTTGATTTCTATTCCTACCCGTGTTCATCTATCACATTTGATACAATTGTACAATCACCAGTCAGGCGTCATTAAGTTGGATATTATTGTTCACTATGCAATATTTACTGCCATTTCTCTCCCTAATTCCGCTTCTGAAGTATTAAGTTACTTTAGGAATCATTCCAATGACAGTCTGACAACATTCAAAAGCTCTCGAGCTGCACTTGTTGAGCGGTTTCATTTGTACGACGGGTTGTGTGCTGACAAACGATGTGAAGTGTTCTGTCGCGAGATGTTTAGGCTCTACGACAGTTGCTGTCCCGTCACGACCCGCAGGCGCTCCCTAAAGAGAGCCTGATGCCCTTGGCTCACAGACGCCCTAATGCAGTGCCTTGCCCGCAAGCGTCTGCTGTTCCGTCTGTCCCGCCACAACCCTGCTTATGTAAACGATAATAGGAGGTTCAAGAACATTCTGTGTGGTGCGATTAGAGTTGCTAAAGATAATTATTACTCCATGAAATTTACTTCTTCTTTGGGAGACATACGGAAAACGTGGCAATCTATTAATGGTATTTTACAAAGTAAATCTTGCTGTCAGAATGATATTCAGCTAAAAATAGGTAATAATGTATTGACTGATCAGAAGGATGTGGCTGAAGCATTTAATAATAATTTCAGTTCTGTTGCCGCACACCTTTTCGATAAAATTCCACCCAGTGATGCTGATCCCCTTGACTATGTTGAATCTCGGCTAGGCTCCTTCGTGTGCTTGTCTCCTTACGCCCATGAAATTGAGTCAATTATTGCCTCCTTCAAAAATAAGCAATCTCATCGTATATTCATTTCAAGTTTTGTATATAAAGAGGTTTCTAGCATTACATCACCAGTCATCTTCGATTTAATTAATGCTTCCTAGTCTGACGGAACTTTTCCATCAGTATTAAAGACCGTTCGTGTGGTTCCGATTTATAAGAGTGGGCAGCAGGATTCCGTATCCAACTATAGACCGATATCCACTCCGCTTTTCTCAGTAAAATTTTTGAGTGTGTCATGTACGTCAGATTGTCAAATTATAGCGAACGTTTCAATATTACAGTTCCTCCCCAATAAGGATTTCAAAAGAAAAAATCGACCACTGATGCAATCTTACATCTTGCAGAACTGACATATGCAGCCTTAAATAACAAAAATTACCTTGTATCTGTTCTCTTAGATTTCTCAAAGGCATTTGATACGGTAAACTATACAATACTTCTTCGGAAACTTAATTCTATTGGCGTTCGTGGCGTATGTTTATCTTGGTTCAAGTCCTATTTATCTAACAGACGTCAAAACGTATGCGTCAATAGTGCACACTCATCTACCGGAAATATCTCGGCTGGTGTACCCCAAGGTTCAATTCTCGGCCCGCTCCTCTTCCTGTTGTACATAAATGACATGCGTAGAAGCGCGAGACAAAGTGCACAATTTTTTGGTTATCCGCTGTACTATCAGCCATATTCATAAGTACTTCGTCCTAGTTAGGTTTTGCCGGTATGTTGTTTTGGGGGGGGGCGAACTCTTCTGCCCGCAGTTCCCTTCCTTACGGGCCACTAATCGCCACCGTACAAGATTTGCTCAGTCCCTAACTTAAACATCCCCGTCACTACTTTATCCAGACTTTTTTCTTCATTTAAGAACTGCGCTGTTTGGTTCTGGAATGATATTCCAGCTTCAGTAAAGCAAATTATCTCGCTGAAGCAGCTTAAGAAACAACTCAAGGCATTGCTCATAACATCATGAGCATAAGATATCTGTATTTCTCCGAAATACAGTTTATAGCCATGGGGTTTATTTCCCCAAGCCTTTGTTCTCGGCAGCGGCGTCTCCAGAGGTATTGGGTGGGTTGCCAGAGACATTAATTATTGGCTGAGACCTCGGGACGTCTGTTTTTCATCCCCCACTTTGCTTCCTCCCATCTTCTTACTTCTACTGATGGTGCTTTCTTCTGTTCTTCCTTTTCTTTCCCGGCTTACTGTTCCCGTGCGCGTTGGCTCGTGCGTGGGTTCCGTGCTTCGCTTTGACGTTCTTTGTGTCCCTTCCTTCTGCCTCTCTGGATCACAGGGTACTCTGGGAATGGGGAGGCTTAAACTAGGAGAGTGCTTCTATTAACCGGTTTATATGTACTAGTATGTATCCATGAAAGTATGTAACCAATTTTTAGCTTAGAGAGGCCTCTAGGATCTCCCTGCTAGTTTAGTTTATGAATCTTGAAAATGCTAAAATATACAAATAATAGCAAGAGTCTGCCCAAATAGATTTTACTACATTATGGGTTTGGAAGATGGGAAAACCTTTAATTATTATCTACCTTGACTTGTCATTTCTATGAATTCTTTTAAATTGCATTGTGAATCAATGTATTCCTTTTTCCAATAAAATTATTATTGCTATTATTATTATTGTCTTGAGATGGCATTATATTTGATATTAAAGAATACGATGAGAAGCACAAAGAAGAAATTTGGTTACCCACGACGTGAGGAGCTGAGGACAGCGAAACGTACGTCGTGGGTAACCAAATTTCTTCTTTGTGCTTCTCATCGTATTCTTTGCTATTATTATTATTAAGATTAAATCAAGAATGAACATGACCTGATATATCAGATGATGGAAGGCTGGAACTTGCCTGATATAGACGATGTCGCACCTAAGTTGGTTCATATCTAGTTGAACAGAAGGATGCATAAGATGAAATGGTGATCGTTCCATAGTGAGTGGGCGAAGCTTTATGTTTTGTAGCTCATCTAAGGAAGGTAGAATATTCACGAAAAAAAAATGTGCAAAGCAGAACCTCAGTTATGCAACATTATCTTGCTGTTTTTTTTTTTTCTGGTTTAACTCGCGCTTAAGTTCCTGTAAAGCTATTTTCATGCCATAAAGAACCTTTTACCGCCTTCACTTATATTTTTTTTTTGCGGACAGCTTGTTCATTGTTACGCAAAAGAGAAGTGTGTTGGACTAGCCTGATTATCTCTCGATTGCTGCTGGAATAATACGAGTACTTCTGTAATTCTGCATTAAAAGCTTTTCTATTATTATTCTTTATTAGAGGACAAAAGCCATCCTTTGTGTAATCCAAATACGTCATTTCTCCAATTTTAAATACTTGTCTCGGACTCTAAACGCAAAATTGTCAACTTGCTAATTGCTACACGTAATTAGTGAACAGTTTTTGAGACGACAGCGCCATAGAATTTTATGTTCCCCGTCCCCGTGCTGAGGAGGAAATTGCTTTGATCACTTGCTTTGTGTTGAAAAAGCGCAGCATAGTAATTAGGAGAGTAATGATTTAATTCTTCCGCTGTTGTGTGGTAAGGGAATTTTAACTATAGCGCAAATACTTTTTTGACACATTTTAGTGGTGAACCCTGTGCTCTTAATGTGCTCGAACATAAAAAAAGTGTAACGCATTCATTCTCTTGACTCTACATTGTTCTGTTTTTTATTTCCTATCAATTATTGAACAGCGAGATTGCGTTACTTGTTGTATTAATATAACAAACGCTGCTCTCAGATTTGTTCTCTTTTTTGTCATCATCCAGTGGTCACGTGCAATTATTGTACTTCTGTACCGGCGGGTTCGCTCCCTACGAGTGTAAATAGAGTTCGAATGTTTATCTGATTAAGCAATAAATTACCTGAAGAACTGAAAAGGAGCATTGTAGAATTATTTGTCATCAAAACTTAATCAGAGAAGCTCAAAGGGCAAGAGCTGGTATTGTACAACTAAATGAGGTTGTTTCTGCGTTGTGTACAATTATATTTTAAGCTAATTCTTCCCTTTCATCCGGACGTTTTACATATCACCTCGAACATCTAACGCCCTCGTAAGGCGACAGATACAGTTGAAATCCGCCACTGCAGTAATACTGTAATGATTTATAGGCATTCATTACATGCGCCCCAATGCGATAATTGATATTACAAGAGCCTTCAAAGCGCTGTTCATTAGCTGTGTCCATCCCAAGTGTAGGTGACCATGACCTTTAGAAAATTCATGGGATACCTGAACCTGCATTAGGCATTTAGGATTTTTCTTTTTGCGTATACACGTTTTTTATTTTAATTCCTACTATTAACAACTTGTGTCGTGTTCTACCTCTCCTTTCTTAGCTCGCTGTCTTCCTTGCATGGTATTCCTTTACGCTTGGATTTTTCATTTCCTCCGACGCGCTACATCTGCCTCAATTTCTCTTCGTCTTGACAGTCACCATAGAAATGTTGCTCGTTTATTTTTACATTTCTATCATTTACAGTCGTCTTTGAAACTTCCGAATAGGAAAAAGTTGGTTAAATCAATGAACTGATAACATAAATTGACTTTTCGTTATTTGTCGTATGCTTAATTTCTGTAGCGCGAATTCTTTTTTCGACCTTAAAATTCTATATTTACAGGCAAAATTATTACATTCATTTCCTGTTTTACAGAACCTGCTGTTCACTAGCGATATGTATAGTGAAAACACTGTGCATTTATTCATATACTATAGTAGCCCGCCTTAAAAAAAATGATAGCAAAGAAAATGTAATAATCGCTCTTCTTTAACGCCTTTCGTCCTGAATCTTTTCCTTAGCAACAAGCCCAGCATGGATACCCTAGGAACAAATATCGGTCATGATAGCGAAACTAGAGGACCCGCGCTCAAACTAATGAAAACACAGACGAACAGGTTCTAAGCGTATCTCAGCTCTACCTCGGGATTCCTGTGACGTCATCGTTCAGCCATCAGCGGTGTTACATGAACTAATTCATATAGACAGAAAGTATCTAGACCGAGCAGAACTAGCAAATATCAACTAGTAAGTCGTAAATATAATCGAAGAATTGTTCTGTATATTCTTAGGGTCTTAAAAAGTGAATAACTCTCAGGATGATTAAATTTTGAAAAGCCGTCTGGATTCAGAGTTTTCTAGCGATTAAGCATCAACGTGATTTCGAGCAGCTCGAGCTATGTTGATGAAACTCGTATCCTCGTATGAAATTCAGCGTTTGCTGCATCATTCTTCTTGAAAATGTATTAATGCACTAACTTTAGTGGAATTCTTCCTTGTATTGAATATAAGTTTGATAGTGTGACTTACAATCTAAATTATTTTTTAAAATCAACGTGCAATGAAGCCTGACACTCACCTTAAAATATGAGTGATCTCTATTTTAATTCATCCGCGCAACATGCTCCTTCTTTCCCATAGATAACATAGGAAAACACAAGGAGCTTCAACAGAGAGGAGGGAACCATGGCGTCAAAACTTAGGCTTGCCAACGAGTCAGCCAGATCAGGTGTGACTGTGAGATGCGTTCATGAATTTCATTGGTGGACGTGACAGAAGAGCAGTAAGTATTACGGGGGAGCAGCAGACAAACCGTTGTACTGATATGCGATTGGTGCATACGGTGAGTGGCTGCAGCTACACCCAACTCTTGAGCTTCACGGACCAGGCTCTTGGCGTCCTCCTCTCTATTGAAGCTCCTTTTGAAAACATCGGTTTATATTAGCAAGTACTAAAGCGTCATTAAATTTAAATTAATTCCCTGTTGCGTATCTTGTAAACACCATGAAACAATTCAGTACTTCAAAATTTTGCGCTAAAGCGATAACTGCTTTGTCAGAGAAAAAAAAAAAAGAGAGCCGGAAAAAATAGTTGCTCTGTCTACTGCACCTCAAAAAATTGCTTCTCCTGAGCTTCATTGACCATTTACTCAATTTTTACATCTTGAACTGAGAACAATAATAGATTCGATGAATCGAGAATATAATAGAATCAGACCCTATGAGAGCTCTCAGAGAAGCTGTATGTATCATTGTTTGGATATCAACGTTGGCTGAGCAAGAAGTGTAGCGTATTCAGTTATAACGAAATGTATTCCCATTTTGGCTATCTTCTGCAAACTGGTGTAATTTTCACTTATCGATCTCTATCAAGCGCAACATAGCTGCAAAATCTCCAACTTGGCTTATTTTTGCCTATCTATCTCGGTTAGAGTGCGACGCGAAAGATACAAATGTATATGTGTATAAACATATGAGTATATAGAGAAATAAACACAATACCGTGTATTTTATATATTGCGATGATTAAAAATAAATTTCAGTCTGCTAAAAAATTACAATATATATTGCAGTTGCAGTCTCCTTTGTCCGTTGCGAAAAAAAAATACGCGACAATCTACACCAGTTGAATCTTCGTCGGCATCTTAATTTCAACAGCAAACTGGAAGTACACCGCCTCCATGTCTCACTTCAGGATGAGCAACTGCATGTTGTAACTAATGATTAGTAAAGCAAAGGGTAGGATGAATGGCAGAATACTGTAGAAAGAGTGCAGTAAAATTATGAAGAGGAGTTAAGAACAGGAAAGTAACGTTTTATTAATTATTTTTCTTTGCTAAATGTTTTTCATTAAACGAAAGATCTTTGCGCTGAAGTGAAAAAAAAATCGACGGAAGTAATATACTGTCTTTGTGTATCAATGACACGGAGCTTCATTTCGGGTTTTGAGTAATGCTTCACTCCCTATTAAAAAAAATTACCTATGGATTTGGGCGTCACGGAATAGGAGTTAACTTGCAACCGAAGGCGCTCATCCCTATTGATCGCTTAAATTGGCAATTGCAAGCCATCAGTCTTCATAACCAAAGCAGTAACGAATCTATCTATGATCAACGAAGAAGCATTATCACAAACCCTTTGCTGGCATTTGCGTAATCAAGCTGTTGAATAATTATTGTCACTCGGCCCGTGCGCGAACTTTCAAGGCCGATTACATTACCTTGCTGGCAAATTTACACTGCCAGCATTGTGCCATAATGTCAACACACGAGCGAGTCCTACGCAATATTGCCTCCCTAATTAATCCTCCCACTCTCGCTTACCGACGAAATGTCCACGCGTGTGCTTCATGCACGGTCAAAATTAAAATCTTGCAGTTAGCTGAAGCAAAATGCGAATGAAAATTGGCTCTACGTTCACAAAACATTGTTTCTAAATTTGCTTTGTGATATACATGACTAAATATAACTGTGCAGAAAATGTTGTACCAATCAGTGACAGCTCATAGGTAGCCAGGACATTTGTAATTCCCCCATGAACTAGTACATATATGGCGACTGACTTCACTGTGGTGTAATAGCAGTAGCCATCCTCCAGTTCGTGAAAGAATTACACAGATCTTGGTCTAGAACCGTGCTGCACTCTCCCAATAGGTGCCACGAGCCGCCAGTAGTACCAATTCTTATTATTATTAGATACACCGGACGGGCGACGTGAGATTGGAGGAAACTCGATATGAACAAAGTTGTTCTATTGTTGCGAACAGAGGACGTCTTGGTTCTTATTCTTCAATGATGTTAAAGATGAGTCGACAAATTGGATCTATAAACTCGAATGCTCTAACTGTGATGCCTGCGTACCGGAGAACATGCAAGCACTGTGCGGAGCAAGCAGGAATTGTCCCTAATTTACCAACCCTGCCGTTAATAAAACCTTTCCTTTAACTTTGATGATGCAACAGTATCGTAAAAAGTAAAAACAAAAACTCGTAAGGTACCGTACTTAAAGCGTTCTATAGCGTACAAGAATCTAATGAAATTAACAGACACTTCGAAGTTCCTCAACAGCTGCTTTCCCTGCTCATTATTCTAATTTCTTGTTTTATTTTTCAATTATTATCATGAGAAGCATTGATATCTATCTCTGTATATAGCTCCAAATCAATTTGCATTTTTCCCTGATGACGGCTGAAGCAAATCCATGCCGAATGCTGGGGCACATTAAAAATCTTCTATTGAAAAAGTTTTCTTTAACATCCTGGACAAATTATTCTAATCATGGCATACGTGTAACTACGTAGAAGTAGCCCATAGCTTGATCAGTTTGTGACTCTTCTAGGCACCTCGCTCTAAAGCGTCACTTGGGGGCCTAGCTCAAGCGCGACTAGTGCTGTTTCTGGGCGCGAGTTTCTGAAAGAAATGTGAACAAAAAAGCCAGTGATCCATTGATTCTGTGTTTTTTCGTCAAAATCTTATGAAAAAACGACAATGGTTTTCTTTGGATATCTTGAAAATAGCAGTCAACGCGCAAAGATTATAAGTCGGCAAGTTTTCGTTAGTAAATTACAGCATTTGTCCTCGACATTATTTTTCCCGTGCAGTGTGGGTAAAGAAGGCTTCGGCTATGCTATTTAGGTAAACACAGCACATTTTTAAATTTAAACTTCAGAAGCTATATCTGAATATAAATAGACTAATTTATTTATGTCTTGGTATTTGCACACTATTGTAGAATTTCACAAAGTGGGTACAAATTACATCGTGAAGTACCTACCTACCAGTCTGACTTTTCTAAATGAAACACCAATAACTTATTCATGCATGAATTAGCGTTAATAATACTTTGAAATCTTCTAATAGCTAGTAATAGCTTATCTAACGGTTTATCTGTCAGCTACTAATATCATGAGTCTACAATTTAAAAGCTTTGGCGTAAAGTATTACGTAGTATCCCTCATTCTAACGAAAAGTAGAAAGAGAGCTAATTTGGGGTTACAAATTTAAATTTAAAGATTGATTTTATTTTCGTGTTTCCGTAGAAAA
>LQNS02278083.1:21590273-21608426 GCA_001587735.2 Parhyale hawaiensis
ATATTATGTTAGGACTGTAGTTGCTATACAGAGTAATAGATGACTATAATATTTTTTCAGTGAAAACCTTTGTTGCATACACACCTTGAAATTTTAATTAATTATGGAGGCAAATTGCGTAGGACTCGCTCGTGTGTTGACATTATGGCACAATGCTGGCAGTGTAAATTTGCCAGCAAGGTAACGTAATCGGCCTTGAAAATTCGTGCATGTGCCGAGTGACAATAATTATACAGCAGCTTCATTATGCAATTATTATTTAGTTAGGGTAATATGTCCCTCCGTCAACTATCCGACCAAGCTGAGCTGTAGCACCGAACGTTACCTTTAACTGGCAATCAGAAAAGCTTAAGCATGATAGAGTTGCTACACAACTATAATTATTCGCTCGTTTCTCGGGAAAAACTATCAAGGAATTTCGAGGCCGATTAAAAGTCTTTTCCGGTGATTCAATCGCTAATACTACAAACGCTTCCTGGAAATTAGCGCAATCCAATTTTACGAAAAACTCTCTAAATTGTCTACAAAATCGAAAGCAACTGCAGTATAATAAACACAAGGTATCTACATCCTGATTCTGCTAATTGACCGTAAAAATTGAACACCAGTCGAACGTCACATAAATAGCCAAGTGCACAGTATCTGATCTGCGCTTGTTGAGAACTCACTAAAAATTTGTGCTTTGGGGCACAGCGAAGAGTTTTGAGGTTTTTCTGGTAGCATCAACTGATACGAAGCGGAACTGCATCGCTTGTGACAAGATACCTCGGTGTTTTCTGCTCAATTTTCTTTCGAGCAAAGTATGTAGCGGAGTTTTATGTCTAATTTCAAACGCTCTGACATTTGCTCACTTGCGCATTGAAACGGAAGCAGAACATTTGCTACGAAAAACTGTTCTTAACTGAAATGAAAGTTTACTTTTTATTTTGTAGTCTCTCTGGTTATGTGCGAATATCAGGTGAAAGTTCGGTTTATGGCATAATTTTTTAGTAGCGAATCACATCACATTACTAGAGGAAATAATGCATAATTATTTGTATAATACATACTTCGAAAAATTACACCATCCAGATAACAATTGTATAGCTATGTCTTTTGCAGTGTCGGTTTCAAGACGTGTCACTGCACACAAAAATTCATTACACTTCGTACGCGAGAACTGAGTGCGCAACAATCAAAGGATGACGGCGGGAAAGGAGAGGTCAGCGATCTCGCTTTTGTGTGCTACAGTGCCACATTTAGTGCTCCACTTCTCATGGACTAAGAAGACAAATAGAAACAGGGATTCAAGTTTCCCTTGCCTTGTTTCCTCCTGCATTATAAGATCACAAACACGAAGTAAGGCTATGCATACTCTACTGCCCCTGGGACCCTCAAACCGAATATTATTGCTGAAATTTCCTTCATATGACAATGCTTGCAGCCACAACCGTATGCACTTGAAACTGTTTCGCATTGACATGCTTTCGGTTGCTGTGCTTATATACTTAACGGATGCGCAACCAAAGTGTTATTGAGACTTTAATTCGCACTCTTCACTGATGAACCGTCACCGTCATACGCACCTACAGTATGTCTAATACCACAACGATAATATCAAATACAGCCACTGATTGCGAAGTCTTAGCAAGCAGCAATGCTGTATATTTTGCTATGATGCTGGACGTTACAATCACCGTTCGTTGATTTGGCCGACCCCATAACACCCAATGATTTTGCTTGGGTGATATACAGCAATACTCGGCTCAATCCCTATCCTACAAGATAGTCGCTATATTGTAACACGAAAAATTTTGGTTGTATGACTCCGCTCACTGACTGCATAGTAGCACAAACTTTTAATATTTTTAGTTCATCTGATGCTTTGTATCTGCTTAGAGTTACTCTACGTGAGATACTACATTGCACGTATACAGCCAGTGTTCCGAGACGTGGAGTGGGCCAGGCAGTCCCCAAAGAAGTTTAATACAAATGAGATTACTTTTGTTTCTTCCATCGTGAGGTTTTTGATGAGAATCTACAGGGTTTTGCAAGACCTCAGTATCTCGGAAGCCTGTTTCTTTTCGCTTATGATAAAACCGTGTTCCCAACGGGGTCTTGTTGTTTTACTGATGTAAGTGGCACTGCTTTAACCCAGCTACGGATCGGTAAAACAGAACTTTTTGGAAGTAAAGTGTTATAGTGTGCACAAGTAGATATCGTGTTTGAAAAGAATCAGGCGGAGTGAATTGTTATGTTTTTATTGGCTAGTATCATTTTAGTGCTTTTGCAGCATTGAAGATCTTTTTCTGCACATGCAGAGCACGTCAAGCGTAGTACATAAAAATATGAAGCTTAATCCTCGTCGTTAACCGATCAAACTCCCGTAATTGTTTTGCTTAACCCTTTACGGTGCAAAAGACTCATTTGGGCTTATACAACAATGCTATTTTAACAAAATTAAGTTTTTGAGAACCCTAATGTTTTCCCAGAATAGTTCATTGGTACGACACCCGGCTTGGAAAGTTCGTGCGCTTACTTCGCAACCAAAATGGACATGACTTTTGTTACTGCCCAAGAGGAAACCGAAACCTATGCGTCGTCTTCCTCCTGGTCAGTTTACTATCCGACATCTAATTTCATGGATTATATAACGAATAAAATCACTCTTTAAAGTCATTACACTGTCCAGTTCGTGACAGGCAGTGCAGAAAGACGCAATTCTTGGTCAAAAGAGTTAACGGTCGCACTTTTATGGAACAAATACAAACATATATGGCAAACAAGCAGCATTTCAGCTCATAAATCTTTTAACCACAGTACACCGTTGAGAACCGATAAAAAACACAATATTCTGATTACAGTATCATTATCTCCGCCTTGGAAGTTATTTTTTTGTCGTGTGTGTCTATCTATCACCAAGATAACTCAAAAAGTTATGAACCGATTTAGACGAAACTTACAGGTATTGTTAGCTATGTTAGGAGAAATAGATGATTAACTTTTGGTGAAGATATGTCTATCCGTTTCTTTGTTTTTTGTTTGTCTGTCTCATTTTTCTCAATGCCATAACTCAAAAATTTATGGATAGATTTTTATGAAATTAACATGAGTTGTTAGGCATATAACAAAGAGTAAATAACCAAATTTTGGTAATGATCCGTTTGTTTGTCACGCTTTTTAATTCTATGCTTTTTAGCACAATAACTCAAAAATTAATGTAGATAGATCTTTATGAAATTTTTAGGGATAGTTAGTACTGTTAAAAGACATAATGTTTAAATTTTGGTGCAGATCGGTTTGTTCATTTGTATGTTTGACTCATGTTTGTCTTAGCGTTTGTTAGCAGTATAACTCTAAAAGTTATAAACGAATCTTCAAGAAAATTGCACAAGCTGTTATTACTATTAAAAGCCACAAATTATTAGATTTTGAAGTTTATAGAAAGAAAATTATGGTTTCAGAGCCAATTTGAATTTTTTGCTGCCGTTGCCTCGCTTGGTGGAGGTATGCGCTCTCAGAGTGCTCTAGTTGTATATATGTTTGTATGTATGTCCACTCAAAAAGTAGTCGAAGGAGTTGAGCAATTTTCATAATTTTTTGTAGGGAGTTTGGTGAGTTGTCCTAGATGTCACACATACAAAAAAATTGGGCCTAGCTGGCCATAAAACATTACGGCGATGAAATTTGCTCTCCACCCTAAAAGGTAGAAGGAGTTGAGCTTTGTTCATGATTTTTGCTGGGAGTCATGTGAGTTGCCTTCGATGAGACCCATGAAAAACAACTAGGATTAGCTGGCCATAAAAATTACGGCGATGAAATTTGCTCTTCACCCAAACTCCCAAAAATAGGTAGCAGGAGTTAAGGTATGTTCATGATTTTTTGCAGGGAGTCTGGTGGACTGTCCTCGATATGGCCCATGCCAAAAAACTAGGATTTATTGACCATATAAATAGCGGCAATAAAATTTGCTCTCTACAAACAATCAAGTAGAAGGAGTTGAGCTACAGTATGTTCATGATTCTTTGCACAGAGTCTGGTAGGCTGTCCTCTATGTGACCAAGCCAAAGAACTAGGATTAGCCGGCCATCAAAAATGACTGTGATAAAATTTTGCTCCCACCGCGGGGTGATGGTCTTACGCCAAGAGGCGTTCTAGTTTTCTATTATTATTTATTTGACTTCTGAAACATATATTTTAACTTAATACTGTTATTTTATCATCTCTATGCTGCTAATGCTTGCGGTAATGTTTAAAAAACAAACGGTATTTAAAATTCAGTCTCTCTTCTGACCATTTATCGAATCGCCACATTATTTCAGGACGTTCTGATGTCCGGACACCAATGAGGTGTAATTAACACACTGACTATGAGTGAACTGAGGGACGCAACTTCATTGGCACATGTGAGCAGTAAGTTTATGTGAGAACATGTTAATACTATTTCTTATTTAAAGGTCAATTCTATGTTATTCTATACATATGTCATCTGCAATTCTTTGAGGAATAACTGTGAGCTCATAATTCTTAACTGAATAAATTACTAGATACAACACGGAACACCTTGTACGTAATTGGTACAACTTAAGTAGCTTCCTAAAATCGCATTCATATAGTTTAAGTTAGATTATATTTGACTTTCTTCTAATCCTACGCAACTTCCGCATGCGCCGTCTTGCCAAAAACTCAAATTTGACTTTTTTTCTCTCTTCTGTTGAAAACCTGTAGTTGCGAAGGGCTTATCGTTGAATATCTAATGAGTTCTAAGTGCATCCTGAATGTTCAATCAATGGAAAGGTAAAAAGTTACAATCAGAAGAAACATTACCGAAGAGTCTTATCGATGCTCCCAAAATCCCGCATTCAGCTTGTCTCTTGAAATGCTAATGCAATTTATGGAGGTAATGAAGCTTTGGCGAGCAGGCGCTGCCGCTCGAGCAGGTGATGGTAATGATGAACGATGGATTGGCCACGGAAATATGAAAATAGGAAACTGTCGTGGTTGGTATCTAGAATGGTGAAAGTGCTCTAAGTGATCCGGACGATCAAAATTTAAAAGGTGCGCCGTTTTCATTGATCAACTTTGCAATAATCTTAATCTAAAAGAGGTCTTCTACCACATAAAGTATAGGTATCCCACGGGTATTTCTCTTTTCATGAGATCTCTAGGAATGGCTTTGTATGATATGCTATTGTATTTTTAGAACTGCCAATGTATTGCTCTGTTTTGCTGGTAAAAATGCAGAAGTTAATTCTCTCATGTCTTCTACTTTTATATACGTTTAGATTAAATTGTATACTGCATATGTACCTGGTACTCGTTAAATACGAATTCGCCCTTATGCGAGAGGACAGATGTGACCCCTGATCCTCTTTCTACAAAAAAAAAATCGTTCATATGCGATACGCCCGTTATACGCAAGAGTATGTGCCACAATAACTATTTTCGGTTTTCTCTTGTTTACTAGTTTTTCATATAGATTGTTGTTATTACTGTTGTATTTTAGCTGTGCTTTACTGCATCATTATTTTCAAAACTTGCCGTATTTACCAATTAGGAGGTACAATATAGGTCATGAAACGTAACCCTTTTATACATTGTAAATTGATTTGATACATGCGAAATGTTGTTATCTCCGTTGTTTCTGGATCGTACGTAACCCTCATATTTCGGGACCGAACGTAACCCTCGTTTTAACGAAAACCAGGTGAACTTAGAAATGCCAATATAAGTGTAATTGAGTTGGAGCCCGTGTCATCCCATACTGTAAACCCTTGCGGACGAATTTGGCGCATCGTGTTTAATTTCTATCAAAAAGGTCTAGCTAATGTCAGAAAAACTGAATCATAATATTAATATTAATTTCAGTTTATTTCCTTTACGATACGGTGGAAATCATCAGTGTTCAATAATGCCGTTTCTGTGACACAGCTGAAGCACTTTCGATAATGGTTTCCGTGAATGAAAATTAGACCAAACAGAACTCTTGAAATAATTATACGGGCGTTTGGGAGCTAGTCTAAGTATCTAATCCTCCTCTATGACCTTACTGTATGTCTGAAACTCTATTTAAATTTCATTGTTTCATTACAAAAGTTGCATTTCCTAGTTTAGGATGTAAGTAATGCCCAAGAGATGGCTCCAATTTAGGCCTAAGTTCCTGGTATAGGCGCTCGCTGCTTGGATGACAAGACCAAACGCTTAAGGATAATCAACAAAAAACCTGGGCGGTTACAGTGCCGGCAATTTAACTTTCCAAAACGCATCTCGATTTAACGAATTTTTAAAACAATCTGCCGAAAAGTTTGGTCGAGCTCCCTAAGACAAATTCCTCTTCTTCCCAAAACTTTAGTACGCTGATTTTTTTTTTACAAATGTTCTTCAGCATAACCGTAAGTTATCGTCGTTATCCTTGGCGTAGTCTTTAAGCAGAAGCTGAGTTACAGTTGACCATAACAATTTCCTTATAAAAAATGCAGTGTTCATTTATAATTTTCTATTCCTGTAGAAAAACAACACACTGAAGAGGTGCATTTTTTTTACTTGAGACAAACAACAACTAAAGTCAGAACATAATTTAATGTTAAACATCTTAATCTATTCGTGGTAACATATGTATATAGGTATCCAAACCTAGTTTATGTTGGAAAGGTTGGCACAATAACACACCAAATTGCAACCTTATTCATTCCCACTTTTCCCGACCTACCCAACTACGCGCTCTCTTGACTCATTTTCCGGTCAGTCACTGAGAGTGAGTAAGAAAAAAATTTGTGTATGGCTTCGAGAGAATTATGGCCTCAAGCTAGAGGAACTTCGTTGCAAAGGAAAAAATCATAGATGAAACATGCAAAAAGGTTATTACGTACAGTTACGGTGTATTTAAAGCATGCAGGGGAAACCTGTGTAACTTGGAATAGTTGTGAGAGGTGATTTCATCCGTTTCTTTTCAAAAGAAGAAAATAAATGGATTTTTTAAACCAGGAGAATGGTTTACTACCATTCAAGATAGATTTTCACTGTATAATTACTGATAATTCTTTGATAATCTGATAATCACTCGGTCGGGACTTCTTCCGCACCTTGTACCAGATATTTGGCAGAAAGTAATAGCTTCTCGGGTTATAGGAACAGCTAGTCTATTTTTCATAATTAATAGAGTTATAATTATTTATACATCTTTTGTCGCTGTTTTAATCCATCCGGTCACTGCATTGGCATTTAAGAAAGGAAGAGATAGAAAACGTCGAAGGCCCGAGGGCTTTCCCTCATTGGATCACAGCTCAGAATACAAAAAGTTTGGGAAAGAAGAGTTACACCGATGACACACGCCATTCAAAAGAACGACTATCGTCATCTTTTCGTCCGAATGTGTTAATGTGCCCATTTAGGTAACACAAACTTGCAAAGAATTTTGAGTTATAAATCTCTCCAGATATAATTATACATGTCTGAAAGTTAAGTAACGGCACTTGCGGAGTTAGCTGAACTGACGGTAAACAAATAAGAAACATTCTCCTGAGTACCATATTTCATTCCAATTTTGTAATGTCTATGAGTACTTAATAAAGATTATTTTTATTATTATTTTCCCACCATTGGTTAGCTATCTCAAAGCTGTGTTTACAAGAGTTCAACATAACTTTCGGATGAAAAGATGACGATACTCGTTTTTCTGACTAGCGTGTGTCATCGGCATAAGGAAAAAGAAGGCATCATCAGTATAGGACCATGAAAATAGGAGGAAACGAAGAGAGCAGGGAAGAACGTATCCCCTAAGCCTTATTTTGAGAGTAAATTAACATACAGAATGTTGTGTTCTTGATGTAAGACTGTTCGTAGCTTTGCTACGATAACGCAATGGTCTATGGTCTATTCTATTTCATCCAGGAGGTTACACTACTCTGAGTTACGTAGGGACGTAATTTGGACAAATCATTTTTTTAAATTTTGTTTATGAAAGAGTGAATGAAAAGGCTCAACAAAAATCCAGTTAACGAGACAGGATATTAGGTTATCGCGATTTCGTGGGAAAACGTTACATAAATGCCCACTATAACAGGTCACATGTACATTTGTTGGAATAAAAAGTTTCCTCACGTTCCGTAAGTCACTGTTTTCATTTGCTTACATACAGTAGTTTCATTTACAAAGAATATGGCGTAATCTCACGACACTGTATAGTACATAGGTTGGTTATTCATACAGCACAGTGTCAGCAATCATAATGCAATTAACTATGATCAAATATAAAAAGTTTTTACGCCATTCTGCAGTGAAACAAAGCTTAGTAGCTCCGTCAAGAAAATTTTGAAATTTTCAATGGTTTCTAGCAGAACTGTCCAAAGTATAGAAGTGAGACTAATGTATTTACCAAATCTACGGTTCTAGGAGCGCGCATCTTGGTGATCGCAAAATCCAACCTGCTGTGCGGTGCCTGGAATTTGGTACTTTATTGTACCGAATTACGAAATCTCCCAAATGTGAGTGTTGATGTTGAGAAACGATCAACATTTTTTTTTTAAATTGCAACGATTCTCAATAAAATTCCTGAGTAATCATTAGATCCCATTTCTGAAATGCTTTGAAAAACGTCTTAAAGAATACGTAATGCAGTTGTATCAGCTTTTGCTTTGTGTCGACCAAAACTTTATGTATAACTTCCAGTGGCTATGCAGATACATCACTGTAAAGTGTATCGTACTACTGTACCAAATGATGCTTGGAATGTATCAAATGTATCTGTGTGTAAAAAAAACTATCAAACCCGTCAGGTGTCGGAGAAGCACGCATGCGCTTTCGTATAGTCGCAGTTGCCACAGGCCCAAGTATATAAAGGATCACTGCGTACAGTCGTTCCGGCGGGCGGCTCATAGAATAGTTGCATTGCATTTGTGAAGTCGAACTCATTCGAATATTATAGATACGAAACAGCGGTGTCAATGAATACCTGAGTTAGTTCTGCGGCTTTTACGACGGCGAACGTACGTACGTTTCAGCTGTCGGGAACAAAACCTGTTCTAAGCTTTCCTAACGTGCAATAGTTGTCAAACGTATACCCTGTCTAACATTATTCTACTCTAACTTCACCTTACCTAGCACACGTATCCTAGCCTAACATACCTAGCAGGGGTCGTTGGAATCGCCGCCGAGACGGCCGCCATTTGAAGTTGGGACCAGTGAATTAGGTTACGGCTCATCTGGCATTCCCCGTGACTTGTAGATGACATACCGTATAATCTGCTTCTAAGTGGATTACTATGAGACGATAACCTGGAAGCATATGAATAATATTTCATACAAAGGTAACTATATATTGATGCAATATTGATGAACGACGTAACATATTTGTTGTCTAGCAAGTACAACAACGACAATTTGCCATAATACCATCTTTTTAACGAAATATTTTTATGACCATTGTGTATCAAACTACAGTAAATACTTCAGAATATTTATGCTTTCGTAATTGTAAATGTAATGAGTTTCGATATCTTGCGTTCTAGTAAATCATTGTAAATAAACTAGACTTTATTGGTACCAAGCAATATTAGACGTATGATGCTACTGGTGCCGTAACTATACGGTAAATGGGGTTCAACCAAGCCCCAAGCTATGAGACAACACTATTGCTCTGCTGCGTCGAATAGCTTTCGCGCTTAGCATCCACTTAAGATCCTAGGGAACTAATTTCAGAATTAGCATATCTTGGTGGTCCCGCCCTCGTCCAATCAACCATGAAACTTTGTGATACAATTCGCTTCTGAGTCTGGAGATGGTATTTCCAAATTCCGCCTCTTGCCGCTCACAATCCTATACCGTCGCGTTCCCTTTATTTCTACTACCTTTTTTTCGACTAACATTATATATTCTCGCCCTCGAGTTCAGCCATTGATGGATTTCGGTTTCTTTTGATATGCTTCATGTCCCTGCCCAGAGCCGTAAGTTAATCAAAAAAACTGAAATATCTAGCTTTAGAGCAATTATAAACATCCAGGGGATACCAGTATAATGCTGTGCTGTGCAGGATCTCTCCGAAATATCATTCTACTAAAGCTAAATATCTTAATTTGATACAGTAGAGCAATGCTTTACTCCTCAGTGACTGCAGACTTAAGTAATATGACCATGATAATATTCCTAGCCAGTGCAGCTCGATTCCATTACTGCAGAAATTTAACAGTAATTATGTAAAATATACTCTAGTACGACATTTGCAATTTTTTAACACTGCAGGAGTGACCAAATGCTCAATTTATCTTAGCATAGCATCCAAATATTATTGTCACTTTGATTAAAAAGTGCGTTTTGCACTGTGTGGTGAACTTCTTAGGGCACGGGTAGCATTAATGGCACCCAGTGATCAGTTTTTGCGCTGCTGAGGGAATTAAGACCTTTGGTCCGTGTGTTTCTCGCATGCATCCCATTACCAGCAAGGTAGGTAGATGAATATCTAATGGATGCATAGCTTCGTTTTCAGGACGTGATGTCATACACGATTGCAGGAAAGCAGTGCCAGCCGCATCGGCCCAATGTGGCATTGGCATCTGCCATCTTGGCACGGTGTTGCCACCTCTAACCACTTGAGACCCACCTGGGTGACTGATAAGGATTAGAAACCTTGCTGATTTTCGAGTCACGTGCTGATACATTTCACCTCCGCTTGCCAATCTTCCCTGACACTTCAGTACATGACTTAATTTTACCTTTCTCTTACCAGTAACAGTATACATATGTACTCGTTACAAACCTTACTTGCTGTACGTTTCACGTACAAAGTTTCAACATGCGATGTACAAGAAGCTCCTGTCTTGGAAGCGTTTCCTAACTGCAGTTAAGTCTGTCCGACGGACTTGAAATTAAATTGCCCTGGCACCAACTGATACCGTACAGTTGGGTCACTTCGATGGTAGTTCTGAAAGCCACAAATCACGCTGCTGCCACTCGGAAGTTAATGCTGGAGTTTGGCGATATGAGGACTTGGATAGCGGGACAGGCAATAGTTCATAAGCGTCATGCGTGTCACTTTCTCTAGGAGTCTGGATGAATTGCAGTAACTGATATGCCATTATTTCAACTGTTTCCGTTACTTAATGCTCACGAGACGCTCCATATGAGCTAAAAAGCTTAGCCATCTTAAGCGTTTTGGAGCAGCAGCAGATGTCTTGAGCTACTTCTCTGCTCGGATGCTGGAGGAGCCTTCAGAAAAATCTCAAACGGAGAAAAAATGGTCTAGTTTTACACCTTTATTTCCATTCGATGAGAAATTTTCTCAGCTGGAATAAAAGTAGCTCTCCGTGAATATCGTGGAATTTCTGAGAGCCCCATTTGTTTTAAAAGTTATGTCGCCCTTTAGTTTTCGTTTTTAAAATCGGAAATTTTAGACAAATAGGGGAATATGCCCCTGGTTCGCATTATCGCGGCGTGCAACGGGCTCAGAGCGGTCTTGTTGACACGAGGGTCCGAGGGCAAACTGATGACTATAAACAAAATATCACGTCACGGGTGAATGTGAAGTTCAATTAGCAAAACATCAGCGACACGTCGCATGACGATGTAGAAAATCAAAGGGATACGGACTAGTTTGTTATACGAGTATCAAGCCAAGATGATCTTCAATAAAATATCTCTGTGGCGCCACATGAGGACACAACCCACGTAGCACTGAACCTTGGCTTTGTCTCAGCTTTTTTATCACTGTTCATTTTTGTATATTATTACCTATTGGCCTAATACATATTATTCTCTTCGGTATATTTTCGCTGCAACAGAAATTTTGATTTATTGCCTGTTGTTAGTAGTAGAATAATGCCTAAATTAAACTGACAGTTCGATATGTTGCGCTTCTTCAGAAGATATTTTTGAAGAATGGCACAAATGCTGGGCCAAAATTGCTAAGCCATGTGTAAGTAGTACACATATCTTGACGCATATTGGCAAAACATCGGTCCAGCATCGGTTGACAAAGCTCCAACATTCACCCAATTTTCTAACACTGTGCCGACCTCTACCCAAAGTCACTTTGCCACGTGGAAAAGGGCTAACGATCTAAGGGTTACTTTTGGCAGTTACGATAAAAGCTTTACTTGAAGCTGTAGCTTTATACTCTTCCATTTACTGTCTTCCCTCTCCCGGTTTTGACCAGGAAAGCTGGTTGCTCCGATATCGCTTTCCAATTTTCCAACGGCAAGATTGTCCGTAACGGCCATTTTTTTCGAAAGCGTTCCCGCTGCATCTTCGTAAACTGAGTGAGTTCGATATTTTCGCAACTGCTTCTCGACAATTTTATATGGTTTTCCGCCCCGTTGTTCATATAGAGACTGGTCTCAGAACTTGTCATATAAACTTGTAAATTTTTTCGCCAAGTCTACAGTCTCATTACTACCAGGCTTGAATAAGTTTTAAAGAAAACGATGACTGCATCCAGACTAGTGGGCAATAAAGTTTGACCGTCAGCACCTGCTATTGTAAGTGTTAATTTATGGTTCGAAGTTTGTCGAAAAATTAAAACATGGAACTTTGTACTTCGATGCCAGCTGATTAGAGTCGAGGCCTGTATAGCTAACCCTTCAGTTCTGTCATTCCATATGCAGCGTTGCAAATAGTGCGATAGTAAAATGGAGTTATTCTCCTGGAAAGATATTTTTGAAGCATTAATTAAAGGGTTGGAGAGCATTGTTACACTCTATGCAAAATCCGTGAAAATTTTTGTTTCATTGCTGAAACTTTCAACTTCGAGATGGGCGACTTGATATTTTGCGTTCACACAACTGACTGATAGATGTCGCTCTAATTGCAATGCAAGACTCCTCACGGAAACTCACAGCCTGCAGCGTGACAGTAATAATTTGAGAGGTACTGGAGGGCACACACGAATGCACACGAGACTCGCGCCATCGCCTGTGCAGCTGCTGCAGACCAGGGAATTCAGGACGAAGCTGTCAATAGAGTTTTATATCTGTAATATTCTTTGGAGTGAAAGTTACAATATACTCACAGATCGGCGGACAACTTCTAAGCGATCACAAAATCTTTCGCGAGTGCGTTACGACGTCATCACTGTCTCTTGACGTGATTGGAAAACCTACGCATCTTTGGTATCTTGGATACCAACATTATGATGCACAGCGAGCAACCCATTGTGATATCATCATTGTTTTTGATGTGGTTGGAAAATTCTACGCATGTTTGGTATCTTGGATACCAACATTATATGATGCACAGCGAGCAAACCATTGTGACGTCATTGTTGTCACAATAACTGCTAAAGAATTACCCATCCGTGAGCATTTGTCATTGGTTAACCCTGCACGTATATCTAATGGCCAAATATTTTTTATATTATGTTCCAAAAGTATATTCGGGAGACCAAGTTTGACACAGGGATATATGCCGAATTTATTGCTCTGTCAGCGATTACTGGTTGCACAGGCAACACTGCAGGTTTGGTTCAACACTTCATCTCGCGAAACCGAGACCAAATGGCAGCACGTAATTACTGAGACTTCCGGCCACTGAACGGCTGGAGTATTAGTTTGTGTCAGAGAACTGGACTTGCGTGTTCCTGGTTGTAGAGCGTTAGAAACTGTGTTGCAGAGAACGCACCTTCACTGAGTTAGGACTTCAGAACGTTTTCCCTTTCGGGCACTCGTCGTTTCTCTTTTCGTACTACTTTTGATGATTTTTGTTACTTTCGTTATTTCTTTCTCTGTGTGTTGTTCCACTGCACTTGTTGCTCGTTTCATTCGAACATACTGCATGTTCTTACTTTCTTTGGATCGCAATGAAAGTTTTGGGTGCACAGTAAAAGTTGTTACCCGAAAGGATTGGCTTGGCGTACTCGTGCAGTACGAATACCGTTATTTGGTACACGAGCAGGCATGCTGCTCTTGCGACAACACGTTTCTCACTGCAAGAAGGAGGAAAAGTCGGCCTGTTTAGTTACAATGTTGCAGAAAACGAGTTCAGGATAGCTTCCATTAACTCACCTAGGAAAAAAATTTCCCTCAATTTAGCTGTCACAAAGTAGACCTCCTTAAACAGAGACCCGCAAACTAGAGAGAACTTCTGAAAGGGAATAACTCCGAAACAATGGAAATCTAGAAAAACTGAAAATCTCTTCAGCGCTCTGTGTCGTGAACAGTATATATTACAGATGCCATTCTGAGTGAGCAGCCATGAGGTATAGTAAAACTTAACAGGTAGTATATTCAACTGTACTACTTCCCTATCGGTGTTATCAATGGCGTTAGCCAAAGAAAACGTTTACCAGTGTTGAGACAACAAGCGCACTGTGTAACTTCTTATCGCCGAACTGAGACTTTGGCCAAAACTGAGATAATATGCCTGTCTGCGCTGTACTCACACTGTACTCAAACTGATCATTTGTTCTGTGTTAGCTCGTCTTTTCCAACTTCTTGTACTCATCGGCCGTGATGTATTTCTAGATAATCCTCCTGTTAATAGTTCAAATCTGGAACCAATAGCACAAGTGCTGCACCAGTTTCAAAAAGGTCAAAATTTTTACGAGGTTACCTCTTCAAAGCTATGACACTCGCCCTCAAATTGGTTGCCAACCAAGCAATATTTCTTGCGAAAATCAAATTAGTGAATTCTTCGCTGCAGCTAGATTTAGGGAAGTTTTTGAAGACTTACGCGTTGCAGAATAAATTATCGTGAAATGTATATTTACTCTCCAGTTATCCACGTAGCACTGAACCTTAGCTTTAGGTTGGACGACCAACGTTGCATTTCGATATGGGCCCTCCGTTCATTTTTGGAAAGTCAATCCAATGTTGTTTTTCAATCTAGGACCAACATTGTCAGCCAACCGAGCAGTTGGTTATCCTACCAACACAAAAATGGAATAGTAATACCTACATTAATGCTAATGTACTGATTCAGCATCGAAGATTATTCCTAATATCACTAAGACAATCAGCTTTGACTTAAGCATAAATACACGACGTTAACGATAGTGAACACGCTTCCCTGTAAGATTTAATAGACTTCAATCAAAGGTGACAATTATAAGAAGAAGATGAGTTTTTATGATAGTATTTACATTCTTCTAGATATATGAGCGTTTACTCAACATTAATTGGACGCGTCGTCGTTTCTAAAATGGTGATCGCTAAATGCCGGATCAGTGCTGGAATTATTATTGGCCCAATTTTGCTATCTCGTATATTAACTTCACATATTTTTTCCTCGCAACAGAACTTTCACTAATATCCTGATACCTAGATTAAAATATTGGATAAATTAAACTGACAGTACGGTATGGTTTCTTGGGCGTTTTCATATCGTTTAATAAGAGTGACCCAATGTTGGCATTAATATTACTAGGCAATATATAAGTACCCGTTTTCTTAGCACATATTGGTAAAACACTGGTCAAGGATCGCTTGACATGGCTCCGACATTCACCCAAACATTCTAACATTGCGCCAACCTCGATCCAATGTTATTTTGTCACTGAGTAATGGTTTGCTGACACCGATAGCAGTAAAAAATATTGCTTGTTAGCCCCTTGACTCAATGACCTCTGACTTTGAACAAAGTGTTGTTCTTAATCCTTCACAGCATCTCGTGCAGCGACGGTAAAGCCGACAGTATATTCGCCGTGCGTTGTGAGGACGAGATGGTAACTGATTCCCGTGGGGGGGGGGGGGNGGGGGGGGGGGGAAGGTATGCTGGTATGGGGATATTGCTCTTCTAAGTGAAAAATACGGGGTCAGATTCCAAAATATTTTAAGCTTATCGGAAGATATTTCGTGTTAACATTAGTCTGCTATTTGAGAGTATTGTCTCCTTATGGACGTTGAGTTATACAACTAGCATTCAATATTATAAAAAGGTAACTTCATTACATAATTAATTGGTTTTAGTGTGAGATACAATGCTAAAAAATATGTTGAAGCGAGTCAAACATTCAATTGCATCCTATACTAGTTCGCGACATCGTGAACTGGCGGCAGAGCATATATAAGTACTTCACCCCATGTGTTATCCGTTCTTCTTCACGGTACTGCTCTGAAGAATATCCCCCCTCCCTTATCTTTCGTTGATCTTTCAAGTAATTAATTTGCGCATCGTGAGTTCAGAGGAAATAAAGTTTTCCTCTGAGAAGAAAGTGAAATGCAGTGTCTATGTTAGGCTACTGTTTGGCGTTTAGATGGGGGACGGAGAGGTCAACCAAACGACCAACCAACCAATAATTAGTATATTATTATGTTGCAGGAAACCTTTGCTGCAGCTCTTCCGCTAGATTTTCTGCCTGTCAGGCAGAATGCCTTACGTCTGTGAATAGACAAAACATTCAGGCTTGTCTGAACAGTGTCGTGGTTAGGACTGGCAGGCTGCGAAGAAATAAAGGCCTGGTGCGCTGCCATGTTATCCAGATATTTCCGCCTCATGTTCACCCAGGAGAAGTCAGTCGTCCGTGCCAGAAACTTGCCACGACTTGTGACGCAAAGGAGTTTTGCTGGACCTGTCTTCATCATACAATTGCGGGGCAGGCGTGTAACAAGAATAGTCAATTCTCACTTCATGTTTCTTACATAGTAGTGTTTTGAAATGCTCAGTAAAAATGTATAATAAAAATTTTGAAATGAGGTACTGTATCCTATTTTACACTGGAGCGGTGCGGTCTTCTTTTCGAT
This sequence comes from Parhyale hawaiensis, assembly GCA_001587735.2. Classification (NCBI taxonomy): domain Eukaryota; kingdom Metazoa; phylum Arthropoda; class Malacostraca; order Amphipoda; family Hyalidae; genus Parhyale; species Parhyale hawaiensis. Next base: position 21,606,917 of record LQNS02278083.1, read on the forward strand.
CCCTTCTTCCTTTCTAATATTGAGGTATCGGGTCTACAGAAGCTTATATAATTGAATACTAGATTGCCCGCACGGGTTACCATCACCAGCTTCTTTGTTTCTCGAAGGAATATTCAACATTATGCCAATAAGCAGAGACAAATATATTTAAATAAGATATATGACGTAGTCAAATTATAGTTTCGGTATCACATTTACGTTCAACGTACACGTTTACAAAGCCGAGCTCAGGTTCATCCTCCTTGTCGTGGAAACAGTTGAATTAAATCTTTAGCACTTGATTTTTTTCTACCCCAAAGCGAGTATTCTGTACTCGGTGAAATACAAAAAAGTAAGCATATTATTAGTATATTATATATATATTATATTATTATTGTATTATTATTATATCATACATAAAAGGAATATACGGTAATCAAATACTAAGAATGACCGTCAAGTGTTTATATATTAGTTTTAAATTTTATTTGTTTATTTATTTAAATCTTTATTTATGTACATTTTTTGTATCACCCTCTTAACGAAATCGATAGGGAGAAATTAGCACTGGCATTCTTGGTTTCAGTTTACTTGTAATTTAATACTTACACTTCTTATTGTGACTGCATAATCATCGAAGTAAACGTAGCAAATGGTAAGATATTCTTCAGCGGTCAGCAGGCGGGTAAAGAACACGAGGATTTCTTGGCAGCAAATAATTTTCTCCAATTTGGGTTCTTCTTTGAACAGAACAACTTTTCACTTGAAGAAAAAACTTCCGAGTTATATGACATCATCGAGTATCCTGGATACAGAGCTCAGTAATTATTAGGAGACAATGTCGACTCCGGGCCATAACAAACATTGTTGAATGAATTAGCAGACATCATCAAGATCTTAGTTTTATTGACCCAAGCTTTCGTTTTGCTCAACGCAAAACGTTTTCAAGGGTGAAAAGCAAGAATGCGAGAGGATATATACACCTGGCAGTTGTATCCCAGTCGGAAATTATGGTTGTGATTATAGTAGAATAACTATGATTATGGTCGAGACTTTGGTTGTTTATTATCGATATATCCTCCATATTCAACCATTTATGGGGTGCAGTATGTTAGAGATATGTCACAACCATCGACCATAATATCAACCATATTTCCCAACCATAAATACCCAATTACAACTATAAAGGTTTTAGCTGCACCACCATGATCTACCATAATGAACCGGAAAAAACTATTCACAACCAAAATCGCCTGTGTTCAGCGAATAATACAACTATATTCTACCAAGATAAATTTTTTATTTATTGACATATTATGCAGTCGATGCCTGCTTCGTTCGCTGATGATCAGTTGCTTATAATAATAGTTTAATGATTAAGTGTTTCATCCAAAAGCTATCAGTAACACAAGATCTATGTAGGAGAATAGCAAATTTAGCACCACTGGTGATGTTTACTGCATGGTGGCAGCAAATAAAATGGGAGGGTTACTGGATTTTCGAAGCCATCTTAACTATTATAGTTTAAGGA
>LQNS02278083.1:21614057-21657285 GCA_001587735.2 Parhyale hawaiensis
TATATATACTCGACTTCAGCGCCAGCAGGGTAGAGGTGGAGTAATGTTCTGGGAAGGAATCATTGGTGACGAGATTGTAGGACCATTTTGAGTGCCTGAATATGTTAACATCATCAGCAAGGCCTACTTCCGGTTTTTGAAAGAGCATTTGTGGCCATGGTTGGCAGACCTGCTACTTGCACGTCGACGTCAGCTGACGTTCATTCATGATAATGCGACATCGCATTTCATCAATGCCACTACGGCGTTAATTTCCGAGTAGTCTAGGCCTCAAAGAGGAACGCACATCTCATAACATGGCCACTCCTACACCTGACCTCAAACCCATCGAACATCTGCGGTCCATCTTGCAGAAGAAGGTGTATGAGGGAGGTGTTCTTTATACATAGGACACTCTGTGGCAGAAGATTTAAAGTGCTGCTGAGTAGATAACATCGGCTATGAATTAAGGGTTAACTGATTCAATGGACGATTGACTATTCATAGTCATTTCAAAACGAGGAAGATACATCGACAATTAAAGTAGAAGTCTTCACACAGTGAACTGCTGACATACGTAAGTCATGTTCCAATTCTTCTCTCTATTTCAATGTTTGAATTATAATTTGGTACAAGGAATATTGCTCGTTTTCTTCACCTATGCAAAACATTTTCAGACATCTACAATAAAGCGTAAAGTCACACAACTCGGCGTTTACTTCATCAGTCTTCTTGAAAAATGTCACTAAACTGACTAGTAGAAACCTTCCCTGTATAAAATCTCACTTTGATATTGTGTCCTTAAACAAAAATTATTTTTGAAAAAAATCACTCTGCAATAAAGCGTAAGACGTACTTCGTCAGTTAAGCATAGTAAACTGATCATACCAGAAGGAAGAAAAGAGGAGAAAATTTTCAACGGGTAATAAAGCGTACTATATTAGGGTTTCTCTAGGAATGAAATAAAAAATGGTGAAAATTGTAGGTAAACGCAAAATTAAGCTAAACTAAAGTGTAATTTTGCAGTTTTAAAACTTTGTGCATCTAATTATAACATTTTGAAACTGTTAGAAACTGCCAGCCACGTGTGATCGAGCATTGTCTCTTCTGAACTAGGTAGAAAAATTAAGTTCAGCCAGTCTTAATGGCCGTTAGTGTGTACTGTTGCCCTAATTAAGGTGTATCCTCTCCAGACTTATCACCCGCTCTTAATTTCCTGTTATTAACCACTCGTGACCCAAGTACAACTCATCGTGTAATTAAATTACATCTGAGCTCTTGTTGCTAGGACCGATTCTAGCACAGCCGCCACTGGCAGTAGGTTTTCAAAAATTAGTTTTTCAGACAGCTACCATGGCCTGGTTTTCTGCTGCTCTGGCAATTTCACTGGATAATGTTCAGTAAGTGTTTGCTTCATCTGTTAATAATTATTTGCAGTTATGGTGATTATGTTTAGAGACAATATATTCTACATGATTTAATTAATGAATTTCTCTGCGTCCAAATAATTATCTCCGCCGAAGAGTTTATGTTTTCGTCGGGTTTGTCTGTCTGTTAGTTGTCTGTCTGTCTGTCATCAAGATAACTCGAGAGGCTATGAACGGATTTGAATGAAAGTTTTAGGGATTGATAAGTATTTTAGGAGGAACAGATGATTAACTTTCCGTGAAGATGCGTCAATCCGTTTGTTTGTTTGTCTGTTTGTTTATTCGTCTGCCTAATTTTTGTCAATGCCATAACTCAAGAAGTTATGGATGGATTTTCATGAAATTTGCATGAGTTTTAGGTATAATACTAAGAGTAAATGACCAAATTTTTATGATGATCTGTTCGTTCATTCGTGTAGCTGCGACTGTGTTTGATTTTGCGCTTGTTAGCGCAATAACTCAAAAACTTCTGAATGGATGTTTATGAAATTCACAGGAGTTGTTAGTAATGTTAGAAGACATAAATTATTAAATTTTAGTGCAGATCGGTTGGTTCATTTGTATGTATGACTTATGTATGTCAAAATGCTTGGTAGAGGTATAAAAAAATTTATGAATGTAAATTACAGAAAGCGTTTCAACTATCAAATGGCACAAATGATTAGATTTTGGTGTTGATATAAAGGAAATCATGGTCTCAGTACCATTTTAAATTTATCGTTACCATTGCCTTGCTTGGCGGAGGTATGCGCTCTCAGAGTGCTCTAGTTTATAATGTAGTTGCTCAGTTAGGTTCCCCGGCATTGGGCATTTATTTTGAGTGGAGCAAAATGTGACACTATCAATAGTTTTGCCGTCATTAAGTCGTACTAACACCAACTGCCAACACTTTAAGGATTTTCAGCAGCAAGTTAGAGTCTTATCACCCCCGTAAAACATCCTAGCATTGAATCGTACGTACGCAAGAGGTACAAAACAATTCAGTTAGAACCATGAGCAGAAAACAACCTAAATATTGCCGACGATAACACTGACGTCGCTCTTGAGTTTTCGACACCCGTAAGGAGCATGTACAGACTATTGTGAGGATCATCAATATAAAGCTACCTAATATTTTATCCATAAAGTCACACAGTCCCCTCAGTTCCCCAACGTCTGGAAGCCAAACAGACAAACACAGTGACAACCATCAGTGTACAAAACAAACTAATGTTGTACTTTCAAACCCTGGCGCTGTACTTATGTTCCCATTGCCTGTAAGTCAGCCAGACTCGGTGAGGAGAATCAAAGTCAACACAAACTAATATCGTACCTTCTAATGCTGGGACTGCACTCGTGTTCCCAACGCTCGTAAGTCCCAACAGTAAGCCAGAGTCGGTGAGGACCATCAATATGTGAGACATGCTGCCTGGACCCGATTTATGAGGGCGGCAGTAATAAGAAAACTTTCGATCACCGGCTCGGCACTACTGTAAATCTTCAGACACAAAATTGATCAATGTCTTGCGTCCAGTTGCCTTTTGTGTTATTATATTTTCTAGCGCATTCGTTGAGCATGATTTTCTAGTGTTTCACGTTCGATTTATCATGCTGCCTCGTGTAAAGAATTCGACTTTGAAATACCAATGATAGATTAATCTAAGTTAGCTGAACATTATTCAAGTCCGAGGGATGTCCTTTCAAGGCCACTTTTCATCCAGCAATTTTCATATTTTTTTCTGATTTCCTTTTCTTTCTCGATTCAGCTCAGCCGAAAGGCGATGATTCAGTCAGGATTCATCGCCAGGCGAGAATACATATGCTGCACTAATGTTTGCATATAATATGGAATATTTCTGATAGAATTGTATAAATGCGTCCTCAAGTAAATTTCACTATCACTGTTGCATAATGTAAAGCATGGCAGCCCACTGCACGGGTTGCGGTAACTTTAAAAAGTATATATGAAAACTTGACAATACGTTTCCACCACTTAGAATTGTTTGAAACAACATATCCAAGAAGAGAATGGCAAGGGTAAAAACTCGCAAAGAAAGCATGATTGATGTTTTAAAAGAAAACTAATGTTCATATCCATAAAATTTGAACGTTTCAGCCTTCAAGGCCATTATCAACATCTGGAATTACGAAAATGAAAAATAATTTAGCACAAATTTCATCTATCGTTACTCTATGTACTATTATGAAGGCGATCTAAAAAGCAACCCATACTGCCTATAGAAGTAAAATCTATCAAGAAGCTAAGAATTTCCAAGTTGCAATGGGTAAGCAGATTGCTTACCATTTAGAGGTGGCTTACGACTGGAAATAAAAAAGATTCTAAAATACGTAGATCGCATGGGGTAGCAGCTGTCCCTAACACAGTAAAATCGTCTAATCTCACGAGAGCTTTGCACTGCTGGGCATGGGATCTAATGGCAGACTGAGGGGGGTTTCATAGGATATGGCCCGTACGGTAACTCCTGCCGGCATGCTCAGCCGCACGAACACGTAGAGACTGGGTGGTCGAGCCCACGTATTCAGACGTACAAGTTGCGCAACTGTGTTTATAAATTACGGAACTGAGCATGTTTTTCGGAAGGTTATCGTTGTACCTACTTAAAATAGGAACCTAACTTAAAACTATTGACTTGAATGAATTTGAACTGACATTGCATGAAGTATCTGGATAGTAATGCTGAAAGTTCGACTAGAAGTTTTTCCCACTGTCTGCCAAAGTATGGTAGGGAAAAATAAACCGTGTTCTTCAGCACAGTGGCAGTAACAGTTTTTCTTTTGTATGTGTTATCAAAAAATTTCCTAACAAACTTCTCAAATAGAGTAACCGGGTAACCATTAGAAATAAAGAAGTTCTTCAGAAAGGAAATCTCCATATGGATAGCTGCGTAAGTGGAACAGATTCGATAAGCCCTGAATAAAAGCGTTTGTATTCTATTACACTTCAAGCGGAAACTACAAAAACTGAAAAAACTAGTGCCCATGCTCGTAAATGTACATTTGCTGTACATGGAACATGAGAATTTATTGCTATCTTTCCTTTTAAAACATCAATCATGCTTTCTTTGCGAGTTTTTACTCTTGCCATTCTCATTTTAATAAGAACCTTTAAAGGAAATCATTTTAATTTGTGAACATATCTAAGTAACTGAACCTTCATTTCCCGCTGTATTCAATCTTATTTAACACCGTAACATACAGTAATACTATTTCTATTAACCGAATGTTTGTAACTATCTCTAGTTTATTATTTTATTATTTAGAACTGTACATCAGCAATTATTTCATAATTTAATTTAAAAATTCTTTCAGCCTTCCTAAAGTTCCTAAGACATTCACCTGTCAACTTTTTTAGCACAATGAGAACAGAACTTTGTCGCCGCATACACCACTACATTAAATTTCATCGTAACGTTTCGGCTGGAACACATTGGCCATCATTAGATTCTTCAAATTAGAAGTTCAGAATCTGTCGTCTGCAAAAATAAAACGAAAAAGCTCTATTTACCCCTATGCAGCTTAACTGATAACCTTTCCTGTTTCATATTCACGTGAACTTCATACTCTATCCTAATACTGCATGGGTTAACAAGTTACATCGTCGTGTCAAAACTATTCAAACAGCATAGGTATAGCCCTAGCAATATTAAATCTCATCACGCTTACGAACACCATTATGAATGTCCCACAGCAGAGAATCTAATAAACACTTTTACAATTGTATTTAGAGGCCACAACATTATAGACTTAATTTGCCGAGGTCATTATAATATAGCAAGAAAATTCATATATTAACGTAAAGTTCGACCAAAGTTACAACTTTTTAAAACTGTACTGAACGAGAACATTTCGAAGGCTGCATAAATAAAAAAAAAAAGAGACTGTGCCAGCGGGCAACTCTCATTTTGTTTCTAATTGTACGTAATAGTATGCAGATGTAGAACTTGCTTCGGTGCTCAATACAGTCTCTAGACTAGTAAAATTTGACTCTCAGTACTTGTTCATTTCGTGCAATATTTGGATAGAGTTTCAAGTTTACGTGAATATGAAAGGAAATGGGAAAGGTTATCAGTTAAGCTTCATTGTGGTATATATATACCTCTATTTATATATAGTTCATTTTCGTTTACTTTTTGCAGAAGACAGATTCTGAGATTTTCATTTGAAGAACCCGATAATGGATATCGTGTCTCGCTGAAACGTTGCGCTTAATTTTAATAATATAGTGTTGAATGCGGAAACAAAGTTTTATTCCCGCACTATGTTATATTTGAAAATTTCCTATCTTTAGACTTCATGCATCCTACTGCATCTCAGTAAATCAAAACGACCGTAATTTGCACAACCAGCATGTCATGACAGGGTATTATATTCTGGTGAGAAGACGTATCTTTCTATTAGGAAATGAAGTACGATTTATCTCGCACTAGCATATTACGAGAGTTTATTGCGACAATTAGTGAGGATCATAAAAATAAGTTAAAATCAACAGAAGCGCACACCCAACTAGGAGATTCACTTCCACTGCTATGATGCCCGCTAGGCACGGGAGGGGTTCCCGGCTAAAGTCTGATGCTGATTAACTCAATCTAGAATAATCGTAATGGAAAAGTGCACATGTTGTGCAGAATTAAAATTAGCCGTAAAAACCTCGCTGCAGCACAAATATCATATATGTGTGGCAGAGTTCATTTCACTACTGGCGGCCGGCACCGTGAGTAGACGACTTAAAAAATAATTGTTTCAAGAAAACTCCCGTTTTCTTCGCTCCTCATCGCTTGACGTAAGCATGTTAGATGTTCATCAGTGATATGCATATGTCAAGCTTTTCTACAAATCTTGGATTTTTCTGAGTAAAAGGTGAGCGTTTGCAATATTAAATAAATTTTGTACCAGTTATAGTAATAGAATTATTCTAGAAGCACTGATCTTTAATATAACTTATGCAACAAAGTCTTGTGTGCTACAGAAAGAAGCATAACAAGAATAGTGCCAGGTATGAATCTTCCCTGGTTTAAAAACATTAAAACTTGCTTTTTTAATGGCCAATTTAGCAGCAAATATACAGTGCAGTATTACTCTATTTGTATATATCATGCACAACGGCCGTCTGAGTCAGCAAAGTAGGCAGTGCCTACCCGCAAATGAAGTACAGTAGTAAGTTCATTTTTCTCTATGATAGAACATGAATGTATACTCGATCATAATCAGTATGATTAGTAATATTCTAATGCATTAAAATCATATAATATCTTGAATTTTTCTATTTTGTGAAAAATATATTGCTAATTCCTACTCTGAACATTTACGTATTATAGGAGTATGATAATGGGATTAATGAGTTACTGTATAACATTTATTAGTTTTAGTAATTCACTGTGTTTCACCAATACTCATATCATTTATAACATTTTCAGTATCAGCCGAACTTTTAAGGCTTTCAACTGCAAATTGGTTCGTTTCTCTTTGTAAAAGTTTTATATCATAACTGAGTCTGCAGTATATGAAAATGTTTTATCATGTAAATCAAGATTCAGTTCTTGCTTGAAACATTTAATCAGGAAGAAAATTATTGATATTTCAAAATTGTATCCAATGCTTGCCACTGCTCAGATCCAGTGCTCAAAATCTGTGTACATACTTTTTTAGTTACAAAAACTCAGGCTATGATGTTTTATTCAATCTTTGTCTGTTAAAATTCATTTACAAGATTCACAACTTTCAAACAAACTTCGGCAAAAATTGAAACCGCGTAATTCCTCTTACCATGAACAAATATTTTTGAGGTCAAGCATTTTAGCCTAAGCTGACGAGGCAGAGTTTTTTATTTTTAATAACTACGAAATCGCTGTAGCCTCTGTACAAATCATACAGCACTACTTCGATCTGGCTAAGCCAGACGATATATCCTTTTTTAATGTTCTTTCCTTTTTTTATGAGTGCACTAGTATATACTAAAGCGTAGCTAGTTAAATATAACTACAAAAAGTGCCTTTCATATTTCTAGCTGCATATTTTTATTTTTCCTAAATATCAGAGCTTGCTACGTGTTCAAAACTTTGTCCAAGCTTCTATCACTGTATATAGTGTAGTTATAAGCTTATTATCTCGCCTTAGTTTCACTGAGCTGTAGTAATCAATAGTTTCAAAATCTCGCTTTAATATTATCATTACAGCCAACTGTTGAGAGTCGAAAGCGAAGATGTCCGGACACTGAATGCTGTGGTCACAGAGATTATTGTTTTCCTTTATTTCTCAAACTTTGATCCATTCAGTCTGGGATTAATTACAAAGGCTTCCTGACTGGTTGGCAACTCGGGTCGACCTGAACTTGGATCGATCCTTGAGGCCTTCGCTGTTCTACAACACTTTTTTTTACTCTGTGGACGGTCATCCGGCTGACTTTTAGCTATTTGACGGTGTCCTACTTGCAATGGCCGGCGTGGAAGAGAACAATAATGTTAAATTCCTGAAAAGGATAAATTTCAAGAAAGTGTCATGGAGAATTATTCTTGCGTTTTAAAGTTGATCATAAATATGTAAAAATGAAGTGTAACAGGACTTACCTTGTCGGTATTTATTATCCATATTGTCAAAATTGAGAAAAACTTTGCGGAGTTTTCCTTAATTAATATGGTAATCCTGACATTTTTTATCTTATTTTCCCATATTTTCTATTAGCCACAAGCACGAAACCCTGTAGGTTAGACTTCCCATATATGCAAGCAATTAGAGGTGGAGATTTGTGTCTAAAAATATCTCTTTTTATTGGCCATCTAAGAATATGAATCTCGAGAATAATTTACAATTACCTGTATTACTCTTTAATTTCTTTAAATTCTTCGTATCTCTCTATTCAGAAAAAAACTTTACCATTAAATAACCTGCGAACGGTACTCACCAAACGATGTCCGTCGTACAGTATCTTCCCTTTCTTTTTATTACCTGCATTATAAGCTGGTCCATAAAGTCGTATATTTGTAAAGATAAGAAACACCTAAACAGCAATCATTAGGGCCGTGACAAAATGGTCTTATAGACAGAGAAGTCGGTGATAACTCCAAAACAACGACAAGAAGCTCAACTGTAAAGCTATGTCGGCAACACTACCTGCAGAAGCAGTACACTGTAAGAGCCTATAAGCAATTTGTTGTTTTGGAGTTATCATCGACTTCTCTGTCTATAAGAGCATGTTGTCACAGCCCTCGTAATCATATTATCGTGACCCAGTGATAGATTCCTTAAACTGTTAGAGTGTTCCAAACTCTACTAAAGATGGTCAAATGTTATTTTGAAATTTATCATTGACTCACTTGCGCAATCGGTATCTGCTATTGTTAAGAAAGTTCACGTGACTGTCTTTCGTGATATATAATATAGGTTGCTCTTGTCGTAGGTCATACTCGTTTTATGTGGTTCTTGATTTAGGTTAATTAATTTTAGTTCCAGGCGCTCGAGATGATGAATAATTTATGCACTCTTAAATCAAGAGTACTCACACTTGCAACTAAATATTTTCAATCTACATAAGTAAAACGTGCTTCTAAAAGAAGTATGGCTTGTTACTACGGCTGGACTGCCTATACCTGGTGTGACTGGTCTGTTGTGTCCGTGTAAACACAACTGTGTGTGTATGTTTCTAGTACCCAGTTCTCTAAAATATGTGCTGATACTTCAAGTGGCGTAACAACTATCTTTAGTAAAGTACTGGACATCTCTTTAAATTTTGAAATAATCAACGCTAACAAAGTCGTGCATTTCTCTACTGTGTACATTAGTAGCACACATTAATGTGACATCACTGCGAGATATAGAAATCTCCAAGGTTGTTAACGGTGTAATTGCAAACAGCAAGATAAGTTGATCCTCAGTAGGACGCACGAGGAAGGTATTGAAACCCACATGCACTACTAAATCGTACCGTAGGTAAATGCCCCGTGGAGAGTACGGCTGCAGTCAACCACACATTGTCTACGCTATGGAGTCATTTCCACGGAATTTCCGATGGACAACTGCGCCGACCCAAAGGTCACTGTCTTCCAAATGACTACGACGGAAAGAATTACTGACGCAATGCATTCCTGAACAGTAAAACTTTCCTTCCCTGGTATGGACTCAAGCTCCTGGTGTCTCAACAACACTGTGCAGCACTAAAAGAAGTGCAAAAGATCAGTGGCCATTTTTATCTGCACAATTACATGGAATCCGCTTCTTGCCTTCTTTTTATTGAATTACGCTTGTTTTCTGCAGAATTTTCACTGTACAGAATATTAACTCGAAGATGGCCAGAGATGGATTTCCCTTGTCAGTTTGCATGTAAAAATGACCACAAATCTCTCGTACTTTTTGAATGTTGCAGAAAATTATAACTGTGAGCTTGTATTTCATTGATTTTATCACTTAATACTTTATACTTAAAAGCTTGTATTTAGTTTTATGATTGCACAATGAGTGCAAGACAGTGCAAAAATGTTCTAAAAAGATGGATGCTGCTATATAGAAGGGGAATTAACATTTTCTAATAATGTGTGCAGCATTACAAGCCATTTCAGGCCCTATCAAGGCTTAAAAGGACAAAAGTTTAAACTGACTGGTGTGTGTGTTCTTCATTCATAACCAGTAATAATAATAATAGCATGATGTGGTTCGTGGTTCAGGGAAACGGTGCCTAATCTGGAGGAATAAAGGTCAGAGAAATCAAAATGAGGACACTTTTACCCCGAAACCGGTGTAACGTAATATGTACTTTTTTTTTTAATCTAGTATTTGTTGCATAGTGTAATCAGCAAAATCAGAAAGTTGACACTGCGCCACTAGCGGCCAAAAAAAGATGATGTGTACACCTGCTGTTCTTCTTTATTTTTTTATGGAACCGTCCTCTCTGACATGGAAGAGAAAAGAATTCACAAAATTGGGATACTTCGTAGACGCGGTTTCCGTGTACCAATCAAAATTTTTGTACGGATATCATAACATTGAGATTTGATCTCAAAATAAAATATTTTACGTCTAAAAGATTCCTGTAATACCTTGGAGTTCTGCAGTGGTGCACAATCAGAAGGTTTTCAAAATAGAATTATTATTGAGCGTTTATGCTGTCATCATGTTCCGCATGCAGCTTTGTGAAGCCTTTTGCTTAGGATTTCTTTTAGTTGGTTGGACGCTATGTATATGCCTAGTCACTTTGTGACAGGGTGCTTCCGCTCGTCATTTGTCAAAGTCTATTCATTAAAAAATAAATTCAGTTTGTCATTAATAATTGGAGACAGTTTATCTTGCCACTAGTGAAGAAATGAATGTAACTGTTGATAAAGTGCGTTCTATTAATTATGAGAAATGATATATCCTTAGCCACTAGTTGACCTAGAAGTGGTATGCAGTGTAGTGTTCATGGCACTTAGCAGTCGCAGATTTACATCCTGCATTGCTTTTCTTCTTATTTTTTCTGTGCTTTTTCAATATTTCTCTGTCAACGAGAAAATGTTTTACACAAAACGCCAGCTATTGAAAGTCGCTTGTTTTGTGACCTTCACTGAGAAATTTAAAATCTCTTAAAGAGCTCCTTTGGATTTTGCTATATCGGCGATCATTACAGTCTACAGAAGTTCCCGGAGACTTTCATTTCCTCTTTAGTCCGGAACTCAAAATCGGCTTCGTTTGGAATTACATCGCTTCTATCGCAGACTTTCGGCCAAAGTTGCGCTTAATTTTTCATCAAACGATAATCTCATTGCCGAGCCCGAAAGTCTGGAGCGGTTGAGACAATGAACCATTTGAAGTTTGTCCTTCACGCAAAAGAAGCTTCGATTTTCTTGCGCGTGATTAATGGGACATAAAATTCTCGCGAGCTTGTTCACGGACTGTTGCTTTAAGGAATTCATTTTTTGATGCTGGATATTTCTACGGAGGCAAGACATTTTATTGTGTACGCATTTGTCCTCGGTAGCCATTTTGAAATGCAATACTTGGCTTCGATATAAAACAATATCTATTTTTCCCCTTGTTAATTGAACTTGTCCATGTGTCCCTCTCTACGTGTTAATTAAGCATATTAATTGAATCAAAACTCAGTAAACAGAAGTACTTCTTAGCTGATTATTTTTTAACATTTCTTGTAAAATTGGGTAGAATTTTTTGCATAATCAAAAATATAATAGGTTAATCACGCATATTATTTCAAAAACACGGTGCTTGGTTAAACCTATCGAATTTGGCTTCAGCTATTACAATATTCTTCTTGGCAACATACGAAAAGTTTGTGATAACGCATCTAGAAAATATCGGAATTATAGTACTACGGGCAGTATAATTTTTCATATTTATAGTATTATTATCCGGAAAATTGTAATATTGCCGTTGGGTCTTTGGAGTTATTATGTTTTCCTTCTGTGGCCTCTAAGTTGTCACATTTATCGTACTGCTGGCCGTGCAGTCGTCGCTTTTTCAGTTCATTCTGCTGGAGGTGTAATTGTCTCATTTTCTTGCTACTAGCCATGCAGCAGTTGTCACATTTATCGTGCTGCTAGCCGTATAATTGTCGCATCTACATGCTTATAGCCGTGCAATCGTAGTATTTTATATTGCTAGTCATGCAATTGTTGCGTTTCGTGCTGCTGGCCGTGAAACTGTCGCATTTATTGTACAACTGGCGGGTCGTTGTGTTCGAACAAGGCGGCCTCTCCCAGCGTTACTGCTTGGGTGATATTGGCTAAGCTAGCGCTGTAGTAACTGATAATAATTGCAATAATTTCATTAAATTTATCTACATACTAGTGGCCCGAGCCATCATTATAAATGACGGCAGAAACTTAGCACTTCAGGAATATCCCCGCTGTCTCTTGTGCTTGTTACTGTTCAGAAGACTTCGTCCATGAAAATTGAGCATTCTGCCTAAAAAATTGGATATATATCATCAGGCGTAGTTAAGAATATCACCCGTAGATCCGTTGACCAATGAACATGTCCAGACACGGTCATGCAGGCAGGCTCAGGTCCCTTAGCTGGAGCTTCCGAGTTCCGACCCCGGTATCCACAATACCGTCGTGCGTTCTTCTATTTCTCCCTATATTATTACCACAGAGCGTAACGGAAAGACAAACCAACATTGGAGCAAGCGACTAACAATTGTGTTTTATTATATAAATAGTGGATTAGATTCATTCTAATACAGAGTATTCAAAATGTTTCGCCTAAGGGTAATAATTTCTAATATTTAATTGCGCTGGAAATTAGCCCCTGACATCATTTTGTTACACTTACAGAATCAGGTTAGATAAGTATTGATGATGAGACAATGATTTATACCGGCCAATGTTTTATTTTTTCATTGCTGAAGTTTGTTGAGGCTAATACCGTTTACAAGTTCAATTATTTTGCCCGAATAGAAACGCAGGCTCCATTCTTTTCTGCCAAATCAATTTGAGCGCCCCGTGCCGTCAATCTATAACACTGGTAATTGCCTTTCTGTCGGTTGGGTCATGCCTCAGAGAGACTTTTGAAGTCGCTTTAGCAACTGGCCCTGTAATGACTTTTTTACAGCTTTATATTTTAATCGATGGCTTACAAAATCCCTTTTAATTCTGCTCCTATATGCGAGACACCCTGGGAAAGTAAACTAAATGCATGTTGCAAATTCCGCAGATGCTATTTTACTCAATGGTTTTAATATCTACAGTGGCCTCGTTCGCTTGGTTCGTTAAAGTCGTTATAAGCTACGCCCACTCGACTTAACGTGTTCGGAATTTCAGGCTGGGACTTTGTCTTTGAATCGTGTAGCAGGTGTTAGAAGCAACCCGCTTGTCTTGAGCCGACTGAAAATTCATTCCACGGAGTAAAAGAGTTCTTCGAAGTCTAACGGGTATTCCATTAACTGCTAGTGCCTGAAGCTAGAAAAATTATAGCCATTTCACCTATCACTCATGTTGGTTGAATTTTTATAGCTATTTCAATTAATAATTATCTATGAGTCTCTTACCTTATTATTTATTCCTTCATATTGTTTTGTTTAGTATCATTATTTTATCATATTGAGGTATTTTTTTTAAATAAAATATTTTTTTAAAATCTTTAATTAAAATTATTATAATAATATCGTTAGGGTCTTCCTCCATTCACAGGTTTCATACATGAATTTATGATCACCACAGAATAAGTTTTATAGATAATATTTTATTGATATTACCCTTACGAATAGAGCCCAGCAAACCTGTCTGAATCTCTGAGCAGGTTTGCTGAAAGTCTAATTTCATTTCATCAGTTGGGCAGCATGCCATCAAGAGGCTAAGGATGTGACAACTTTTGTCATATCTCATACGTTCATTAGTGGTCAGAAGTTCGTTTCCGTTCTACATTTTGCAAGGATATACCTTAAATATTTTTTTAAGAGTCTACGCATTGAACCCTGACTAACTTTTATTTATGCGGTTAATTTTATGTTACTTAATTTTTCTCTCGAGGCTTTGGCGAGCCGCTGAGTCGGAACGGACCGTTTTCTTCCCTGGCCTGAACGATTGCATATTTTACCAGTTTCCTTAAACGTCTTTACGACTGTCCAAACTGTTCCATGACGAATGTGCAGTTTTTTTCTTCAATGGGAGATTTACTCTTTCCTTTTTTATAGAGGGATCCTATTGTGTTTCTATCAGTAGCCATTATTTACTTTAGTTTTGATACATTCTTGTTTCTGAAATGCAAAATAAACATGAAACAATTAATTTTAACACTATCTCAAAATTGTGTTGCCGTAAATACTGCGGACTCGGTACATTGTGCACGCGTTAACGACTTGAGGAAAAATTTAATAAAATTGCATATATATATATATATCATAGATGTAGATAAGTTTATTCAGCTTTTACACGTGATTATAATCACTGGTTGTTGACGCACTTAACTAATCGGACAAATTTATTATTTCTATAGTAGGTTCAGTAGTCAGAAGCGCACGTTATTGTCACGTTCTGTGAATAATTTTTCAAGACGTTTCCTTAGACGGCACATATTTTTCTCAAGTGTTATACCATGAAATGGAATAATATTAACGATAATACTTTTTATTTCTCATAAAGTTATTTGATTAAAATTCTTATTCCCAGACTGTAGGGAACATTCTCTAAGCCCTAAGGAAATATACAATTTTTGAAATTTACAGTTCAAGCAA
Organism: Parhyale hawaiensis; assembly: GCA_001587735.2. NCBI lineage: Eukaryota > Metazoa > Arthropoda > Malacostraca > Amphipoda > Hyalidae > Parhyale > Parhyale hawaiensis. The sequence continues at coordinate 21,628,620 of LQNS02278083.1, forward strand.
ACGTTTTAACCGATCAAATTGTTACGTTATTGACAGTAAGGTACAATATAATCACAGGAAATCGTTGTTCGAATGTCTAAATGAGCTACTAACTGCTCTTTGAAGCACAAAATTTAATACAAGTTACCTGCGAGTCAAAAATTATCATGAACTTTTTCTCAAAAGTCTACGGGATTTGGTACCCGCATTTCTTTTACTCCATTGCCCAGCTCGGTCAGTCACCCATCACAGATGATGGATAACAGTATTGAACGGAATAGTTGATTTCTAAAAAGTCTTACAAATATCACTGGTGAAACTTTATTCTCTATTGAAATGTTTTTATTTTTTTGTGATATGAATACACAAAATGTTCTACGCCACTTGTGAAAGCCAATCGTTTTCCATTAACCTTTGGGAATTACACGCGATCCTCACTTTATACTGTACCACTTTATACTTTTACCCACTATAGCGGGATATCTTAGTTCTAGACTATCCATCAATCTTGAATTCACTTTATAGGGTAAGTTTACGTAAGCCACTCCTACTCCTCTATTTCCTGATTTTTTCATGAGTCGACACCTCTAAACTTAGAAATTAAGGCCTTAATTTACTGTGACTGATGATACTGTTAGCATGAAAAAAGAAAAAATTCACAGCGTAGCATATACTTTTTGGAATGGTAAAGGGAAAGTATTTTCGTAGGATTTTATCCCGTGACGGCATCATATATGACGAGCATCACCTATGCCGTATATGCAAACACAGGAAGATTGATCTCTCGACCCCTGGCAACTTTTGTAAATTATTAATTATGTCTCCTTAAAGCAATGGAACCTAGCTACCAAGAGACGACGGAAATTGACCATCAATAAGAAAATAATGTTTAATGACTTAAGCGAGTAAAAAAGGGGGCTGATATTGCTGAAAAGTTCAATATTGCAGAATCGACAATAAAGCTTATCAAGCAAAATGAAGGACGTATAAGAATGTGTGCAACTTAGATTTCATAATAAAGATGGCTTACAAGAACGTTTAAATACATAGTCCAATAATACATAAATTTCAACATTGCCTCAATAAACGTTTTCTACTAACCTTAAACTTAGAGTGGCACCCAACTATAGCGACGGATTCAAACCATAGCAAACTCTTCGGAACTATAAAGTAAGGATCACCAGTAGTCATTTTTCCACAATGTAACCATCTTTTTAGACCTGCGTATAATTACCGCCAATTATCTGTCCCTACCTCTTCCACTAAACCGTCAGTGTACTTATCCAAGATACTTCGTGGCCTATTTTTCATTTAACTTGAACTTCCGCTTTACTGCTCCTAAGTGCAGCCTTCTCCCTCCTCACGTTATCTCTCTTTTTTTCACCCTACATGATCCTACCTTGTTATTGCTAGAAACACAGTTGCACTGACTAGGGTGAATTCAACTGACAGGCGCACTAATCTCTTATTATATTTAATTAACAGCATCAAGACCATCTACTCCTTTACCGAACATTTGACTAATGGCAAGAAAAACAAGCAAGCAAAACTTAGAAGTGTATAAAAAGTTACACCAGGTATTCCTTAACCGACATGAACGATACTGTGGTAATTCTCATCATTTGAACAACATAGTATTAATGACCATGAGGTTTTTTCTTCATTATTTTAACTTTTCCATTTGCTATTGCTCATATGTATGATCAATCTTTTTAAAAACCATCAGTATTTCATAATGCTACTTTAAAGCACTTCAGATACTTATGTCTGAAGATGAAGCATTTACGATTCCGCGTTCCAAAAACTCTCACTGAAAGTTTAAACATTCGTCAGCATGAAATGTTTTCCATAACAGCGTTATAGTTGCGCTTCAGTTTATTTTCGTCTTTTCACATTGCGTCTACACATGTCGAACGTTTGATGAAAATCAAGTGATGTTCAGTGTCTTGCTTTAAAAACTTTCAATGTTGTTTCTTTATTTCATTTATTCTAAAGCCAAATTTTAAGAAATCATATTGTTAATTTGCAATGAATACGGCCTGAAAATTTTTTATTTAATTGTTCTCTCTATTTTTTTTTCATCAGATTTATAAAGCCATATTATAAGCAATTTGGCTGCTGTACATGTATTTCTTCCAAAGTCCTAATGGTCAAATTTCACACAGTTACGGATGGATCGATATCTACATATGTGCTATCGGAAGCCGTTTTTATTTTTCAGTCCTACATACGTCTTGTCTTCAGAAAATACAAGTAGACCAATTATTTTTTCAAGCGAGCTGCTCTACATTCGCAATGTCCCAGTGACCCAGCTTCGAAACATTTTTTGTTTTGCCCTAGTTTGCTTGCCATTGGTTCCCGGATGAATAATAGCAATTGAGGTTAGAGCAATGGACCGACGCGCACTACCATTTGAAGATATTGAGTGAACAGCGTTCTCCGATTTAATTGAACAGATGACACAGAAAATGCTTGCTTCATCAGATTGCATCCTCCTCGGATTGTTGGAAGAACTATCTGTTTTAGTGTTATCGAGAACAAGCAATTACGTATTACAATCGTGTTTGGCACTTTCATGAAATGATTCTTGCTCTGCTGCAATTTACAAGAAAGAGATATAGTTGAACGTGCATGCTATTCACTGGTAAACGAATTATACTAAATATAAGCACATCTTTCTTATATCAACAGAAAGACGTCCTTTTCTCAATAAATATAGAGTACGTTGAGATAAGATTGAGGCACAATGCTTTTTGAATCACGAATCACTATCAACATCTCGATAATTTACCGTTTTTATGATGATATTAAGACCACGTTAGGGCCGATAGACACGAATTTCACATCTTATGGCAGCCAGTACCCTCTGAGTGTCACCTGACCTACCACTGCAAGGTTGTTATCATCGGTGATATGCAGCTCACAGAGTTATGTTATTCATACGGCCGGCACTAGAATAAGTCATGATGCAGTGAAAGGTTAAGCTAGATTTACACGGTAGTGAGATTAGCATAATTTCTAAGCTCAGCGTCGTGTTGTTCTTCCGTATCCTTGTTAGTAAACTGTGTATCTACCACATGACTTTCTACAATGTGAGCTGCTGCGTCTTTTCGCTTTTGGAGTGTCACTGTGAAAATTTTAGCTTCCTCTTTTGTATCTTGAGTGACTAAGCTGACTAAACGAATTTCAGCCACACATTAGGACGCTAAGTTGAGAAAACACGTAGATTTGACTGGCGTGTCAGCACGCCATAAAGCCCGTTGCAGACGAACGTCTTTTGTCCTGTGTTTTCATGGCACCGCGTCCGAATGCGTTGCTGTGTTGGTGCAAACAGCAAAAAAAAGCACTGTTTTCTGAGACGACATTCGCTAAAAGCTTGAAAGACACAAGATACTGTACAAGTGACACGGACTAAACCAGAGCATAGGACGGTAAACATTTTATCGAAACTTTTGGTAGACACGCAGTCGCGTTGGCAAGGCCGGTCCGAAATATTCGAGCGCGGTGAAGTAAAAATACAGGACAAAAGACCATCGTCTGCAATGGGCGTTAGTCTAAAAAATTTCTATTTTCAATTACGTATCACAAAAGATTCGGAGCTTTTCCTGCATTTACTAGTGTGATTAAATCTGATCTTAAACCTTGCGGCAACTTTGAATACTTTCTACTAGCTTATTGTACTGCTCTGGGAGCACACTCACTGATGTGAAGTTTTGTGCCTACATTCGATAATTTTATATTCCGTGTTATCGAAGCTCCAGTAAACAGAAGTGGCTTACCTTGGAGAGGCCGGAAATGGCTGCACGGAACACCCGTCCGTGACAGTGAGCCGCACTGACGGATCTCTGTGATCTCTAGTAGAGATCGTTCCATATTATGTTGGGAATTGCCTCCTTAATCCTTAACATTTTTTGAAAACCATTCAGCTTAGCTTTAGTTAGCATATAAAATTTGATAGTTCATCTGCAATTACAGTGGAAACTCTATATAACAACCACAACTGTTGCTTTAAAACAATATCTTCCACTTGTCTAAACTCAAACCGAACACAGTTCTGTTTCCGCAACTCAGATGTACAGAAGAGAACTTCATGTTGCTTTACCGTTCGAGAGAATAATTTACTTCGTTTTCAAAGGCTTCGAACTTTTTAAAATGTCAGTTACAATGAGAATTAGCTTCATCCATTAATGCCTTGACGTAATTTTTGAGAAATTTTTGAGATCTAATATTATGTTCCCTTCATGCAATTCAAAGAAAAATTTCTTAACCAAAGCAGTTCTGTGAAATATTTTTTGGATAAAAGTCAAAATTCATTCTTACTGCCTCCTAGAATGCCTTTCTATACACTTTTCCATACGAACAGTCTGCCTTTCTAAAATCTTTACGAATAACTACTGTTGAGTCAATGAGGAATGACATCCAGTGTTTTAACAACGACTCCACCTTAGCTCGAAAACATCAAATCAATTTCGTTTAATGTCACTTTTCACAAGCCTAAAACACGAAACCCCAAACTGATGCAGTGGGGGGATGGTAAAACTAAAAATATCTACAATGTAATAAAAACCGATGTGTATTTATCTGGGTTCCATGTGTATGATGTACAGTATATTTGTATGATCTGAGCTCGCCTGCATGAACGTGTCTGGACATGTTCATTGTTCAAAGGTGCTACGGGAGATGTCACTTAACCACGCCTCATAAGATATATTAAATTTTTTAAGTAGAATGCTGAATTTTCATTTAAGAAGCTTTCTGAACAGTAACAAGCACAGGAGACAGCGGGGGTTTTCCTGAAGTGCTAATTTTCTGCCGTCAGTTATAATGACGGCTCGGGCCTCTAGCAATAAAATAAAAACTGCTTTAGTCCACATTGCTAGCTCCCCTAAAAGAATTTCGGCCGAACTATTGTGCGTAGATTTGTCTACAGGGAAAATCCCTACAAACCCCTGTACTCGCAACTGTTCGTGTGCTTTTTGAACGGTTAACTCAACATTGACATCGTCAATGTACGCGAACATGTTCTCAAGTATTGATAACATTTTAGGTTAGAATCAAAAGACAAAACATCTACCTAAATGGTATGCCATATCTGAATCTCAACATGAACGTTCTCAACTGGTGAATAATATTTTAAGATGAAATGAAGATACCTAAACGACGTAACATTACTTAGAACACGGCCACGTTTAAAGTCTCCAAAATATAGACAGAAAGGTTATACTTTATTAATTTAATGGATCATTTCGTATATTTTCTTACACAATAACGGTTAACGTCATCCCTTACTCTCAGATGCACAGACCAGTCAACTTTCTCGACGTTCTCTTTCTCGGGATGAAGGAAATTGGTCCCAAATAACAGAAGGATGTGTTAGATGTATGTAAGGAAGGGTGTACACTGAAGGTACATATTTACCGGCACATGACAATATTCCATGATATTCAAATGTCACCATCACGGGACAAGCGTAATAATTTTAATATTGCAAAACTGGCACTGAGCGCTTGGTTAAACTTTTTTTTTTTGCACTAAGAGAATTTGAGAAAATTTTATCAGGTTGTATGAAATGTGTTGGAGGAAATTTTCTATGTTACGAGTAANAGGAAGCGTGTACACTGAAGGTACATATTTACCGGCACATGACAATATTCCATGAATATTCAAATGTCACAATCACGGGACAAGCGTAATAATTTTAATATTGCAAAACTGGCACTGAGCGCTTGGTTAAACTTTTTTTTTTTTGCACTAAGAGAATTTGAGAAAATTTTATCAGGTTGTATGAAATGTGTTGGAGGAAATTTTCTATGTTACGAGTAAGAGTAGAAATTAATTTTCATGTCGTTGTTTGTTACCAGAATTTCTTGGTGTATACGTATTAGACTTCATGTATTGGACGTATTTTACTTGGTATTGGATACATTCGAAGTTTCTCCATATTATCAATAAGGAGTTGAGCCAGATGGATCGCCAAAGCAGGAATCTCTAGAGAAACTGTTTGTTGAAAATTCTTTTGCAGAAAAAAGTACACCGGATAGTAAGTTATTAGATTTGAAGACAATTTGATGTGAGACAAAAAAATCAATCGTTTCAGTGTGAAAGAGCCTGCAAATAATGCACATACTGTTCAATACAGTTAAATTTTTGAGTGGAAAATATATGCATCAAACTTTTTTAAAGTAATTTCCTGCACTTTAAGCCTTTTTGTACAGCACACTCAGTCTACCAACAAATTGTGTTGTTAGTTCCACTAATCTGTAGGACTACTTGCACGCCACCCTTACCGTCAGTCTCAGCGCGTTCGGAAATTATGCAGGTTTACCTGCAGCGAATTTGCTTCTTCAGTTCGTCTCAGCGAAGGCAAAGTTTAAAGCAGCGACGACCTCCAACTCTGCTGCATCTGACACGGATCACCAAACGTCTAATTTCCAAATTGCTTCCAATTTCCTGCGAGCCAAAGTTCTTCATGCAAATATTTTAATTGGCTTCCCTTTCAATTGAATCTCTTTGAGCTCGTTTATTTGCAGACGGTTTCAATGTATTTACAATGGTGATTTAGTTTCAGGGAATTCTTCCCAGGGGCTGAGATTCCTTTCATCAGTTTGTCTCGATCCAAATAGCGCAGCTAATGATGTGATCACTTCAGAGTGCAGCATTTTTTAGTTTGATGAATTCTCGAGTCCTTCAGCACTAGACTGAATGCCCAAAAGATCTTTTGAATCGCCAAGACATTCATGGAACCAATTTCTTTGTACAGTATACTCACTTAATTTTACTAAGCAAACTAACTCAACAGCCGGAGAATGGTCTAAATTCAGAGCACAACTACTATAGAGTCATATAACTGACTTTTATTTGCAAAAAGGATCAATACCTGCAATCGTTTGAGTTTCCCATCTATCCCATTGTTAGCTTCAAACATCCTCAACCTATAGTGGTGGTAAACTTTATCCCCATCGGCACAACGATAAATGAGAAGGATGATTTAACACAGAAACTATAAATACCTTGGCCCAGTCTTGCCATGCACCCGTTTCCCACTGGCCTACACGCTACACGTTTGTTCATACCACAAATATATAAATATTGCTATGTCTATTAAATTTATGTTTAATTTATCCGTTCCTATAAAGTAAGTCCTCGTTACAGGAACGGAATGAGAATCTTGCTGCATGCCGGCATCACATTCATCATTACTAGAACGGTAAAAAACAACATCTTCAGTTTGTCTTCTTATTTAATTCTCTGGAGAAGTTCATGCCTACAGTGTGAAAGATAAATTCACTGTGATGGCTGCACAGTACAGTAGAGTTATTACAACTAGCAAGTCTACTGAGCACGTCATATGTTACTTCGATTATTTCAGCTCAAGTAATACGAGTTAGTCCAATTAGATTTATCCCGTTGTTGCAGCAGCGTTCGAAAAGTGAACCTGCGGCAATGTAATTTAGTCGATTAGTCGATCTGTACTTTTAGATAACGTTCCATTACCCCTAAAAACGCAGCCATGCACCATGTCGTGCAGTTCACTCTTGCACCAAACTGACAGCTTTAATTAACGTAGTCGTCATATAGGGGAGTGTTTTCTGCCATAGGTATATCTCGTTTTGTAGTTCAGTGCAATGTTTGTTCGCTTGGAAGACGGACTTAGCAAAGTCAAGAACATGCATTTAGCTTTTCACACAAAAACATGCATCTGAGTGCATTCGATAGGGGTGAACGCTGGTTAATTTGTTTAGAGAAATACGAGCTATCATCTAGTTTGTTTTATACTCTTTTTCTCTCCAGCGTTCCTGAATGGAATATTTATAGGGAATGAGAAAGTTGTATTTTACAGTAAACTTCTATCGGTAGTATTAGAAGGTTTCAATATAATGTTATACTTACCTATAATGTATCATAAATTCCTGTACAGGCACTGAATTTAAACATTGTTTTCCCTCCATAATTACTATCATTTGCTAAAGACATAAATTTCCTGGAAAATCCTTTCAATTTGCCCAGAATCCTAACTCTCCCATCAACGGATCATGCAGTAACATGAATAGTGTCACACAACGCGCACAATTTTTATACTGTATAGGGCTACCACATCGATAATTATTGAAAGAATATATTATAAAGAAATTGAAATGGTAAAGTGGAATGTATGTTTGGCAGGATAAAGTTAAATTTCTCAATGAAGCCTTGACATATGACGCTATCACTCTAAGATGATTTTTTATTTTAATTAAGCCTTCATTAGCACTTTCCACTATCATCTTGGTCGTAGAGGATCTGACATCGCCTGTAGACTACTTTCAATATGGAGTAATTTGCGTTTGTACGCAGTAAACTACATTCTCTGAAAGTTGTTTTTATCCAAAAATACTTAGAGACTGTTTAGCGAAATATTATTGTGTGTAGTTTACCGAGCTTTCACTGAAGCCTCTGACTTCTGCTTATGCCCTTCTAAGATTTCGACCCAGCATGTAGCCTATACTTTGTCCATTTTATCAAGGCCGTTTGGGCGAGGTCAAATTCATCTACAGCGTTGCCAATTCTATGGGCATTTCTGAGAATTCTCTTTACGCAGGTAGTGGGCGGGACAAAGAGATAGACCGAACAAAATTTCAGAAATGTCAATACAATTGGCTACGCTGTAGAGGATTTTAATCACGCCCAAACTGCCTTGATAAAGTGGACAGGGTATAGTGCATCTCTTCCTAACTAATGAGATATTTTTTCAGTGCCAGTGCAGATGTTTGCGACTGGCTTATTTTGACTAGTGGGATGTTCAAAATCAGGATTAGATTTGGTAGTCCGCTGAGGCTTTCCGTGCTTCAATTACCGCTCCAATACTCCGTACTACAGCGTGGGTGTCCTTGTTGCATGGGCTTCGCACTGCTCGTAATTAATTAAAACCGGATAGTAGTTTAATTTTCCGCAACTTCACGGAGTACTAACTTATCATACCAACTTGAATGCATGTTATGATATGTATGATGCCGCTTTTTTTGGGGGGGAGAGGGTCTTCTCCCGCTTACATATTCGCCTTTTAGAATCGTGGTGTACCATGTTTGACACTCACGGTAAGGCGTTGTTGCTGCGGCAGAGTTAAATTGTGCGTAGAAAGGTTATTCTCTACGTCACGTGTGGCCAGGATGTAAAGAACGTAACGGGAGGACTAGCATCGAAAAGTGACGTCATCAATGACGTCAACATCGACGAACGGTACAGCTGAGCATCATATGAGTATTTCAAGTAATTTTGCCGTAAAAATCATCCTCAATTGTAAATTTCATCAGCTAAGCATATTAATAAATGAATAGAAGATATACCAATTAACAATAAGAATTATCGGTAGAAACTTGCAGAGAACACTGGTGGCAACTTCACAGCACCATGGGCAAGATCTGGGCCAGTATGGAGCCCTGTTTTAACTTCTTCTTTGAAGTGGAGCCTTATTTACACTTCATCTTCAGTTCACATTGCTGTTCAATAAACACATTCAAACATATCGCCGTATTTTTCGACCTAATTCAGATATATAATCTCCCGCTCCCGACTATAGCCAGCAACTTGAGCTGCACCCATACACCACACACGGTACCGGTAAAATGGTTGACGTCAAGTCCAGAAAGTTTAAGCAATAACTGTTCCTATGGTTTCTCTCGCTCAAAAATATAACACTGCTTATACTTTTGGCGAGGATTAGGAGCTCAACCTACGAAGGTTTTAGGTCCGACCCCCAAATACTTTGACTCGTCGGTGTGACGTCATTCGGTGCCGTGTGGTCAAGGCTAAGTTTTATTTTAGTCCCATTGAGTCCTCCCGTTACACTCTTTGCTTCCTGCGTGTGGCCATCGAATCGAGCAAGTTGATTGTTCGTCCACGAAAGTCTTTGTGAAAAGTAAGATAAAAATTATGTAAATGCGGTGTTAACAGCACTGCTAAGTAAGCAAATATACGCTGTCGTCTAACTAAATAGAGATATTGTTTTTAACTGACTGACATAAAATTAAGAGACGGCCCTATAAAAGAAAAAAAATCACGTAATAATATAATTAGACTGTCGCTTCACTCGTCAACTCAGTTACAACCATTATTCGTCTCTTCATGTACTTCCTCAGCTCGCCATTCCCACGTGTGACTGATCTCCGTGCGTGGTATACTACATATCCTTTCCTTTCACTCATATGAAGCACTGCATAGTGGCTGCTTCTAATTATGCGCCAACGTCTATTTACAGTAACTTAACTCGACACTAACGTTCAACATTTTTACGTATGGAGCAGTCGAGTTATTTCTTTGCGTTGAAGCAAATTCGATAGACTACAAAACACAAGGCACGCGAACTGAGTTTCCAATATCGCTAGTCTCTGCTCCTCACAAATCATGGAGAAATCAGCCACCGAAAACTCCCACTTGACTAGTCTTTTCCCTCTCTTTCTTTGTTCAAGGTGCAAATGTTCTCATCTCTGCATAAAACAGCCAACTGCTATTATATTTTCACCACTTTATTGAGGCGATTCTCGCCAACCACCATCCAAATATATGCCTTGGTCATAATTTCACTGGAATTCGCGTCTTTCGCTTAATATCACGAGGCTTCATCTATACAAAATGTACTATTTTCGCATCTGCAGATCCTCTTTGAAGCAGAGCTTCCCGTTTGATGCAGATTCTTGTAAAGGAACTTGCTCCATAATTTGCGAAAACTTCAACCTAGCAACTTCCTCATCTAATTGAATACGCTGGTCAAAGTAGAACCTTAAAGATGGACGTGCTCGTGAAATCATAAAATAAATTCCTAAACTTATATCAGCAGCCTTTAAGTTACGTAAAAAGTACGTTTGCTTAATATATAAATACAAGTGTTGCATCATAAATACACAACGCAAAAGGAAAAAGTCTCGATTTTTTTCTCGCTAAAACCGTGCGTTTGGCATTGAACTCGTCCATAATGTGGAAGCAGAAGCAGTGGGTACAAAACGCTCGAGAAACAAAGGCTGGCATGCTGAGACTCGCTTCTAATTGAAGCCATCAACTGGCACACCAGTCTCGACCCTTTGTCTTCTGGTGCTGCCAGCAGCCTACTTTGCATTCTTGTCAAAATCAAATTAAATACAGCTGCGAGTATTTCACTATTTTATCCATGGGTAAAAATAGCTACTCTTGTGTTATGTATTTTATGCTAAGCCGTGACACACTTTGTATGCCTTCATAGCACCAGCGGAAAAGCCAATATTTATGTATTCTCTGTGAAGCAAAGGATAATTCGAAATATCCCTAAGCAGTGTCTTTTGTGTCAGGTTATGGTGCGCTTTACATAAATCATTTTACAGGAAACAGTACTAAGCTAAATGCAAGCATTTTAATATTTCTCGTGAAAGAAAGATAACCTGAAATCACATTTTGCAGTGTGCTTCGTGTTATAAGGTATAGTATAATATACGATATTATCAACTGGAAAGTTAGAATATACAAAACACTGTAATTTCTTTTCTCAAATTCAAGCTAAATTGATATTTTCTCAGCCCTCATTTGCTACCTGCCGCCCCATGGCACACTCTGACTTTCTTACTCGTAACGAAGCGAACTTTAGCTCAGACAACGCAACATTTTCTTTGCTGGATAAGATACGGTATCGTGTGCATATCGCTTACGTGCTTTGTTTCGTGCGAGCCCACAGTACACGTAGCATTTCCTACAGAAAGGTCAATATTTAGGGCGCACGGTAGCGAAACGTGCTATACCAGCGCATGGTATTCTTTTTGCACTCCTTGCTAGGATATACCGATTGGACGCATAGAATAGTGTATTTACTTTGTGGAAATAGAATAATCAGTACTAAATAATAATTCACGTCGTGTTTTTATTTATTTATTTATTTATTTATTTATATGTTTATATCTTTCCAGTCACGGTCTATGGGATTAAGATAGGAGAAAATTCTGATTTCAAAATGTAAAAAAAAGTGGGGTACCTTGCAATTTTTTTCGGCGAAAAAAAAAAGTTGGGTACCTTGGAATCTCTTTCTTCAGTATTAGATAGGGGGAAAATGAGGAAGCCCAAAAGACGGCGGGGGTTTTGATGAAGTGTTAATTTTTTGCCGTAATTTATAATGACGGCACGGGCCTCTAGAGTACTTATAATGTATACCTACGGATGCACTTCAGTTTTTTAATTGTTGCTCCCAATCTGCGTATAAAGCAGAATTGATAGTTCTTAAAACATTTTGAAATATTGTCATAGGAATGAGTGGCAATCTTGGGTAATTGTAGTCATGCTTCACCTTTCCTCCCTCAGTTGGAGCATAACACCTTCGCGTTTCTTGTCTGCCCGTTCATTTCCTGTTAGCTAACAAGCGGATTTCATTTTCAATTGCACGCTTGTTTCACTCCAAAGACTTTTGAAACGCCACTGGCTGTTGCTCAGAAAAGCTTCTCAAAAATGTCCGCATAAATTTAGGACAAGTAAGTAAAGCCAAGTAACGAACTTTCAAAATGTAAGTGATGAGCTGTCTCTGCCCTATTACTCTTTACATATATGCATATACAAGAAAAATAATAACTGGATAAAGTTTCACTGTGAACTAAAATGCAATGCCGGAGGGAGACGGATAGTGTGTCGTGCATTCCTAATGCCATCCTGAATAGAGGACTTCGCGGTGAACCTCCAACTCGAAAACAAGCTCGTCTGTCTTCTGCCGGTGTTTTTATTTGCTTCCGATGGCTGGACGGCCGACGTTTGCTGCGTACATATATACGGTGAGCCTCAACGCTGGGGTTCTACCATCAACAGTTTTAAATTCATTCCTGGAGATTTCGCTTATTTTTACTACTTATTCACCAGCTTAATGGTGTGTTCTTAACAAGTTTAATGCTGTCATCAGTGGACCTTACCCTAGAGATTTCACTGTATCCTGCAGCAGTTCCTCCTGAGAGAAAGTGCCATCAACAATTTTAAAATTAACTCTAGAGTTTCCGCGATGTTCTATTATATTATCTGCTGCTCGAATCCTACCTTAATGGCTTGTTCCACTGTAGCATAGACCGCAACAGGACTTGACTCTAAGGTTCAAGTGGCCTCTGACGCTGGCGACCAAACTGGGAAAAATGGGATTTTCTCAGGAGCTATTAGGAATATGTCCAGACACGGTCATGCAGACCAGCGCCCAGCGTCCCAGCCGTATCCAAGATACATTCTCCGCAAGAAAAATGTTGGGTAACTTGGAATTTTTTTCTTCAGTATTAGATAGGGGTAAAAGAATAGCTCTTGAGAAAATCCCATTTTTCCGTTGCCGACTTTTGGCCGCCAGCGTCAGACCTAAGAGTCAAGTACTGTTGCGGTCTATGACTGTAGTAATATAAAATATAGCCAGTACTGCACTTTATGCTTGAGACATTGTTTTCTGCTGCCTTCTTTACCGAACGAAAGCTTAATTTCTGGATAATTTTTTACTCTATTCATACAATCGGCAGTGTTGGACAGATTTTTACGTCGTTTACAATTACTTGGAAGGTAAATTTCTGATTTGGTCAAACTAATTTCATGCTTACAACTATACTGCGCATTTTTATAAAATTTCCATTTTCATTACATGTTTAATTCCTCAAAAGCATTAATTCAAACTAATTCTTAACTGACAGTCGACAGTAAGAGTATATAATGATTCTTTATATGTATATATACAGAGCTGTCCAATGCAACCTACCGAACTTCAGATAATGCGCTCATTCGCAACTGACGTTCTACCATAAGAGTACTGCTCATCGTTCATGAGACAGTGATGTATATCCAAGAGAATACTACCGAAGAACAGCAGTAGGCTCCTGATTTATCCAAAAATGATAGAGAACGCCGATTGTTGAACCTCAGAAACGAACATCGGCAGAGTTAATTCCAATACATTATTTAATCAGAAAAAATCCATTTGCCTCGGTAACTTCGAACATATAATCCTAACACGTGATAGATATCCGTCACATGCCTCATTAGTTTCAAAAAGATAGTGAAATCTTCGGTTATTCTATTTTTCTCCAATGATTTTGTGGCAGCTCCAGTATCCCATTATTTTCTCAAATGATAAATTGTTTCGGCTGGGGCCATTTATTTTATATCCGTGAGAAATTACTTCTGCCAGGAACGGCATAACTCAGCGTATTGATTGCTCAATAAATAAGGAAAGGGTATCACGCATGACTTCGAGGTAACGCTATCGAGAGATGATCCATACTGAGCTGAATGGTTCGTATTCAGCAGTCTGAGGATCAGTGATAATGTTATGTAAACGTGACTGAATAATTCATTGTCAGAGGATGGAAGACCAGTAATAATAATTATAGGTGCCGTAAACGTAACTGAATAATTCATAGTCAGAGGATGGAAGACCAGTAATAATAATTTTAGGCGCCGTAAATGTGACTGTATAATACATATTCAGAAGTCGGAATACCAGTGATAATGTTGAATAAATGCGGCTGAATTAGTCGCAATTAGAAGTAGGAAGACCACTGACTATAACGTTATGTATAATTCATGATTCATATTCACAATTATTCATATTCACAAGTTGAAAAACCAAGAGTAAAGTGTCTTCTAAACGTGTTGCATAAGCAACAGAATTTTAAATGAGAGAAAAAATCGAGACTTTCGAAACGCTTCCAAATATTGAATAATATTACGAAATGACTAAGAAACTTTCAGCGCTGCGGTATTTTCACTTTATTCTATTATGATTCAGCCAAACGAATGTCGTGGTAGGCTGTAAGCGCGAAAAAATTTCCAGATAATATATTTTCCAATCCAGAAAAATATTTTAGCTTTGATGCGAGCTTCTGAGAAAATAATTATTGACATCCTGAGCTTTCCCTGAAAACTATCTTCTCTCCTCTCGGAACCTACTTTGCTGTAAAGAATATTGCAATTCATAATCATGCATGAGAGCGCCAATTAATCATGAAGAATTTCTAAGCCGACTGTTGGTGGAGTGCCCCCCGGGTTGCAATTTAGAAATAGTATTATCATCATATTTATTTTCTAGTTTATGAGTATTATTTTCAACGTTTACTTTGAGCTCTACTCTTTTTATCTTATCCCTATTATAATTCTGCTTGTCCTTCCGTTCATTAGTTAGTTCCTCAGTGTGACCGTGAAGCTTCCATTAGTATTATTTAGCTGGGGGAAAATTAAGGCTTACTTGACGTAGCCTTGATACGACTTGGAAAGGAATCAACAGGAGAAAGAGTGATGTCAAAATTTTATCTGCTGCTGCTCGCAGGACTTAGGTAGAAGATTCCCTGCACGACTTAAATGCGGTATTTTTCACCCTTCGTATGTACGATAAGGGCCCGAAGGCATCAAAATTGAGGAACAATAATTATTCTTTTGTTCTGTAGAATTATCACGGGTTCCTTCAGCATTAGTTAGAGGAAAATTAGGGAGGTGCGGGTCTGAGATATCATTGAAGAACATTGCTTTTATTCTGTGAAATTTCCACAGGTTACAGCCAGTTGGTTTATTTTTAGCTTTTATTCTTTGCGCACATTTTTTTATCTCAGCCAAGAAGGTTATGTTTTCGTCATGTTTGTCTGTCTGTCTGTCTGTTGTGTGTTTCTCTGTCTGTATTTCTGTCTGTTTGTTTGTTTGTCAGCAAGATAACTCAAAAAGTCATTGACGGATTTTGACAAAATTTACAGGAATTATTAGGTAGTTAGGAGGAACAGATGATTATTTTTTTTTTTTTTGTGAAGATCCGTTCATCCGTTTGTTTGTTTGTTTGTTTGTTTACCAGCCTCATTTTTCTCAATGCTATAACTCAAAAAGTTATGGATAGCTCGTTATAAAATTTACGTGAGATGTTAGGTATACCACAAAGAGTAAATGACCAAATTTGTGCGATGATCTGTTAGTTCGTTCGTATGTTTGTTGCTGTGTTTGATTTTATGTTTGTTAGCGCAATAACTCAAAAAGTTTTGAATGAATCTTCATGAAACTTACAGGAATTTGTTTGTGATGTTAAAAGACATCAATGATTAAATTTTGGTGCAGATCGTTTGATTCGTTTCTATTTTTGAGTGGTGTTTGCTACACAATAACTTCAAAAGTTTTGAATGGATCTTTATGAAATTTGCAGGAGTTGTTAGTAATGTTAAAAGGCAAAAATAATTAAATTTTGGTACAGATCGGTTGGCATATTTGTATGTTTGACTTATGTTTGTCATAATATTTGTTAGCAGCATAAGTCAAACAGTTATGAAAGGATCCTGAAAAAATTGCAGAAGCTGTTAATACTATTAAAAGGCACAAAGGATTAGATTTTGGAGTTGATACAAAAGAAATCATGGTTTCTGAGCCAAGTTGAATTTTTCGTTACAGTTGCCGTACTTGGCGGAGATATGCGCTCCTAGAGTGCTCTAGTTAGTACTAGTTTCAGTGCCTTTTGCAGCATTTATTAACTTCATTCATATCATTGGTATGATTTTCATTGTTTACTTTATCTTTTATTTGTTTTATCTTTTTGCCTCCACCAAGGAGATAATGTTTTCATCGAACCGTATGTTTGTCTGCCAGTCTGTTTCTCACTAAGATAACTGAAAAATTTGGTGACGAATCTGTACGAAACTTGCAGAGATTGTTAGGTATGTTTGGAGGACCAGATGATTAACTTTGTTGAAGGTTCGTTCAACCGTTTTTTTTTTTTGTTAGTCTGCCTCTTTTAATTTTTTTTCTCCGTGGCACAACTTAAAAGTTTATGGACTGATCTCTGTGAAATTTACAGGAGTTGTTTACAATTGGGGTTATTACCCGCGGAGCAAATGACCACACTTTTGTGTTAAACTGTTTGTCCGCTTGTTTATTTATCTCTATGTTTCCATTTTTATCAGTAAGATGACTTAAAAAATTAAGAACCGATCTTCATGAAAGTTGCAGAAATTGTTGGGAATGGTAAAAAACACGAATGATAAAATTTTGGTGATGATCCGTTTGTCCACTGGAATGTGTGGCTAATGTTTGTCAAAATGTTTGTAAAATTGACCAAATGTTGTTGATGATGAAAAGTGAAGCCTAGTTTTTGGACCAGGTTGAATTTTTCGTCAACGTTGCCTTGCTTGACGGAGATACGCGCTCTCAGAGTCCTCTCCTTGGCATTATATTCAGTGCAACCATTCATTTTCCTATTTCCTCAATCCTTACAAGAAGTACTGCTACTCTTTTGAGAAGAGTGAGCAGCGGAAATGCAGAATATTTAGCACTTTCTAGGAACTTATATGCTGTAAATCTGAGGTTCATATATCCGTCTCTCTTATCCTCTTTGCCACCAGGAGCTGAATGTTCTCTTATCTAATTCTTGAAGATCATGACAGGGAGACGGACCAACCAAACATGCAATCTACGAAACTGTGTTTTATCATATCGTGAGACTAATTACTGATCAAAATAATTAATCTGCGTGCTAATTTTGAAAAAAGAAAAAAAAACGTTAAGCTGTTTACCGCCACAAGGGACCCCCCCCCCCGCGTCCTTTAAGTAAATGCACTAGTTGATGTGAGTAAACCATTAATTTAACGCTAAACATTTTCTGCACTATTCAAATGATTTCATTGTAACGTATCCCTGGCTACAGCCCTCTACAGCGTAAGCATGGTCGTATTGGGAACAGCGGTTGCGCCTGACTCTGCGATGCATTTTCACCGGGCTAGCGATGGTGCATGCACCATCGACTTGCGTGTGTAGAAATTCACGTAATTTTTTTATTACACTATTTTAGATTAATGCTTGCTATTGCTATGCTCCAGTTGTTTAAAAATGTGCCAATATGCCGTCAACGTGTTTTTTTTTTTTGTCGTTGGTCATGAATAATGTAAATCTTTATTCCCCACTGACGCCATTCTCTTCTCCATTCAAATAGTGCAATTCTTAAGCAACTTCTTTTCATTGGAGGGTCAAAATCCTTTAATACTGTGGCTCCTAAGCTCTTCGAGACTGCCGTTCATTGGCTTCCAGCTTGATTCCAAGTTTCTACTATTTTCATACACACACACACATACACAGATCAACTCGTACTTTATGTACTACCTCCGCCAAGGAGGCTATGTTTTTGTCATGTTTGTCTGTTATTCTGTTTGTCTGTCACCAAGATTGCTCAAAAAGTTAAGCACGGATATTCACAAAATTTACAGGGTTTGTTAGGCATATTAACAGTAATAGATGATTAATTTTTCGTGAAAATCCGTTCATCCGTTTGTTTGTTTGTCTGCCTATTTTTTTAAAGCCATAACTGAACCAGTTATGGACGGATTTTGATGAAATTTGTACGAATTGTTATATATATTACGAAAAGTAAATGATCAAATTTTTTGGGTGATCTGTTTGTTCGTTCGTCGCTGTGTTTGATCTTGTTTGTTAGCACCATAACTCAAAAAGTTATGGATGGATTTTTATGGAATTTACAGGAGCTGGTAGTAATGTTAAAAGACATAATAATTATATTTTCATGATGATCGGTTGGTTCGTTTGTGTATTTGACTTATTTTTGTCATCAAGTTTATTAGCAGCATAACTCAAAAAGTTATGAATTGATTTTCAAGAAACTTACAGAAATAATTAATACTATCCAAAGGCAGACTTAATTATATTTTGGTGTTGATACAAAGAAAATCATGGTTTCAAACCAATTTGAATTTTTCATTACCGTTGCCTTGTTTAGCGGAGCTGTGTGCTCTCAGAGTGTTCTCTAGTATGCTATTGTTTTTTATTAACTGCTTTAATGGCAGCCCGTTGACCTCCTGTCGATCCCTCTTGTTTCACCGTCCCTTGTTCGGTGAGGTTGAGCTATCGTATCTCCTGAAGAATCGTGTTGTCCAAGGGAACCCCGTCGGTTACATTAGCCTGTGTTATGCCTGCGAGACATCTTTCCTTTGTGCCTACTTTGCTTCTTTCCTGCGTCATATTTGTAATAAATACGTTTGTTTTACTTTTCCTCTTTTTCCCGATTTGCTGTGGCATGCGCGTTGATCCCATGTATGTAGGAACAGGCCTAGCGCATGCGTCCCTCATACCATATGAGCCTTTTTTAATCTCTCTCTGCAACATCGACTGCAACTCCAAGGAACCTTAAACCACTCACAATGCTAATTTTATTAGTCTCACCGTCCCTCCAGAGCAGCCCATCACCCCACATGCAGGCGGTAATACTGACTGTGGTCCTCACCCCTGCAGTGCAATCAATTACGCAGCAGTGATATGTCCCACAGTTTTGCCAGCTGCAGCTCTGCATCGCCGTTAAAACACAAGCCCTGCATCAGTGGCCGAGTTTAATTATCAGCAATTGAGTTTACACGGAGCGTTTACCTGCCTGATAACAGGGGCTCCCGGCTCGTATGAGTTAATTACGTTAATCTGCCTTGTGCGGGGGCTCCATAATAACAGCCTTGGATTTAATTATTATTGAGCAACGTCCGCCCTCCTCTACAGTATCACGTTGCTTTCGTGCCCTTACTGCCAGCACAGTATTGGCTATAAAATATTTATGCATTTAGCTGACCTTTGCTACTAACGATGCAATGTGATACGAGTATCAATTAATATTTTCTGTATCCCTTTCAATGCCTGTGTCTGACGGCGGCGTATTGGTTTGGCGCATTTGTTTATCTAATGTAAGGTGCCATCACAGCCACCAATTTGCTTCCATTCCCGTAAATACATACTTATAGCATGGGCTGCAGTGTTCTGGCGGTTCACCCATGAGTTGGAGTATTTCACCAATTTTCCCATGGATTTTACTAAGTAATAAGGCAGGAGCAGTCGTATTATCCAGCATCTAAACTGATCCCTAAATTTACTACTGATGGTATCGCCTAATACATACTTTTTTTTACAATTAGGTATTATAATTTCAAACCAAGCTCGTTGTTTCCTTCTCTGTAACTTTTGAAAGCAGTTTCGGTAGTAAATTGAAAACTTTTAAAATTTTCTATTTCCGACAGCGATTAAAATATAGATGATCCGATATGACCAATAATAATGCTATTTATCATTTTCATGTAGGCTAAATGTAAGAACTATTTCTAGAAGAATGTGCTTGTAGTACAAGAATTGGGCTATGGCAGATGAAGCTCGATAGCCGGTAATAGGTGCAGAACTCTGGCCGTTGGTGTCTGCTAAAGGGGCGCTGTTGCACAGTACCATATCATTATATTTATCGTTTTTCAATTAGGGATGGATACTGACATTACTATAGTGTAAGACCTGTAGCCATTCTTTACTTCATAACAGAATAACAAATATCCTGGCATGGAGCTGTAAAGACGAAGACTTACTTAGTCTCCTTGGCCGAACATCCCAACTAAAAACCTCACATGCCCAAGGATGCAGAGGAGTGTACGGCTGCCGCCCATCACAGATTGTCGGGCTATGGTGTCATATTGACAGAAGACTCAATCGATAAGTGCTTCCCTCCACCAACACTTCCAGTGCGCCTCCTTCCTAGTAGCTTTTCAGGAGCTATCCAT
Source organism: Parhyale hawaiensis (assembly GCA_001587735.2). Taxonomy (NCBI): domain Eukaryota; kingdom Metazoa; phylum Arthropoda; class Malacostraca; order Amphipoda; family Hyalidae; genus Parhyale; species Parhyale hawaiensis. Next base: position 21,649,100 of record LQNS02278083.1, read on the forward strand.
TCCCAAGTGTCGAGAATTTTCTTCCTTGGCTGGGAATGAATGTCCGATTTCTCGATAATGAACGAGTCAACAACACTGACAACTGAGGTACTAGGGGCGGGTACTGACAAGGAGCCGCGCTAGTGAAGAGAGTGGAATAGGTGCATAGCTGGCCATTCTCTTCACTCTAGTCAAACGTGACTTTCGGCATAAAAAAGGAGGAAAAGTTAAGCTGGTTACCAGCTTGACCAGCAACAGCCAACTATGGGGTTCCATTTTGTATCATCTTCACCTAGGACATCGGCACAACTTCTAGGCGTAGCTTCTTGCCAGTTTATATTTGTAATTCATTAGATCTACTCCTCTGACGTTCATCCGACCATGGCCGGCTTTTATTGTGAGTAGCTACCTTGCTAGGTTATGAAACCGACGACTTCCAAATAGCCCCCAGACTTTGTTATTCCAGGCTACGACAGGAGAGGTTTGCTGCATCGTAATGATTTGATGACATCTAACACCTGTGATGGCATGTCTAGTAAATAAAGTATCGGGTGCAATATAAGTATGCAGCGATACCACAACCCTTGAAATTTCTGATAGAATACACGATAAAGATGTAACACGAGCGCTGGCATTGCATGTCATGTACGAAGAAAATTTAATGTCGAACTTTTTGCATTTTTCCAGTAATTGCAGGCTGTGGTTCTAATCATGAGCAAAAGTTTGATAGCGCAAGTAATGTACGTGCATGGCTCATCAGTCTAAAAAATATCGAATTTTATGTACCTAGTTAAGCTGAAATAAAGCTAAATTATACTTTAATTTCGTGTTTGTCTGAGCTGTCAACACCCCTTGTGGTCATTACAGGGCTCACACATCATTTTTCTTTTGTCTAGAGGTTTCCAAATTACGTTACCCGACGTCTCCATTTTGCATCTATGTACGAGGCCCACCACCCCGTCTACCTTTTTTATTTCAAATATAATATATATTGATATATATATATATCTTAGCACGCATTAATGAGCAACACATATATCTAATTGTCTATTTATATTGAATTTTAATAATAAAAGCGAATGGAACAACTCAGGCATGTGCGAAGCAGTTTTCTAAGTAACTCAAGTTTTGGTTCAATAAGGGCGAAATAAATGTATAAACATTTGCAAACTGGCGAACTTGACTAGCAGTTCCAAGAGGTAAATCAAATGATAACAGAGCATATAACACTTGAAATTTGGCAACGTGTCTAATGTAAGAAGAAGTAAACAGGAAACGGGTTGCACAGTGAGAGTGACCGATAAAATTACAGTTAATTACTTAATTTGTCCGTACAGGTAATGACAGATACTTATTGTGATGATGGTTTATTCTAATTAAGCAAATATTTTTGAACAGAAGACTTCACACCCCCATTTTACCCTCCTCGTGCCCCCTAAAGGGACGTGCCCTCGAGAATGGGAACTAGTCGTTTTGTCAACACCCGCTGTGCCCTTATCGGTACGACATGAGTAGGGTTTTCTTACCTAAGTAGAACTATACTGTATTCATCGGAAGCATAAATCAAAGGTCACTGTAACTCGTTCTTTTCCACATTCACTTCACTGGACAAGTATTTAAAATATATTGATACCTGTAGCATACCGTAGCTTCAGTTAGTACTACCCAAGAAAACAATGTAACGGGAGGACTCACCAGAAATTAGCATCAAAAAGTGACGTAATCAAGGACGTCACCTCGACAAAGCTACGACAAAGCTACGGACAAAGCGGATGCCAAAATCTTGGCAGCGGATGTAACTTCTTCTTAGAAGTGAAGCCTTATGTACGCTTCATATTCAGTTCACCGTGCTTTTCAGCTGCACGCCTGCGGTGCATGGTGTAGTTCTGTCCACACTAGGCTGTGTTATTTTACTGCGCGAGTTTTTTGGCCTGGTGTAATTAGCCAACAAGGAAAAATCCTTACTAGCGAGATTGCATAGTCTAGCGTTAGTCATGCCAGCGGGCTGTGCGTGTTCGAAAGAACTTTGGTTATCTATTTCATTAATTATCAAGTCAGAAACGTCGCTTTATTATAAATGTTTGGGTCATTGCTATCAACGCTTAGCGATATCATTCGATTTTCATCCTTAGTTTATCGTTAGCATGGCTTAAAATATTAATTTTTCTTCTGGAATGTTTTTCACCCCGCTGTCATCGAGCGAGTTATTCTGTTTCATTTCTTTAATTCGCGATTTTCATCTCGCCATTAGAGAAAGGGTTTAAGTTTTTAATCATTATCATCGTCGTATCAATGTTACAAGCAGGACTTTAGAGTTAGAATCAAAGTCGTAAGGAGTCGGGGAAGAATTTTAGTCAGTGTCGGGGGTCTGACAGTCGCTTGTTCCAGAAGTCGGACGAAAATAGGTTTATATTGTTAAAGATATGGAGTCGGACGCTTGCAAGTGTCGGTGCCGGACCTTAGAGCAGCCGGTTTCGTGATACCGGCTCTCAGCGAAACATTTCCGTCACCGTGCCACTACCGTTTACTGTACTTCAAATACAGCGTAGAAACGCACCTTATTCGTCTCTCTAAGAATATGGAAACAACAACATTAGCATTTACTTAGTTTCCGAATGGCTTAGAATAACAGCAGTCGCAGGGGTCCACCGAATTTTATCTCTGCTTCTGCGGTGATGCGAATAATTGCAATAGCAAAACATAAGCAATGATTGGAAGGATTATATCATAAGCGCGCAGCACGCAGAGAAATCTCTACAGCTACTGCGTCCAAATGCCTCAACCAAAACAATCAAATCGTCGTACGAACAAAGAAAACAGTTCTTTATGCTAAATCCAGTGCATAAAGAAGAGTCTCAAGTTAATGTACCATGTAATTAAACTAGAAGCAGAGTGATGATTAGGGTATAGAGATCTGGTTATGTGTTATACGTTTAGCACGAAGAACTGTCTTCTTTTGTCTTCACAACTATTTGTGCTTTATAGAAGTATTTGGCAGCACTAACTAGACAGTTCTCCCTGTATGACCTCGTAAACTTAACCAAAATGCCAATATTTCTGCGGAGATTACAGTAATTGTGCTAGCAAGCCCAATTATTATTAAAACTCCCGTACGTGTAGTTAAATATAATGTGAGCTTGGACTTCACACCCTAACTGCCAACTGCAAATGCACTGGTTCGTGCCGCAGATAGATACCCACTATAGGCTCTAGAAAACTGCACGGTTGTTGTCGTCCATAGTTTCTCAGAGGTATGACGTCAGCGACGGAAAACTCATGTGCTAAGTGTGCCCCCCCCCCCCCCACTCCAACGGTCCTCTTTCGAGTGAGGGTCAGCATACGCCTGCAGTGAAGTGTGAACGCTAGAAATGTTGACACCGCAAACAAACTGACATCAGCTATCAAGATATCAGCTGTCTATATAGAGATGATGTAGTTTGAGGGTATCTAGTATCATGGCACACAAACACAGCGCTCTCAGGCCGTGGCCTCTACGAAGCAACAAGGGACATAACGTAGCATGAACAAATGTAACATCGGGTGCAGCACTCTGTTGCCCCACCGACGCACCCAAGATCGCGCAACACAATATCGCTCACAGTTAGGTGCCATGTCGACCGCAAAAATAGCATTGCATCACTTGTTGTGTCGGTGGGGCCCTGGTGTTAACTTTGGGCCACTGTATAACATGAGTTCATAAGAGCAACAATTACGACGTTCTAAATATACGATATTAAAAAGCATTAGGTTCAACTACTGTAGCCAAGCAGAAAATGATGTTGTTAAGAAGTAAAAAAAAATTCTATATATAAGTAGCGATAGCTATACATGACGTTAGAGAGGAACTAGTTAATAATATCAACATAATGCATCTATTTTCACGAAGTATTACAAAAATCCCTTTACATATCCATTACCCGTGGCGCAACCTCACGCGACAACAGCCTGCCATACACTCGGCCTCATGAGCAGACACTGTGTGCTGGATGCGAACGCATGACTGTACAGGGAGGTGTCCCTATAGTTAACATAAAAATAATTTCAAGTAATCGCATTAGGTTGTGACGACTAAAGACTATATCCCGTCTTAATCAATACAGCGCACAAGTTGACTACGCTACACTAAGGAAAAATTGAAATAGTTCAGGAATCCAGGTTTTCTTACGCAATCGTCAACAAAATTCAGTTAGTCAACTATTTCTCGTGATATTTCTAACAGCTCTTGTAAATTTCATGTATACATAGATTTGTTCATAACTTTTCGAGTTAGGGATGTAGTTGAAAGGCAGATAGACAAACAAACAGATTATTACGGAAATTTAATGACATTTTTCCCGTCACATGCCTGACAGTTCTTGTAAATTTCAAAAATGTTCCTCAACAAATTTTTGCGATTTATTTTTAACAGATAGAAAAATTTAGGCAAAAGCATTCCCTCATCTGCAGCTTAAATAATAAGGCTCGCAGTAGCGACATGCTAGAGTGATGAGTTTGCATGCCAAGGTTCGCGAGTTCGATCCCTCACAAAACAGGTGAATTCTCGCGATACTAGAATTGCAGCGCCAGCATTTCTTACATTTTGGCACACTCCAAACCAGAAATGAGGAGGATGGGGAGGGGTTGTAGCTCTCACATAAGCTTTCGGACTCTAATGCCATAGCTCTGACATATGTTGGTTGCATGCAGCCGTGCATTCCTCTGGGGCATCTATATATAGTTGCAGCATGAAACCGTGAAAGTGGATTTCCCAGTAAGTAGGTGAGGTTATTCTGCTCGTGGTTCAGTCCATTCATTCATTTCTATTTCTGCACTCTATGCTTCCAGTAAACATAAATAGGAAATAGCGGATCCAAGCTTCTGTGTTCCTCACTTTTCACAGGATTGCTATCAAATGTAGAATATTTGCACAGTATAGAATACAGTATACGGTTACGGTATTATTTGTAACCATGATACGGGTCCGTACATAAATGAAGATCGAAGCTTTCCTTCTGTGAAATTTCTGCAGGCCAGTCTTTAGCACGCTGGCATTTGCTAAGGTGGTCTTATTGACGAATCATTTATCTATACCACTCGTGCAAAATCCTCTGTCATCTAAATTGAGCTGCAATATCTCTATCATCCCCGCTCGCGTCTGACACCAACACAAAATCGTGTGCCCTGTGCCATAACACGCCCATATGACACAAATTTATAGAGTTGACACATCGCCAACTCTCTTGCCTGACCCTCCCGCAAAAATCCCCATTCATGTCAAATGACACGTGCGTCGGGACCCTCAGGGGTATGACAAGTGCTGATGACCTATCACGTCAGGTGTCTAGCGCAGCTAATGGATCCCTTGTATTTTACCTGCACGCAACGACATACTTTACGAGACGCTTTAATTGCTTCCAGATTGCGTGAGCTGCGGCCGAGGCTATCGGTAATCATCGCACATTAGAACCTCGTTGCGTCTCCAAAGTGAAAATGAACTACGTATGGGTGACATAACTGGACTCCTGCCATGTTCTTGTAACGGGTGAGTTCACTGGCAAAAATGCAACGCTCACGCAAACTTCAGAGGTAGAATGTTCTGTAGTACTTCTTTGTAGGGACTCTACACAGTACCAGCGCTTGCAGGCCGACTATGGAGTGTCATCTTTCTCGAGCATAACCACAGAAAATTGAAACACCAGAGCAATAAAGAGATGATCGAACGAAAAGCGCTATTTCCTACCGTATTTGTAGCACAGGAATACTGAAGCGTGGGATTGAATATCAAAGTTGGCCCTGTCATTTCAATAATTTTCAAACAATAATTTACTGAAACACATCCACATCGACGTGAATAATTTCTGTTGATAAACATAAATTTACTATTCACTTTCTACTTCATCCGTACACGCTAAACTAATGTCACTAGAACACACTTTAGCACATAATGATATCACAATTACCGTGCACTCAAGCACACTTTAGCATATAATGATATCACAATTACCGTGTCATAGGAACACAGCAGCCAGGGCGCATGACGAGATCATTAGTGGCTTTACACTAAGAAAAATGTAGCCCCACAATCAGCTCACCTTGCTGTGCACTAACCGGAAATGCCTGCCTTGGTGTGCTCATATAGAGCGACTACTACAGGGTTTTTCGTCGGCCCAAAGGAGAGCGTGCTAGTTTAGGGGCAGCATTTTCTCGATGCACTGCAAACTAAACTGCATATTACCTAGATATTTCGTAATGGACTTGAAGGTAATATCCATGCTTTCCTTAAGCTGCAGTAGTTGTGCATATAACTCTTTAATTTTGGGTCGTATTCTTTCCGTGAAAACTTAGCATAAGCAAGGTGCCTCTTCTAAAATTTCATGCGACACCCCTTACGCACTTCATTTTTTTTTTTTTTTTTTTCACTTAACTGAACATAAAAACGAAGTATAAGCAACCAAGGTACCGCTTTCAGAAATCACTAAAGAGCACTAGCAACGCATCATAATTTGACTGCTAATAACCATCTATATATACTGTAATATTTCTGTCTTTACACTGAGTAGAGCTTCATCCCAGAGCCAGCATACTTTTCGATATACTGACGGAAAATCTTTTCTTCGAAAACTACAGCTTCTGTACCGCACATGCCGGTCAAGGTAAGTATTCCTACCCGTTGCTCGGCGAGACGTGATACTGTTGGGGTTACACTTTTCACGGTGACCATACCGGAGATGTTGCACGTGGTATACTGTAGACAGCATGAGTGCAGTGTACCGGCTCTTTATTTATTACCTAAGTATTTAGTGATCAATATTGTATATTTATAGTGATACCAATCTTCGCCTTTATTCTTCATTATAGGGTTATTCTGTTAGGAAACTGCTGCTTGTTTCGCTTTTACGAGCTTTTTCCTCTTATATTTGCCATAACATCAACATATTTTTTCGTTCTCGATATAGTAAATATATATTTCTTGGAATTCAAAATCTTGCTCATAATGAGATCATTTCTCAATGGAATATCATTCGACATTATTTCTAGCACTAACTGTAATCTTTCTCTCTCTTTCCTAATCTCACATTTTAATTAATTCTATTGCCCTCAGGGGTATATTCTGGCGGGCCCTTTCCCTGCCATAATATATTTGGGCCTCACAACCCCAAGGGTCTCTAGTGCCTTTTTCCACAGGGAATGTTGCAGCTTGCCGCAGTTGCTGCTGACGAGGTTACTTTTTTAAAGTTAGGTAGGCTCTCCATATTTCTCCCTCTGTTTCAGGAGGTGGGCCGCTGATCGAGGTGACCGACTTATTCCCGCTAGACTTCTACCTTCTTGTTTTTCATTCCCTTCTCCTGCGCGGCGTAGCTGAGTGAAAGTGTTCACCCGTGCCCGAGGGTTGGAGATGCACAGCTTGCACCTTTTTCCTGTCAGTAACACACTGACCACTTAGAATCTGAGGCCCAACGGCAGAAAAGCCCAGACAAAAATCATTGATGTTTGAAACGAAACGTATTTCGCGCCCTCGTGGCGCACTTGCTTGTGTTAAAAACCACAAGAATAGTTCGGCGGGATATAGACATAGTGTCCCTGATGCGCTGGTAAAAATTTTGCACTACTGCTACTTTAGTAATTCTATCGTTTATATTGCATTTCATTCGTTCATTTTCTTATCGTGCTAACTAATCTTTATTACTTTGTGATATTTTAATATTTTCATTCGATGTAATATTTTGTTCTTTTAGCGGCTGATGTATTGTACTTCATAAACTAAAGATTTATATTTTGTTATTATATGTTATCGGGTTGTTTGTATTCTACACATTAATCTCTTGACAGTATATGAAGAAACAACATCAGTTCTTCAATAGGAATCCACGTATGCATATTGTTGGAACCTAGAGTGACGGACGGGATTGCTCCGGTGGTAGCCGCCATTTCATGACGGACAGTTGGTGAAGAGTGCAGTGTTATGAGGCTGATCCTGAACTTTCATACTTCAACAAACAGTATCTAGTCATGCGTACAAAATATATGAGATATTAGCTGATAGTCTTATGTTTACAACTTCGTTCTAGTCTAATCTGCTGGTGTTTGTGTATTTCAGATTTTATAAGTAGCCTGATGATGATGATGTCTGGCACATCGAAACGTTGCTTTTTAGTGCTCTGATATACTGCTTTCAACAATTTTATTAGAAATGAATACAAGTGTATTTTTAACTTCCTTAACACGCA
>LQNS02278083.1:21672907-21685757 GCA_001587735.2 Parhyale hawaiensis
ATTAAAAACATATAATTGGGGAGTGGTCGCTTTTGAGAACAATATTCTTAATTACGACCCGACTCGGTCGCAATATGGGAACTAGGCAGGTCGTTTTTAGGGACACAAATGGTCGTATTACGGAAATCTGTAAATATTGGTACAAAAGTGATATAATTATATATAAATAGCGCGAAACTTATAAGATGCTTCGGTGGAAACAATTCTGAGTGTTTTGTTTACAGGGTGGTTGCAGTTGGCCGTTCGTGGTGTCTCGTATGAGTTTAGGACTGCCGTTTCTTTTGTGAATATGAGTTTAAAGGGTCGCAAATTGATACCTTTACCTTAGTTAAGTTTGTCAGGTTAGCTCTTTAATGGTGAAGGATTGTGCTCCTTGTCGGCCCTACAGCTGCACTGCATTAGCTAGGCGTCCAAGATGTCTGCTTTTCGTACCCAACTTGTCCCTTTTTTTGTTTCATATGCTTATTGATCTTACTCTCCTCTGGTCTTCCTATTCTTTTCCGACTGTTGCTCTCGTACGCGATCCGAGTGCGTTCTCCGCAGGGGATGTAGCAGATGGCCGCAGTTCCTGCTGAGGAGGTTAGTTTGTTAGGTTCTCTATATTTCCCTTTCCGTTCCGCAAGGGGTGCTGTCGATTGAAATGGCCGGCCTGATGCGCGGGACGCCTCTCTCGTGTGAGGGGCCTCGAAGGGGGCCGTCCACCTGAGTGTCTTTCTTCTGTTCTTTGCGTCCTTTTCCCGCCAGTGGTGGCGCACTGAGCCAACCGAGATGTTCCAGTGGGAATGCCGAGATAAAATATTCCTACCGAGCTATGTAGAACGACCGAACCTGCACTCTACGGATAATTCATCGAGTGGAGACGGAGTAAAACTATGACTATAACAATAATCTCATGAGCGATGGTCCCAAGAGGGTGCACCATGTGCGTGGGTTCCAAGTTCGGTAAAATTTTACTTTCACTTACACATGTTTTTTTTTTTGGCTTTTTGTTGCTTTCACTATGTAAACTGGGTCAATTTAAGACAATTTACATGAATGACGTTTTCGTCGCAAATGCTTAGTTTTTGAGATATTAGACTTTGAAGTTCCCATTGTTTTCCTATTTTCTTCGGGAAGAATATGTGAATGACACTCGTTTTCTGCGCAAAATCTTTCCCCGCATTCCCGAGCTTTCGGATGACCATTGTGCAGAAGCAGAGCTGAGGTGGTGAATCAATATTGGGGCAGGAAAAATATCCAATAGAGACAATGAGCTCTAGAGAGACGCCGTTATTTTGACGGAGCAAACGTTTTTCTTCTGCTGCTGCATGCGCCGGCACGCTCTCGCCTCCCTTATTTGCTCCCAGGGTGTCCACAGCGCAATGGTTGTGCTCTTTGGCTGTCCACAAAGTCCTGTGTTTGCTCTTGGGGTCAGAGACGTAGTTGAGGGGAAGGGAAGGAAATTATTATTTTTTTTATTCATGAGGGTAAAGGCAACTTGAACGTACATCCTAACTGGGAAACCGACCCACACTGGCTTGCGCTACAGATGTAGGCCAGCTGGCCCCAGAGGAACTCATGGCTGCTGTCGACCACAGATGGTCAGCGACGAAAGGCTCTCGATCATGCGAAGACCTGCGACTCCCAAACCATCCTCATATGTGGTAATGGTCAGTAACCCCGGACACCGAATGCTGACACAACAAGACAAGCGTAAGGACATGCCTGCTGACAAAAGCCTCGAACCTACGCATTACGCGTTTGACTGATACAATTGAGCTTCCTGTTAACCTACTGTGAGATACAAAAGCACTGCATCATTTAGCACGCCAAAAGGATTTTTGAAACTTCATTACGAAAGTAAAGTTGTGAATGCAATTTCTTACTTCAGATCTGTGTCCCATCTGCTCTAAATAGAGAAAAGGATATAATCTCTCCCGCCTCACGCGTGTAGCTATACGCTCCTGCCTAGGGTATCCACAAAGTAGTGGGTTTGCGCTTCGGGTGTCCACAAGATAAACTAATGAAAATAAGTTAGGACCCATGCTAAATTTTGAGGGGTCATATTAAACACTGGCCTGTATGATGTATGGAATTTTTGTTTTTTGTTCTATTGTGAAGAGTACGTACCAGTACAGTTCACTCAACTGTGAAATCCGGGGTTTTTAGCAAAAACTATTGCTTTCAAGCGGAGATTGGAGACCGGCTTATAAGGAGAATTTTTGTGCCTAGAAGCAAGAAGGAAAGATATAGATTTGAAAATCAAGCTGTTCCTCATGAATAGTTAGAAATTTGTAGAAGAGATGTACATTGATAGAAGAATAACAAGCTAAATAATGTTTTACAGTAATACTTGACACGGTACCACATTCCTTCCCCATGGGTAGTTACGTTATTGCTATGGGGACAAAAGAAAATTACTAACCTATGAAATCACAATCTCAAGTGTCTGTACCTATAAGGACTGTAAGAAGAGTTCAAGATAGAAATCTAAATAATTAGGCCAAGTTAAGGTGTCGCAAAATGTATTGATATCGGAACTGATCAAGTAATTAATATCAGTGGACTGAGTTTTAAGGACTCCGTTTCCACAACTCGATATGAGTTACAGTTTTAGTACTATCGTACAGGTCACTACCTGGGAGAAACGTTCTGCAAAATTTGGCCAAATCGTAATAAATGTTTCTAACTTTTAATGACACAGGAGTCGGCCAAACGGATTCTGAATTTTTACGATCTAGGGGATGGACTGCAACTCCAAGCAAAATCACCCAAATCGATAGATGGTCTGAAACCACCCCCCCCCCTCCGACATGCAAACTTTCATCCTGGTATTTCCACTTGAAGGAAGCCATAAATTCCCAGAGAACATTCTGCAAAACGAACGGGTACCCAACGTTTCGGCTTGTTAAGTATCTTCAAAACTTTTCAAATTTGAAGCACAACCCATTCACCCCAGTTGCTCCTGTACCACAAGTAATCTACGTTCCGCTTAGCTTCATTAATTGGACCTCCTTCTTACAAAATAGTGTATTATTTTAAGCATAGGAGTATTTTTTACTGAACTTTTATCCACATATTCACGTCAAATTTGCTCTTACGAATTCACTCGCGTTAAAATCACTGTTTAAATTCAAGGACACTGTACCATATAAGCTGCTTTCCATGATTGTTTCTAATTTCAAAGTGAGATTGTGCAATGACTCGTACATAGGTAGCAGCATCAAACAGCCCAAAGTCCGATGCTCTCAACATATAGGCTGCTATTGGCCCTTCCTTCCAAACCAACAGACCCCTTAACCATCAGATCCCATTCCGGCCCTCGTAAGCATTAGCAATGCAAAAACCACTCTCTTTATTTTCGTAACCTCACGATAGCACACACTGCACAAACTCAATCTGACATACGTATCATAGATTCTGTGTACATAAAAACTGAACATCCCTCGCTACATCGACCAGTCCTCCGCGCCTCCCTTCCATATAGTGTAAATACCCGTACATTCCCACTAACCGAACAAAGTAAACTAGTTCTTTGTTTTGGACGTAGTAGCAGCAATTCCGATTTTCCCTGAGCAGTTATAGGTTTTCTCCTTACCTTTTTATTTTACTTAGCCAAATTAAGATTGGCATTTCCAATTTTAGAGAAATATGCAATTTTACAATTATTATTTCAAAGCAGTCGCTTAGAAAATAGTTTGATATACACAACTTTATTTTTTACAGATCGTAATGACGATTTTTATCGAAACCGGGCTGGTCTGCGAGTTTAGTAGTTAATACCAATCATTTTAATACCGACAAAATAAAATGAATGTTGTTGTTGTTACGGTTATATTTTTCTTTATTCTGCGGATAAGATTTCCAAGTAATACACAAATTTTGATCACTCAGTAATATTATAAAGGAGAAATCCGAGCTCAGAAGAAATTTGAACTTCTCGAGAGATACTTACAAAAGTTACACATTAAAAAATTTTGTTTTTCTAGCAATTGGTCATCCCATCAGGGATTTCGGGAGAAAGACGCAACCCGCTGTATTGATACATATTGCTTACTGGCGATGCGCTTGATCTCTTTCATTCAGCTTCGGTATCTCCATAAACAACTTATCACTTCTACGTTGGGAGGTTAGACTTTCAGAGCAAGCTTTAGGTTTCCTACACGCGGCGATAGTCTTTACGTGGTTTTATGATGTTTATCGTTGTACTTGACAATATACCTGTCATCACTTCCACTCTATTGTATATATCGCCTTGAACTGGATAAGAAGGCATATGAATTCAATACAACTAGGTATCGCATCAAAATGTCAAGTAAAGGTAGATAAATTAATTTCAGATAGAGGTCACTTTACGCTATACAACATTTTCTCAGTACTGCTTTTGCTCCCTGGGATTCTTCTCCACATCGTTGTATTTTCAGTGCCAACTTTGGTACTTAGAGCTTTGTGTTTTGATTCTACACTTGATTTTGCGTAATAAATAAATGAAACTTGGCTTTCATTTCTTTTTTGTGTGTGTTCTACGCATTCTGTGCCTTCTTAGAGCGGGAGGCAGCTGAGAGGGAAACTTGAGTTTTTAGAGGAAGAGGTGCGGAAAATGGGGAGTACTGAACGAATACTCTTGTATCGTGAACTTCGTTCTATATTTAAAGCAAGAGGTATGGACATTAAGGAGTTCTGAGCAAATACTGTTGCGGTTCTGAACTTCGTTCTCAATTTTCTCAGAGGACGTCCGTCTGTCCAAAGCAATCCCTGTTACGGATTACGGGTATGTTGATATAGATGGCTCACTTTCTATAAGGCCAAACGTTCAAGTGCTGGTGTTTCATCTACATTGCATTAGTCAGAATCTTGCTACCTTGTGCACAAAATGTATTGAATTGACAAGTGATAAGTTGTCCAGACTGACTTTTAGCAACTTTCCAGGTCATAGCGAGTTGCTGATCTCAAAGACTACTGCTGGTTCAGCTACAGGTGCTCCGGAACCTGGACTGCACTTTTGGCTTGTGGCTAAAACTTCATATCTGACGTCTTTTGTGGCGGGGGCAAATTTTCCAGCACTGCTGGCATCTGCAAGGTAAGATTTTTTCTGGTTTCGTATCAATTGTACAATTTGCCTAATGTGTTGCTGATAATTTCGTCTAATTATAGCGAGCACGACTGTAATTTCGGAGGATGCAATGGTGCAGTGCTGAGGCTCGCAGTAAGTTCACTCACGCAACATATTAGTGGGTGAATTTGCTGCTACATTTTTGTTAACAAAATAAGATGGAGTTTAGCTAACAGGGCAATATCTTGAAATCAATAAATAGTGTCTGTGATTACATAACCTCTAACTGGGTATGTTGCACGTAACTGGAGTACGGTAGCATGCGGCTCGGTTGTCACCAAGTCTGAAACTCGTAATTTTGGGGCTGCAATAACCATGAAGTGAGACCAGAACTACAGTATAATGTGACGGGATTACCAGGTTCTACAGATATATGTAGCTACTAGGTTGGGAACCATGCATGCAACTAGGCTCAAATGACAGGAAAAAATGCAGCACCCTTGTGTTTTTATTATCACCTGCGAACGAAGTAAGAGAGGGGATAATGTTTTCGCTGAAGATTTAAGTACATATATATTTTAGAAATCGATTAGAAGCAATTGAAGAAATTTTGTTACCCACGACGCGCGTTTCGCTGTTCATCAGCTCATCAGGTGGGAGGATCAAGTTGATTAATTTGTTTTTTTTTTTTAAATTTTGCAAAAATTTGGAGAGGTTATCACAGGGAGATGTAACTATGATACCGGATTATCCAAATGTATAAATGACATGTTAAGTCAAGCAAATGTTTTGTCAACATTAAACTGTGGTCCGCTGCACAGGCTCCAATTACTGCACGTAGTAGAGACACACAGATGCACTGCAGGGTCCAGATGCACAAACGCATTGTAAAGTTATGGTAACGTAAACTGTACAGTTCCTAGAAGAAGTACTGATATCGCGGTTCAGATTTGGTCACTTCTTATACTGATCTTCTCAAAGTTATGATCAAAGTGGTTTGAAACTCCAAATGATGCATACCTAAATATTAGACAAACTCGGATGCTAACTCGAAGAGTAAAAATAGAAATCTTCAGCAGTTACATGGTAGCACTCGTGCCTGCAGCTGTACAGTTACGAAGCTTGTTACAAGGCGTTTGACCATCCGGCCCTAGGGGCTACAGTTTACAGCCTGTTCGAAGTTGAAGGGTAGGCACATCTGCATGGAAGACTTCATAATAATTACAAATCCTACAATTGGTGAAAACACACCACACAACAGCAAAAAGTTGACTTGAAAACGCAGTTGCAAACGAAGACGTTCTGATCCCACAAGGTTGAATAATTGCAAAGCACACAAAGCTGAAGTTGGAAGACATGTAAGCGGTGCATCCTCAAGTAAAAACTCAAAGTAGTTAAGCTCCAAAGTTTTTGCTGTAGTTGCGATCGCTTAATCAGAGCATTTGTTCAAGCGAAGCATCGCAGCCTCTGGCGATGGTAAGAAGCTCTTGAAGATGAAGCCTCCATATGAAACATTTGCAGTTTTCCGCTGCCTGCTGCATATATTTACTCAACGTGCCATGGGTAACAAAATTTTTTCAACTGCTAGTAATCGATTTCTACAATATTTTTTGCCATATATATTTATATTTGTCTGTTCACCCAAAAAGCGGTAGAAGGAGTTGAACAATGTTCATAATATTTTGCAGGGAGTCTGGTGGGTTGCCCTCGATGTGACCCATGCCAAAAACTAGGATTAGCTGGCCACCAAAAATGACTGCGATAAAATTTGCACCAGCCGCGAGTGATGGTCTTGCGCCACGAAATGTTCTAGTTTTGGATAAAATTGGCCCACAGTAGCTGTGCTATAGAAGTGCACGCATCAATAACGATATACTGCTGCAGGGGGATGACTTACACTGTGGCCCTGTCGCAGTAGCAAGTCGGGGTGAAAGAATTTCGGGACAATTACTACAAAACTTTCTGATTCGCAAAACAAAGATCCATTCTCAGATATTTTTCACATCTTCTTCAAGGAATGAAGTCATGATTCATGGGACATTCCATTTTCATTTTCCTTGTGAAGAGTGCCAGAAAAGTGGGAGTACCTAAGAATCCTCGCCTAACAGCAAAAATCCAACACGACACTGGACTACTGACAGATATTAAGCAACTTGCTACGTAGGAAGTAGTATGCACAGATTTCACTGAATTGCTACGGCTTACAAAATACAGTATCAATTTTCATTGCCGTTATTTTCTTATATAGTATTGTTTAATCTTCATAATTCGTTCTTTATTGTGTGTAATGCTTTATAAGTGTCAGCCCTGTGCAAAGTAATATAAATTAAGTGGAAATCCAGCTGTCTGAAGAATTTTTGTGTCCTAGCAAATAAGATTGCTGGTTGCTAAGAAAAACAAGGACAGAGTGAAACAAGATGTTGCTAATCGCGTTTTACTTGAAAAGAAACAGAACTTTAATATATAAATGTTACATAAGACATTAACTTTTCAAAGAGAAGAAAGAAAAGTCACGCACACGTCAACTATATTAAATTTGGGAACTAATTCAAGTAAGTGCTGCCCTCAGATATAAACGACATCAATTAATGTCTCCAAGCCAGATGTCTACGAGAGGAATAGCAAAAGTAGCAATAAAAGCAAAACAAGAAACACTGCGAGCACAAACAAAACTTCATTTAGCCAATAGCTCAATGAAATTACTGTAGTTGGATGGCAAAACAATGTATAGTGTAACCCCCTTATTCATTCTACAGTTAGCCGGCTGAAAAATGAATAGCAAAGACTGAAATATTTATATGTAGTTAAAACTGTCATTACCTCAACACGATATCCAAAATTAGTCACGGTGTAGTAGTAAAAGTTCTACCATACTACTTGACATGTTTTAATTCGAAACACAGGGTTTCAATAGCATTATATATAGTATAGAATGGCCAAAATACTGAGCCTAGTTTTTTAACGTCAACTTTGTAAGGCCTCCTGTGTATTCTGAGTGAAAAAAAAAATCATCTATGAACCCCACGCCTGTAAAAAATTTGTCAAAGTAAACGTATGCACACGCCCCTGTGCGCTCGGCTAATGAGAACGCTCCTGGCGGGCTACTTGGGCTTTTATGCACTCACCAACCGAGAGATGATTGAACTTTGTAAATGAACTTACTAGCGGGAACTGTGAGATACAGTACGATCCGGGCTTTCATGATTGTACCAACCTCGATAAATCTATGCCCAGGTCCGCGGGTTTGTGCTCGAACTACCCATCTGCCCCTGCTGTTCTTATATAGTTCTTTCTTTAACTATACCCTTGTCAATGGAAAGAACAATAAAAATTATTGAATCATTGCGCATGATGATACAGAAATAATAACTTTGCCTTTAGTGTTAGAAGTGAAGTAAAAAAGAAATACAGACTTTGGTCTCACTGATGGAATGAAAAACTGAAAGTGGAGGAGAATATTATTTTTTCAGGAGTAAGACCATTACAGCAACTTTGATGACTAGTGAGTTTTAAGGGCTAAATAACAATGACGTACTGAAGTAGAATAGCATCCAAAGAATAGGAAATCAAATAAATATGTAAAATTGCAAGCAGTGAGACTAGCAGAAGCCTCTGATTGAGAATATTACGTATTTCCTACCAGTTTTTGTCGCTACATCTTAAGTCCGCTGCAGATCAAAATTCCGTCGAGTAGGCCCTATACAGCAATCAGTAAATGCGTTAGTCACAGTTGCATTCATAAAGTGATGTTCTGTATTTCCGCAAGTCTTTTCAAAATTCCGTCTCTTCAGTCAATAACTTAATAGAAGTCGTTTTAATGTGTTTTAAGGCACTTGATGGACAGCCTACATATAACTAGTAGTACTTATTTTAGTCTTACTGTAGATACACAAATGGAATTCAGCAAACTCAGCTAAGTAGCACGAAAAGAAAAACGGGTCACTTCGGTGGACCCCCACGCGACAGCAGGAAGGTGACCCGTGGGATAGGTCGCATACCATCATCAGCGACCTACACAAACAAAACTTCAGAGTGAAGGGAAGTAAGGAAGACCTGCCTAAAGGCTAAAGGTGGCCTGTCGGTTGAGTGCGTGCATTTGGGCGCTTGACCCGCGGCCTGCTTGTTTTTGGAAATTGTTTTGTTTACAATCCGCTTCTTTGTGGGGGCTTTACTCCATCAGCCCTAACGAAACGTTACAATTGCGCAGACACTAGTGTAACCCTATGAGAACAAGCGTACTTCATAGACTTTCCAAACGATGCTGTTCCTTCGAGAAACCGCTGTTGTAATTGGGCCTGATACAGAACTAGCTAACAAGCCTTTTGACGCAAAAAGACTCCGACTAAAGAGAACCCCTAGCCTTCGGAACTGTTAAAGCAATCGTGCTTGCAACACGTTTGTCTCCATAATATATAAGAAATGTAAGTAAACACCTTAGAAACATTTTCCTTTTCTTTCAGCAGAAAAATGCACAACTAATAATTCGGCTCTTCCCGAACAATCCTCGATATATGCCATGGATCGCTTAATTAGAAAGAGAATGTACTTCAAAGGAAGCCTATCAATCAAATTTACTGAGTTATAGCACAAAAATTTTTTGCAATGCTATAAAAAGAAATGGTACAGTTTGAAGAAATAGTACCACATTTAATGATAGCAGTGAAGCTGCTGAAAAGTTAAGTACATGTACTTTAAATAAAAATTTCCCTTACAGTTTGTTGTAAACAATATTTAATTCAAATAGATAAAAAGAGCGTAACACTGAAATAGTACTGTAAACAAACTTCAAAGACCATACTGAGCAAAATTTTTAATGAACCTTGCTGTTGTCAAACACGTTGATGTACAGTAATGTATCTATCAAAAAGTAAACAAAATACTATTACCAGAGAACGTGCTCTAATCGAATTGAACAGTGCCACACATCAGATGCTTGGTACCGCTATTATCCAATATTTTCATATTTTCTCTCAGCAATTTATATTAACGGTGGATAAATAATAATAGTAGTAGTAGCATAAGAAGATTTAAGCCTCCCTAAATAAGTACTAAGCTCTTTTAAGAGAGGAAAAGGAAGGGACATATAGTACGTCGATAGAAAAACGGGGATCCCATGCACGAAGGTGTTCCCACACAGGATCAAAGAGCATGGGAACAGCAAGTCGGGAAAGAAGAGGAAGAACAGACAACAGTAAGATCAGTAGGAGTACGAAAGCGGAAGGAGGCAAAGTGGGCACGAAAGACTGAAGTGCTGAAGGCCGAGCTAATGGCTAAGGTAGGTCGATATATAATCAGAATGCTCTAGACTCAAGTATTTACGATGCTTATGTAGATTACCGCTTTAGTCAGACTGGTGGCGATGGGCCGTTCGAATACGTAGTACGAACAAAGAAAGGTAAACCTATACACTGCTATGTGTGTTTAATTGTTAAGTTGCTAAATGAATGAGCAGACAGTGGTGAAAGGTTCCACGCCTTTTCGTTTTAGTTCTAAATGTAAATGAAGCCAAAAATCATATGAGGGAATTTGTGCCGCACAGCCATCAAGCCACCACGCGTTTCAAGTGCACCGGTTACCGCAGAATTACAATCTGGACCAGGACAAGTTGGTTGCTTTTTCCAGAGTGGGTCGGTGGGCGAACCTACCTCTCCATTTGGCCATTTCCACTGTCCTTTGAGGAACCCTAGCGGGGTGAGGTAAGCTGCAGGGGTTAACCAAAATAAGTTAGTAATGCTCTGCTAGAAACCTAGACCGAGACACAAAATCTGGAAGATAATACAATTGCTAACAATATTTATTTGAGCTACTGTGTCGCCGATTTGATCTCTCAAGTGATGCCACCGGACACTCCTCCCCTCTACGGATTTGGGGGTTGGTGCCCAACGAGGAAGAGATGTTGAGTAACTTCCTAGAGGTGTAGATATCAAACAGCCAACAAGTTAAACTACATAATCACACAAATCTATCAGCTAAGAATCAAATAAACTCCACTAACGAATTTTAATAAATGCTCCGTGCTTCATCCCTGAATAGAGTTGTGGCTTTCTGATCCAGAGTCGTAGTTTACTGACGTCCCTGGTTTGAAACGGTCGACATTATACACAACTGAATTTACGGCCACCCAACCATTCCTCCCCTCCCCAAGTAATAGTAAACTCCTACACAAACTTCTGATAGCATGTACATCGCAAAACCCATTCGCATACATCGATACCTTCCGTAGTTGTTTGTGCAGATCAATGCATTTACAACTCGTCTCGACAAATATTAGGAGCAACATCCTCCACAGCTAAGAACTCATCCTCAAGGAGTGTCAAACTCTTAACGATCAAAGCTTCTAAGACACCGTAATCCACATTTCATGCCACGACTAACTTAAAGTTTCCAAGCTCCCATGATCAGCAGCATTCAATTGTGCTTGCGCGATCACCTCCTTGCCTGACTTTATTATTGTTTCTTCTTCCTCTTCTTCTCCCTCAAAAGTCTCCAAGATTTTGAATTAATGGCGATAGTTCATTGAGGGCCGGAGTATAAGTCCTGGCTGCTCTGAGAATGGGCCTCTTGGCCAGTCTACTGCCAGCTATCTATTACGTTGTATTCTATCAGCTGTACTTCTAAACCGATGAGGTTCGCATGGGTTCACCCCTCGGAGTAGCCTTTGCTAACTTCTACTTGGTGCACATCAAAGTCTCTCTCTTCCAGTGCGGACAACTTGCTCTCCAGCCCTCCCTCACTCGGCCGCCACACACAATCCACGCAGGGCAGTGTGGTATTATTGTACTAGAAGACTACCTATTTTACGGCGAAGCAATTTCCAAAAATTGGCTTATGGTACGTCTACACAATCAATATCTGCATCAATCACAAACACAAGAATCTATAAGCACCATGGTCCGAGGAACCACCACTGAGACTCCAACCAGATCAGAAACATCAGATATCAGACACCCTATCATGAGCCCTAGTTTGATGATGCCTGTAGGAGGGCGCACCAGTTAAAGCGGGAGGCATATGCCCGTTGGCGTACTAGCCGGTCTGCTGTCAACTTTCAGCTTTTCAGGGAACAGTGGCGTCGGGCTGGTGCTACTTATGAGGAAGCTGAGAGGGAGCACAATTTGAGGAGGTCCAGGGAGTTGTTAGCCTCGTCTGTTAGCCCACATAAGTGGTGGTCCACCTTGAAGATCGCTGTGCTTGGTGTGAGCTCTTCTGTGCCTCCTCCTTTAATCGGTACTGGTGGTGATCTTGTTGCGAACCCCGCTGCCAAGGCGGACCTTTTGTTGTGCTACTTTGATGGGAAGCAGAGCCGGGACCGGGTGCGCATTCTTTTAGCATGTGATCCAGAGCCGAGGTTCTCCGGTTTTGCTTTCAAATCCTCTGAAGTGGACCGCCTTCTTCTTGACCTGGACCCCTATGGGGGCACTGATCCATCGGGTATGTTTTCTTTCTTTCTTCGGAGGGTGGCTGGTGTGCTCGCAGCCCCGCTTGCTTCCGTATTCCGTCGAATGTTGCGGCTGATCTCTTTTCCGGAGTGCTGGCGTGTTGCTCATGTGACGCTTGTTCCGAAGGGCTCGGTTTCATCCCGTACCTCTGATTGATTATAGACCCATCTCGATCACACCTGTTTTGTCGGAAGCTTATGAGAGGTTGGTTGCGTCGAGATTGGGTTGTTTTCTTGAAAAGCAGGGTGTCCTTCTCCAAACACAGTATGGTTTTCGTAAGGGCTTGGGAACCTGTGATGCTCTGCTTCACATTTCTCATGTGTTGCAGCTGGCTCTTGATGGGGGTCATGAGGCAAGGTTGGTACAGCTTGACTTTAGT
>LQNS02278083.1:21695241-21711293 GCA_001587735.2 Parhyale hawaiensis
ATGTCTTCATTGTTGGAATTTCATCTGTTCCTGCTTAAGATACGTTTGCCATCTTCTGCAACCCGGCCTATTTTCTGCCTATCACTTTCAATGGAGCTTGAGAGGAGCACCAGACCCTCCAACCTGGGCTAATTTCCGCCTATTTCGTTAAGAGCGTGACACCAAACATATAAATATATATATTTATAAACACACGACGGTCATTCTTAGTATTAGATTAGATTAAACTTTCACTTCAAAAATGCTTTAGAATGAAGCAGTTCAGAACAGCTCGCTGCACCGTATTCTGGATACGAATTTTCCCATATTTGGATCGTTATGCGACCTCAGCAACGTCGATATTTTAAGATGTGAAAATCGGTACGGTCTCGGAGTAAGTAGAGGGGGAGATGATCAAAGAGCTTCAGTAGAGAGGAGTGAGCCAGGAGCCTCGCCCGTGAAGTTCAAGAGTCGGGTATGGCACCAGCCAGTCACCGTATGCACTAATCGCATACCAGTACATCTATTTGTCTGCTGCTACCCCGTAGAACTCGCTGCTCCCCAGTCACTTTCACAGTGAGATTCATGACCGCCTCTCACAGCCACGAGAGATCTAGTCAACTCGCTGGCGAAACTGTGAATGGGAGATGACTGAGATACTGTTCGGCAACCTGCGGGTCACTTCAGGGTACAAACTGGCTGACACGATGGCTGGTTTGTACACTGGCCTGGTCGCTGGCTGGAATGGGTGGTGTAGATTCATGTTGAGATTTCTTATAGCTGTAAAGCAAAAAACTCGATCTCTTCTTCATTTGCATTAGCTGCAAATACTGTCCGCCAAAGAAAAACTTTAGTTTTTCAGTTCACTGGATGTTAATAGCCCCTGGTATCTAGGTTACGACGCTCCATAAATATTCATCGCTTCCTGATTTCCGAGCGATGAGTGTTTGTAAGCAGGTGCCGCCAAGCCGCTCGTGCTTATTCAAATGACGGCTGATGGGGTGCAGGCAAAGCCTCGTGCAGGCCACGCCATTAAGTCTTTTGATCTAGACTAGAGCTCACCAGTACGCCGCTGCAGAAGACCACCATGAGAAAGCCACCGCGAACCCATTTTTGGTCCCACTGCCGAAAACTTATGCCACAGTTAATTTACTACAGATAGTTACGTCAAGCAATAGAGCCTGTAGCACCTGCAGTTGCAGCATAGTGGCGTCACACAAACATGTGTCAGCCAATAGCGATACTCCTTTTGCAGCGGGGCATCCTGGGTAATGCCAAGACAGAGTCATCTTGGGCAATTTCCAATATGGCGTCGTGTGTGCGAGAGGTTAAGTGTGTGTCGCGATTGGTTATTTCATAAACGTTGGTCAAAATTGTTTAGTTGCAGTTTATTGTGCTTTTCATGTGTGTACAACATTCTACTTTATAACTTGTTGTAAGTCAAAGTTTTCTTGGTGAACGAAAATCGTCTAATTTTGTCTTTTTAAACTCGTGCGAATCATTCTATTCCACGCAAAGTATTCGCTTCAACTTCGGCAAACAGTTTCCGATGATTTTCTCAGTTCTTTTTATGACGCTGAAAATCAAGATTCAATACAATACATCAAATCTATGGTCTGTTATTTTCATTTATTTATAAAATTAAGTTTTTATTTTAGATGACCTAAGTTTTGAAATTTGCTAACAGGGTGGGACCTAAAGGGCGAATGACTATGGTGCGCTGTGGGGTTCTTATATAAGCGTTGGACGGTAAAGGAAGCTGAGGAAAACGGGCAAGTGCAGTCGGAGGAAAAAGAGTCTGTCATGAGTTGTGACGAGTGGTAAAACTGTAGTCATTATATTGAGGCTAGGTTTTGTTGGATATAAAAGGTGATGGTGATTCTAGGGCGAAGAGAATAGTACATGTACAGTCGGAGGAAAAATGTCGGTCATGGGCTATGCTCTAAAAAGCGAATGTACAGAGCTGTGGGAAGGGGCCGGATGTCAGCTCCTGTACAGTCGGTAGATGTGGAGCTAGTTAGTCGGGGATATATTGAGGCTAGGTCTTGTTCTATGGATATAAAGGGATTCTAATGTTTTGAGTTCGATTGGATTAGAAGAGTAAATGATTGAAAAGTAATTTTTGCTAATGGGATGGTCGTTTTGCTCAGCATGCAGGCGGGGAGCTGAATGTGAGGGTTTTGCAAGTGGTTGACCGGTTCGGCTGGATACACCTAAATGTTGGTCAATGCGGGCTTTGAAATGTTGTCCAGTGCTACCAATGTACGAAGCATTACATCCTCTGCATTTGAAACGGCAGATAACACTTGACAAGAGCGGCGTGGGTAGCTTGTATTTAAATTTAAAGAAGGACCCTATGGTAAATATGATTTTGTACGAAAATTTAAAGTTTATATGTGGGTAAGCTTCAGAGAGGAATGTTTTCAATGCGTTTGCTACACTAACAGAGACTTTGTTGTAGTACAGAAGCGAATGAAAGAAGTCTAATTTGGGGACAGAGGGTTTGCTAATGCCGGGATCGAACAGTTGGTCGAGGAACAATTTGCAGTAGTGGTCCAAAAGATGGTGCGGGTAACCGTTATTTTTTAAGAAAGTCAACTTCATTTGAGAAGGTAAGGTAGAAGGACAAATGGTATGCTCTACTATTGCTGGGGTACTGCAGTACAAGGAGCAGCCGCTCGCGGCCTCATTTGTTTACATCAGCATAGTGATGTGGCAGTCGCCCATTGACAGAAATTGACGCCAGGCACGGCGATCGCTGGTTGGCTGAAATGGTGTCACGGCGGTCGCTGATTGGCTAAGATTGGGCGAACGGTACGTATGTAGCAAAAGTCAGCGTTCCAAGGTGAGTTATTAAATAGTTATTCAAGTTTTATGTTGCTGGGGCTTAAGTGACCAACATTTGTATAGCCCCAATACCATACAGATATTGGTCCTAAAGCCCTCTTTTCTCTGTTTTTTTTTTTTTTGCAGGATGGTGTGTAACTAAAAGAAAAATGAAGGTATCCACCGGCTTTGCTACTTTCAGAATGGTACAAGACTGCGAGAGCATACCGTAGACGGAGCTGGGCATAGATACTCAAAAATGTATCTAGATACTAGATACACCCTTAAAATGTATCTAGATACCGATACTAGATACAACTTTACAAATGTATCTAGATACAGATACTAGATACTTAAAAGTATCTACAGATACAATTCTAGATACTTTTATTTTTAAAACTGCATTTTATAATTTTTCTAGTTCATATGGTTAAAAGTCATGTAAATCAGGTGGATACAATTCTGTTCCTTTATAATAATGTTCTATAGTAGATTAGTACCTAATTACAATAATAATGACTGTTGCACATTTACTTCCGGCAAAGAGGCTAAATAGTTGATCACATCTGTTTGTGATAAAATATCATGTCTCTAAAAGAAATGGGCAAGTCATTGAAGTTTCGTAGTCAATAGGTATATTGACTTTTTTGCAATAACATTCAAATACAAAGTATAATTTAGGCCGTATATTTTGGTGGATGTTACCCCAATTCCAAGCAAATCTTTAATAAACAAAATAAAAGACGGCTTCTAAAAAATTAATAGAATAGTGAGCCAACGTGACAGAACATGTTCAGGGTTGCCATCTCTTGTTCGCTTAATTATCGGCTTTATCATTATTTCATAAACCTGAATATTATTGTATTTACAATATTTCATGTATAATAATAGGTATAATTTAATATCTAAAAAGTATCTAGATACTTGTATCTAGATACAGGCAAAAAGTATCTAGATAGATACTACATTTAGATACAACATTTAAAAAGTATCTAGATACAGCATTCAAATACAAAAAATTTAAAAAAAAGTATCTAGATACAAAGTAGAGTGGGGCAAAAGTGTCCAGCTGGGGAGAATTTTGGGATTTTTTCTAGGGTAACAAAGACTGAACACTGTCCTGTTGTTTAATCTTGATATTATCTATATTCTATTGTTGTAAAGTATAAAAAAAATTGAAAATTCTACAATGTTTTCTCTTTCTTGGACTCTTTAGCCCCAGCGGACCTTTTTAAAACTTGTCATCTTTGTGAATTTTTTTTTTACCGTAAATTGGGGCTAACTTGTCCAAAATTTGTGTCATTTTTGTGTTCAGAGGCGAAAAAAAAATATTTCGGTCCAAAAAAGTGTAGTGAAGAAAAAATACTCAATTTGAGGTATTTTTCTTCAATAGTTTTTTGGACCGAAATATGCTTTTTTTTCGCCTCTGAACACAAAAATGACACCGATATTGGACAAGTTAGCCCCAATTCACGGTGCGCATTATTTCGCATGTCCACGCCCACGTCACGTGTCGGAGCGAGGAGGCGCAAGATTCTCAAAACTTGTGTCAGCAGAACTCAAAGATGAAACAGCACTCTCACTTAGACTACAGTAGTTCAAGGTAAATGAAAGATGAGCTCGCCGGTTATCAACAATTGCTCTTAATTATCATCAGCAGAACAATGCCGTGGGCTTAACCGACAACAACCTTAGCTGCTACCGCAGTAAGAACAAAGGACTAGAGAAGAGCGGCCACGGCCGCGGAGATCCACAATGCAGCTGCGTAACACGTGGAAAAACGTGCTCCGACGTTGGCACGACCGAGCGTGTCCAGGTGACAGTTTTGTGATCAGCGAGCCCTTCATGTACGAGGTATCATCGTCTACAGTATTAATACTACCAATTCATTCGATTAAAATTAGTATCAGGGCTCATTTTACAAGATATTATTGTAAGTGGAACCTTTTCACTAAACAAAAATTAGCCCCAGGAACCCCGTTTTACGCCGCATCATGAGAAACTGTACCTTCCTAGATGGCATTATCATTATACTTTTGATAGTACGAATTAGTTCTAAGGCCCTTCTTTAAGAAGGTAGGTAGGTACATTCTCAATAGGAAGTTTTCACGAAGAAATTTACTGTCAAAGTCTCTCTGCCACCTGGACACACTAGAGCGAGTGAGACTTGCACATTTTTTCCATTTAGTAAAGGCACCGAACGGCACAAATGACACACACACTAAGCTAAGTACGCTATTTCAAAAAAAAAAAAAACTTGTAAGGAAGCGTGAATTGTAATGTTAGTGTTCGCAAAGGTTGCAAATTGGAAGTCTGATATTTTTCAGGGCAAAGGAGTCAAAGCTGGATATTTTGGGGTCAAACTAGTCCGAGCAGGATATTGTTTTAGGGTAAAGGAATCTGTATATTTTTGGGATAGAAGGAGTAGCAGTCGGACATTTTTAGGTCAACAGAGTCGAATATTTTTGGGTCAAAGGAAGCTGACACTGACTGGGCCAAGGAGTCAGACCTAATCCAGCCAAGTGTGCAAGTTCGCTGTTGATCACACTCAGCTGATGTTCTCACCGATGCATAGCTACTGCAAATAACGCAAAGGCTATACCGGTAATATATTCGATCACAGTAAATTAAACGTAACTATTGCCAGCACTCGCAAATATCCTCGCATTCTGTTGTATGTGCCTTCACGAGAAGTAATTTCCCTTACGGAAACCATGTATAGGTAATACACTTAAGAGATAAGTTACAACACATCATCAAGTGAAGAGGAGAACTGCGAATGGCAAACAAGTTAGTTCAGAAGGAAATGCATACGGGGTCACACAGCGTTAGTTAAAAAACCATGAACTCGAAAAACAATCTCTGAATGAATATACTGGATAAACAAACAAAGCTACCAAGCTGGGAACGCAAGTACATGAAATGTATGCGGCAGACTTGTATAATTAACCGCTAACCCAGGAAGTTATGGTGCTTTTCAGCTAAGACTATTTACTTTAAAAACGACATAACTTGGTTGGCTAAATGATATTGAATATGTTAGTCAATCTCTGAAGCGACTGCACGTGTATTGCAATAAGACGGGATAAGTACGAAATAAGTGAAGAAAAAGGCGAGCAAGGAAGAACAACTCGCATGAGAACAGCAAGTCTGAAAACAAATAAAATAAAATAGAATACCATTAACGGAAATGCGTAAGAGGGTAGATGCAAGCTCAGAAACAATCCCAACTTCTAGCTAAGGTAACTCATAAGCTTCCTCTGGGGACGCGTCTCCTCCAACATACGGCAGATGAACCTGAACAAGCTTGAATAACAGACTCGGATGTCCATAATCAATAGGAAATAGTTGCTAAGTGCTTGCTATGTATAATACAGGGCACTCGTCCCATACGAGCGCAATTCGTGAACAACTACAGTGCACCTAAGCTGTACACAGCAACACTACTGTTACAGACACTGTACCAAGATCTACATTAAAAAAAAAATTGAGACATGAAATAACTGATATTATACCGGACTTACGTCTAAAGCTCTGAACGCTCATGAATTTAAACCGTGGTAACTATATGGAGTATCACGGTTTGCAATGCATCAAGATTACTTCCACCGATTGCAATACAATAATCAAGCTTTCATCTGCAGTTTGTAAGACATTAATTGAGATTAGATTGCCCGTTTGCAAGGTATTCACCCTAAACGGCACGTGTTGAGCCATTTGGAACATTAGAAGAATTTGAAACAGAGGAGGGAAAAAAGACCTAATATTCCTCTGTGAAGCTCAAAGCAGACTCGCTTGTATGAGAACTACGCAGTAAATTGAAGAAAACCGAACTTCACGTGGCACGACTTTGAACTGAACTCATGTTGCCAGAGAGAGCCTGCCAAGATTAATGCTCGTCCAACTTACAGGCAGTAGCGGGCACAGTTTAGCACGGAAATTTACGCACATACGAGCAGTAACAGGCTTAACAATGGTAAGAAGTATTTGTATTTTGAATACCGTTGTTGTATGCATGGCAGAAATTAATGGTCGTCATTAATCCAAAGCAGAGAGAGCTTCATTGTGAAGCGTACTTAGGGGAAAGTAGAAATAAAATCTGCTCATTACCATGGCAAGAGAAATGAAGGGCATATTAGTATCACTTCGTAGAAAACTCCATTACAAAATATGCTCTCACCAATGCCCCTAAATCAAGCGCAAAATATTACTACGATACGCTAGTTTACGATTTACTACACATAACACGGTGTTCTCAAAGAGACTAAGGAGGAGGTCCTGAAAGAATTAGCGAAACGAAGACTGTCAGTTAGGATAGGGGAAATACAGCAGCTAAGGGATGATGGGTAGCAAGATGCCCCTGAAGACCTACAGCTAAAGTAATCTATGAAACTTTCTGGGAGCGCAACTCCCCATGATGTAGGACGGACAAACTATGCTAGCTGAGGGCACACTCAGGAGAGAGAGGATATATTAATATCATTCCGTATAAAATTCTGCTGCCTGAAAACGGCTGCTTGCATTAGAAGAATTAAATAAAGCCATAAAATCCTACGAACCAGCACAAGAAACGACACAAAATTCATGATAAATAACAACATTAGAGATGCTAGTTTCTGCTGGCTGGCTTCGGGAACCGTCTTTTCAGACAGAAAGGGCATGGTGCATGTAATGAAAACCGTGGTTAGCCGGTCTACACATAAAAATAGAGAGCGTCTCCCACAAAGACCCGCAAGCAAGAGCATGGTGACGCGACTGCTTCGGGTCCAGCAGAGCCGCAACCACGTACTGTATGAGAGGCGGAAGAAATATTTTTAATATTAACCTATATATACTCCCAGTTCAACAGCCCCCCGAACACAAGTGATCAGGCTAGTGTCAAGGATGAAGTAACGGCAAAGTCGCCCACCATAACTAGAGATCAAATATTGCCGCAACTTGGGCAAAAAAAGAAAACGAAAAATATGCCAAGTAAATCCCCATACGGAGTGAATTTACCCTCAGTAAAATAAATGAATAAACAGAGCGGCGATTTTAAAATAATGCGAGTTACAAGTAATGCACGGAAACACAGCCTAGCTCCTTAAACAATGAGCGTCCTACTGATCGAGTGAGATGGGTTACGTCGCTTTTAATTTAGCTAATGCACTAGCAAATACGTATAAATAAAACACAGCACCAAAACCTTGGCTAAACTACAGTAATACGGAGTAGCTACTACATCAGAATCCGACACTTGACGTTAGTTAGTTGTTAAGTGTCGGATATTGTTGCAATACCCGGAAGTGGTACCTTATTAAACACGAATGTTTGCTTTTTCCTTGAACACGTTTACCATTTTATTAATAATTAGATATACTAGCGGCGACAAGCGACTTCGCGAGTCTTGCAACATAAATCCTTGTAACTTTCTTAGTCCTGCGTATCAATGTTGATTTTTTTTAAATTGGTAACGGAGCAATAAATTCGCAATGACAAATCAAATATTGCTTGTAGCCCATCGTTTGACATTTAAATTTGTATAGCTAAATCTGTCGTTATAGGTCTTCTCATAACATGCAGATGCTGCATACAAAAACGAAACTTGTGACTACAGGCGGGTGGTTCCCACAGGGTGAAATTTCTCTTCCCTTTCTGGTCATTTCAGTGGTGTTTTTCCGTAGAAAATAATATGTATCCGCCGGTATAGAGTTAAGGTATTAAGGGTGCTATTTCTAAGAGAAATAAGTCTGCTTCGGACGTGACGCGCTTAAATATGAGCAAACGACGTCATCAACGCTGACGCTACAGAACGTATTCGAGGACAATATTTCACGTTATGCAAAAGAAAAACAGGACATCTGCATCGACAAACAGACACGCAAGTTTGTGAGACTGTTCTCGAAACTTTACAAACTTTGTGACAACAGAATACTGATACTTCATAGAGAGTTCTTAAATACAGCACGATGACTTTATCCACAGGATCAAACGAAGAAGCTGCGGCGAGAAGCTTCCCGTGATGTACAAACCGACATAAAAGACTAACCAATGCACTAATATTATTAGCCGCCACAAGTGTAGTTTGCAGTATGTACATGACGCAAAACTTAACCTTTGCACAATGCACAAATCTAAAATCCTCAAATGCGAACGTGAAAAACTAACAACAATTTCGCCTCGCAACAAGTATCCTACAGTAACTACAGGATTCACTCCAGAAAATACGTACCACCAAAGATTTTGCAAAAATCCTACGGGATGGACGCATAACGAAGCTTTCATTAGAGATAATGATCACTGCGAACACCCGCTAGCTTAAGACAGTTCACAGCTCCGTAATTTCAACTCCAGTCGCTGGATCTCCGCCTGCAGGCCCGTCAGTGCCAGCGTCGCCGACTGTAGCCTCGGTAGTGGCAGGAGAAGCACCTTCACAATGGGTGGTGCTGCACGCACCATCCGCAGCACAGGAACTAGAACTGTCTGCAGAAATTGACACAGTAGCCTCAGCACCACTGGCAGCAGCAGCCTCAGCAGGACATTCAGCAGCACTGGCAGCAGCCTCAGCACCACTGGCAGCAGCCTCAGCACCACTGGCAGCAGCAGGACATTCAGCAGCACTGGCAGCAGCCTCAGCACCACTGGCAGCAGCCTCAGCACCACTGGCAGCAGCAGGAGCTTCAGCAGCACTGGCAGCAGCAGGAGCTTCAGCAGCACTGGCAGCAGCCTCAGCACCACTGGCAGCATTATTACTTTCAGCAGCACTAGCGGTAGCAACTTCTGCAGCTGCACCCTCGCCACTTACATCAGAACTGGCAGCAATGACACCGTCAGCGCTAGGAACATCAGCAGTGTCAGATGCAGGGGATGGCTTGCCCGTCAGCTCAGCCAGTTCACTGCTGATTTCAGACAGCTGACTGGCTATCTCCGTCAGCTGCTGAGTTGCTGCAGCTGAATTGAATGAAGCTGACTCGGCATCAGCAGACTCTGAACTGTCAGC
Source organism: Parhyale hawaiensis (assembly GCA_001587735.2). NCBI lineage: Eukaryota > Metazoa > Arthropoda > Malacostraca > Amphipoda > Hyalidae > Parhyale > Parhyale hawaiensis. Next base: position 21,705,026 of record LQNS02278083.1, read on the forward strand.
AGACTCGGACGCTTTCTTATCATCAGCAGGTGAGCTTGTGTCACGTACGCTCGATTTGTTATCAGCCGTGTCAGCAGACTTAGAAGGACCGGGCTGCTCAGCGGGCTGACAGACGTCAGCGATGGCCTTCTCAACATTGTCAGCCAGTGCAGCAGCATCGGCCTCACCGTCTGCAAAACAAAAAGCAAGAGTCATGTATCTGTCGCCGCAGCGTGCGGTTGACTACCACACCTGTCACCACTACCTAATAGGTAATTTATAGACATTTATCGGCTGCCTCTGAGTGAATAGTGAACGGTATCAGTTAACATCGGATAAATGCCCATAAATTTTTTATTGGGTAACTGACAGAGAAAAGCACGCAAGTATATATTATCCCTGATAAAACTTTCTAGTTAGCTACTACCATCGTTATTGAGATTGCCCCAAGTCAGAAGAAAATGATAATAAAGTCTATTTTGCCAAAGAGTTCAGAGGTTTTTGGTGGCAAGGAGTCGGAGTCTGTCACTGGTAGCGCAAGGAATCGGAGTCAGACATCGGTTGTTCCCAGGCTTCGGAGTCGGCCATTGGACTGTCCTCAGTAACCCTACTAACTTACGCAACTTGAGCGCATCAATTTCATGATGTTGAAATAGTTTCTAAGTGTTGCACCTCATTTATTGCAAAATATTGCACACCCCTGCTTGTTTCATATCTACTGATGAATTCCACAACTCTTCGTAACTTTTTCGTTATGACCAATACAAAGAACCACAGTACCTATGTCATGAGAGAACTTTCCCTTGAGAATACACAGTAATAATGAATACCTTCACGTTTAAACCTAAGAATGACACTATTCTGTAGCTACGTGGGATAGTATCAATCCAGAAAGTTTAACTTAGGCCTAAAAATATTGCTTGGTTCGAAATGCATGGCAACTTACTTTCAAGTTTTGTTCCTTAAGTGGGGACACGAAATATGTTAGCAAATCAAAAGGCGCTGTAAATACATTTTCAACTAGGAGCACTCACAGAGCGCATACCTCCGCCAAGCAAAGCAATGGTAACGAAAAATTCAAATTGGTTCTGAGAACATGATTCTCTTCGTATCAACACCAAAACTTAATCATTTGTGCCTTTCAACAGTATTAAAGTTTCAGTAATTTTCTTGAAAATCCGTTCATAATTTTTTGAGCTATGCTGCTAACGAGCATTCTGACAAACAATAGGTAATCAAACTCACAAACAGATCAACCGATCATCACCAAAATTTAATCATTTATTTTTTTTAGCATTACGGTCACAACAAACTCCTGTGAATTTCATAAAGATCCATTCCTAACTTGTTGAGCCATTGTGCTAACAAGCATAAAATCAAACATGGCGACAAACTAACGAATGAACAATCGAACCAACACAGCATCACAAACATATGGTCACATACTCTTCGTAATACACCTAACAACTCGTATAAATTTTATAAAAATCCGTCCATAAATTTTTGAGTTATTGCGTTAGGAAAAGTGAGGTTAACGAACAAACAAACGGATGAACAGATCTTCACCAAAAGTTCATCATGTTTCCTCCTAACATACATACCTAACAATCCCTGTAAATTTCGTCAAAATCCGTCCATAACTTTTTGAGTTATCTTGGTGACACACAGAGTAACAGACAAAGAGACAGACTGACAAACCTGACGAAAACATAACCTCCTCGGCGGAGGTAATGAAAATATCTTCACGTCTTAACGTAAGCTTGACATTGTTCTGTACCTGGTATACTTTTAATACAGTAAGTTTAACTTAATATTGCTTGATTCGAAATAAAAAGCGACCTAATTTCAAGGCTTTGTAACCTAAGTGGGGACACAAAATATGTAAGCAAAGCAACAGGCACTATGAATATATACACTTTTAATTACACCATTCGCTGGTTAGCGACGGCACAAGGAATAGCTGCAGGAACCCGACACTAAATATCCCCCATGACTATTATGTTGGTCCTTATGGTTGCCATTTCAAAAGTGGACGTTCTATGGCGGAGCTCATGACCTCGACAGAATATCTCCAGAGCACAGTACTAAGCATCTACGAACACCAGCGGGTAGGCCAGACAAGAGTTAGCAAGATGGGAGAAGTGAGGGTGGGGTCTGCTAACGTCATGGGTGTCAAGGGACTCTACCCGGCGCGCTGCCTTTCTCAGTTTCAGAAATACTACACGCAATTCATTGCCCATATGCTGTTAGTTATGAAAGCGTTTTATAATATTTCATGTCCAAGACATACCTTGCCAGTAATGGCATATGTATGAAGCTAAGTATTACATGCATGCAATAAATTATGCGATTCGATGCAGAGTAATCCAACGACTACATGACGGTTTACCGGTGACTACTTAACACTAGCGTTAGGTACGCGTAGGAATATTTTCTTGAAGACAAATAAAACACGGGCTGCGTGACTGCAGAAAATAAGAGGAAGAATCGAAAAGTGAGATGTGACACAAAAAATTTTGCATAAAATAGGAAGTACGTAAAGTAAGATGGCCAAAAGTAGGAACTTCTACTGTACTATAATCAAGAACAGCACAAGGCGGTATCACAAAGTGGCTTCTCCAAACGCACTTCAAATAAGGCGCTAAAGCTTGTACTAACGACGTCGTAGCACGAGACCGAATGCTATTTTTTGCAAATAAGTTCTACTGGCAATTTCGAGTGTACAGCCTTTGCAAACCTTATCCTTTGAGAACCGAGTCCTCGATTCCCCACAGACTATAATGCATAGCTACGTATTCCCAATTATTATAGCTACAGTAGCTATTTGCTTCAACATAGACTAGCTACACAAAACCACAGTAAAAAGCCGATCCATGCAAGCCATTTAGAATAACAAACCTAATAATAAAGATCGCTTTTCATTTCGTGACTACTGACTATGTAGTAAACGTACTGATAGCTCAGTTTTCTGTGATGCTTCATCATTTTTACAGTGCAAGAAAACAACTGAATAGTTTGACTCATTGGCATTGCAGTACTGATGAGTGACAGTGGCTAGATGATTGCAAAAACTGGTAGCTATTATATAGGTATGAGCAGCTTTTGGCAGTATAAAATATTACTGCCTTGCCATAGCTAGTGAAATTGGCCAAGATCAATTCTTTGGCATCGGGAGTCCAAGCTCAAGCGATAACATTAGAGCTGCCAATGCAAATTTATTGCTGTTATTTATTAAGGTAGAGCTCAGGCACTATAGTGAAACCAGGGTAAAAAGTCCGATGGGCGTGGCTTAGAACGTAAAGCAACTTTGCCAAATCTCACTTAAGCTCGTGGTATAACTTGTCTCAAACGGTAAAATTATATTTATATTCGAATATATATATACTCAAAGTGTATTAGTTAACAGATTAGGTTTGGCACTGCTGCGTTCAATTCAGCCCAGCCTTTAAAGGACCGCTTACGCTGGTTTGACTATAGTATTGACTACTCTACTGGTAGCAACCAATTCCCCCAGACAACAACAGGAGACAAACAAAAAACCTAAATAAACAAGACCGTAGGTTGGCTGAGAAAAAAAAATAAAGAAAAACTAGGACGAATGCAGAGCTTTTGTTCAAACGAGGCCTGCATATCAGCTGTTTAATAAAGACTTGCCTCTTCTAAGTTGTCTCTCCTGCACGAGTTGGGCTTGGATGCCTCTAGCAAGTTGCTGCAGTTTGTCATTTTGCTTGGTGAGTCTCTCGATCTTGGTTAGGTGATCGGCTCTCTCTGACGCCATTTCCAGTAGAGTGGCGTTGCTCTTTGAACACTTGGTTTGCCATCCCAGAGTCTCCTTCTCTAATTTCTTCATTTTCTTGGTCATCTGCAACACAAATAACGGGAGGACCGTAATAGTGAAAGTCGAATGATTATCTGCTACTCGCCTAGCCACATTATCGTCTGCACCTCTAACTACCTTTTTCATTTTAAACTCATGTCAAACATACAATAAATAGATAAACAAAATCTAAATCTTGAAGATGTCAACAAGTTCTCCGAACAATAAATAGATAGCTACCTACAATAGAGAATGAATATACAAAGTGTTTTTTTAGGCGGACAAATTTCAACCATAAAGAGAAAAACTCAAAATAAATCGATTATCACCAATGATAAAATGCCTTAAACTCCTTAGTTTCCGAGTTATAAAGACTTAAAAGTAATTTAAAGCTTTAAGCAGAATACTACGTGCGCGCCGATGTTAGCGCTAAGTTTGACCGTTCACCAGGTTTTACGACCACATTCCTGGCCATGAGTTTACACTGTATCGATGTTGATGATTATTTGGTCGAATGACATGAGAATTATTAGGTTTGAGCCCAATGATGATTATTGTGAATGATAAAAACCCCTTCGCTAGTAAAGTACGCTTCATCTGTGGAAAAGCATCAACTTGGAGAAGTTGGAATCCCTTGTTCTCTGTTGCATGAGCCACTCTGAAAATGATACACAAGGTCCAAAATCGGGTGGCAGCAACCCTTGCATTCTTTTTCTGGAAGCGACACGGATGTAAACTCTGACGACGTAGTGTCCGCCATACAGAAGTGTGATTTCGTTAAATGCTAAGTTTGAACCTCCAGATATTTTTTTCCTTACCATGAAATATTTGCAGTTTTTATTGTAAAAATAATGTAAGCTGCTTTTCTGGGGTCAGAAACGTGCTGAACTATCAAAGCTAGCGCTAACATTGGCGCGCACGTAGTATTCTACTTAAAGCTTTAAATTTCTTTAGGTCATTATAACTCGAAAACTAGGGAGTTTTAGGCATTTTATCATTTCGAAAATCGATTTATTTCGAGTTTTTCTACCTATGGTTGAAATTTGTCCGCCTAAAAAAACACCCGGTATAACCATGAGCACCAGCCTCGTGATCAACATCAAAGTACATTTCTTCAACAACTTCAATTCTCGATCATCTGCAACACAAAGAGCATGGTAATGTTAACAGGCGAACGCTCACTAGCTACTCGCTGTCGTAATGGAATGGCCCTGCAATGGAACAGTCATACGAAGAATGCTTCTGATATCTATTCCCAAGCACGTCAGTTTGTTTAATCAACCCATGTCAAAAAGCGAACAAGACTAAATAGTAGGAAAATTGTACGTACAGATTCCATCTCTTTCTTGAACTTATTGATGATGGTATTGGATGCCTGCGCCGTCTTCTCAAACTTTTCGTACTGCTCCGAGTAATTGGAGAGCTGAGTGCGGAGCGTAATCTCAATGGCAGACATGCGAGTGAGCTTCTCCTGGTATGCCTGCATCTCCTGTGAAAGGAAATGGGTCCCGGTGTGTGTCAGAAGTAGTAGCAATAGTAGTAATAGCAACAGTGGAATGACCTATTTCCACTGTCGCCTATACCTTAATATCATTAGTAAATCTTTACACAAAAAGTCTTGCACATAAGCGTGGTGCGGGTAGAGAAAAGGAGGGTGTCTAACGAATAAAATACATACAACCAGAACCATAAGCACAACGGTGATGAATAACCTGTCATGGTAAATTCAAAACATAAATTTTGACGGCATTTTTACCAAATTTAATAATACACAAAAGTACTTTCACCATGAGGGAATTTCAACAAATACCCGGTAACTGTAAGGACTGCATCAAGGGCGTAGGTATTACTAGGGTGATATAGGTAGCTAATACTTCCTAACTTGATTCAAACAGAAGTATAGGCTAAATGAAGATACCAGCAGAAGTAGGAAACTTTGAACACCAGCTCACTGTGACGTGCTGGTTTCATTACAATTGACTTATGATGTACGTTAGGTAATACTGGCATAGGCATCACAGCAGCGCTTCGAGTAAGGAATATGAAGATAAAATTAAGGCGTCAAGGCAAAGCCAAACCAAGATAAAATACAAGGGAGAACACTGATCATGAGAAAATCAACTGATAATGAACAGAAAATTATCAAAATAAATGCCGTCAACAATAGGAGAAAGAAACAATGGAAGACAAAGAGATAATCTACGAATGCCAATTTATTACCTCCGCCAAGGAGGATATGTTTTCGTCGGGTTTGTCTGTCTCTTTGTTTGTCTATTATTCTGTGTGTCACAAAGATAACTGAAAAAGTTAAGGGCAGATCTTGACGAAATTTACAGGGATTGTTAGGTATGTTAGGAGAAACAGATGACTAACTTTTGGCGAAGGTCCGTTTCTGTTTGTCTGCCTAAATTTTTCTTAATGCATTTGGAATAGACTCCCTTCCGACGTTGTTGGTGCGGAGTCGGTCAACTC
>LQNS02278085.1:8719-20958 GCA_001587735.2 Parhyale hawaiensis
TTACATTTCTGGAGCCTATCATCCCTCTCATTGTTGCATAATCTCAGAACTAAATCAGGGCATTAAAATCGTACAAAATAGCAACCAAAATCCATCATTTATGCCCCTTAATATGAAATATCAGCCGTAAAGATCTCGAATAGATACGAGGTTTATCTAACATGTCTCGAAGCCCCTTGCCTCATGAATTTAGCGTACAGAGTGACGTCGTGGTGTATTTAATATTTTATTTCTCCTGAGATATACCCTTATATTACCTAATCGGCTGCTTATCCAGAACCTGTCTATAACATGTATTCATGTGCCCAAAAAGAGGAGTGACAATTTACTGAAGCGTAGTGAAATACCACGCGTCGTCTTATTTTTATACTCCCGCGGCACGGTTGTGAAGGCACTGGCGGTTGTCCGCGCACATGCGACCACCTGTTTCTCTCCCTCTTTGTTTATTCCGTATACGTCAGCGGACCGGGAATAAGGATAGTCTGCGCCCCTCTTTTGCTTGCCCGACGCGTCAGTTTACAGTGCCCCTGACTCTCCCAACAAAGCTACGGCTGTACTGTATTTGACCGAAAGTTAATTCAGTGATCGCTCCTTCCCATTATAAAAACAGAAAAATATAAGAAATAATATAGTATAAAAATAGCATTTTTATACAATTCTTTAATGGAAGGGGTTTACCGAGACATTACTTGCCCTGGAGGTCTCACTGGTGTAGATCGACTGTATCGAGAATGTAAAAAGAAAAACATTGCATGTACGCTTAAATCTGTTCGAGACTTTTTGAAAACTAGAGACTCATGTTCTCTCTTCAAAACATGTCCTCGCATTTATCCGAGACGGTTTTTCATCACTGATAAACCGGGAAACATAGTGGGGATGGACATAGCGTACATGGCAGATCTCGCTCGTTACAATAAAGGAGTAAAATATCTTCTCTTCGCATTAGATTATTTTAGTAGATTTCAAATCGTGAAACCATTAAAAACACTAAAAGCCAGTGAAGTGGCACCCTGCATTGACAGTATCATAAAAGAGCTTGCGTATTTACCAACTCATTTACATACCGATGACGGTCATTAATTTTTTAATAAGTCTGTTGCGCGTGTATTGGGCATGTATAATATTACACGTTACTCTACATTAAACCGAGAAATTAAATGCTCGCCAGTAGAGCGCTCGATTAGAACTTTGAAAACAAGGATTAATCGATATATGGTTGAGTACCGCACAAATTCATATATCGATGTTCTTAATAGTATTGTAGATACGTATAATAACACTATTCACTCTGGGATTTTAAACATGACACCTACGGATGCATATGTAATGAGTGATCCAGATGAAATAAGTTCGTTTCACCAAAAAATATATAACAAGAAAATCAAAGCGATTAGACCATTAGTGAAGCAGCTATCCAAAGTGTGTAAAGTAAATTCAAATCATCTCCCGATTACGTATGAACTGTGTGACTTGGAAACAAGAACATTGAGGGTTGTTTTTATCGTGAAGAGTTAGTTCCTATTGCTGCACCTAAATTCAACATTAAAGTTATAAGCAAGCGCAAAACTAAAAGTCGAGGAACTGAGTATTATGTAAAGTTTTTAGATTACCCAAACAGTGCAAATCAGTGGATACCATCGTCGGATCTTGTAAGGGATGGATCGTCGCTTAGCACTTTATTAAGCTTTACTGAAACTCACGCCTACACAAAGACGCTCTATTGTTTTGAAATTGAAAAAAGAAGAGTTTGAATTCATCCAAGAAATATTCAAAAAATTTTTAGAAGGTAACTTGTGTACAGAACGTAAAACAATTGCGAAGACACGAAAGTTTACACAGCAAATAAGAAACCTGTGTAAAAAATCCATACCTAAGTACAAAAAAAAATTACGTTTTTAACTGGAGGTGGAGGGGGATTTCTTTTGTAAACACTGTTACCGTTAGTGGTTAAATTACTTACACCATGAGAGAGTATCAGCTTGTACCTAAGGAGGAAAGTGTAGCTCCTATTAAAGTAACATCGGAAATAAAGCCTGAAAAACATTACCGCATCAATGCAGTGTCAGAGAATATGCGCGATACATTGAACACTGACATAGGTGCCGATGCAATGCTTCGCTTATACATTTGCCGTCATAAAAGAGAAAATGTCATATTAAATGGAAATGCATCGAAAGACTTTGACATAAAATCGATACTTGGAACTATGCCTTCCTCAAAGCAAGCGATGGCGAGTGAACTACTGAAGTTTTGGCTTGAAAATAACCATCTAAAAATTGATAACAGCGGCAAATTATACCGTGATGATATAACGGAACATATCATCGGACAAGCATTACTAAATGCGTTTCTTGTTTCACGTCCTATAACCAATTCACGTATCAAAATTATGGTGGAAAGCCTTAAACATACCACTCCACCAAAGTTTATTCTAAACAAACATCTAAGTGGGACACCATTTTGGACGACATACCGTGATTCGAAGGCTGGGCACACTGGCCAAGGACGACTGTTGAAGAAGTGATGTAGATGGCTACCGGTGATCCGCCTTATATCTCCTGAGAAGAAACCTGTTGCGACTCAAACCGCCGCTACGTGTCACTGAAGAGAGGCTTATGCGTAACGATTTATTCTCCCACCCCTAGTCTCTCTGTTGGTGTATGCGAGGAATACGAAACATATTCTGTACTTTGATTCGTTCGCAGTTGATCCGTCATTATCGGATTATTTCAAGCAGCATTCGAAGTAAACAGCAGTCGTCGTATTTTCTTGAACTACTTACAGTAAGATGAACAATTTACAAATTGATAAAATAATGCGTAAATGTTCTGTAACCAGTAAGAAATATATCGCATGTGTCCCAGAAAAAATGTTACCAACGGTACCAAGGAAAGGTTTTTATATTGTGAACGTTGTGAATGATTCTAACACCATGGGCCACTGGTTGTTGCTGTATGCGAGGAATACAAAACAAATTTTGTACTTTGATTTGTTCGCAGTTGATCCTAATGTATACGGTGGAAATATTCCAAGGTATCTAGCTTTATTCCAAAATGTAACCGTAGCTAATAAGTTTCGCGTTCAATCTTTTCATTCGCTTCTTTGTGGAGGCTATTGCATTTATGTAGCTTACAATCTGTGTAGAAATAGGAGTATTTCTTCAATATTAAGCCATTTTACTAGTAAGAAAACTGAAAATGATCGGTTCATATTAGAATATGTCTTTAAGAATCGCTGTAATAAACAATTATTTATTATGAAGATGCTTACTGTAAACTGTAGTAAATGTCATTGCAAATAAATTTCTAAAATATCAATAACTATTTCATTTTCCTTGAATAACGCACATAGTCTTGATAGGGAGGCAAGTTGTGAGAGAGAGACGAGTGTCTCACTTAAGAAGCTCGCCACCACAGATCAGAATCATGAGTGTCTCATTTAAGAGGCTCGTCTCTACAGATCAGAATCTATCCGCACGCACATAACCTATGCGTCATCGGTAATGGCTGTGACTACAGCCTACAGCTACTGGCCTAAGCACTCACAAACAGGCACGTTTCCACAAATCAGAATCTATCCGCGCATAAATTACGCGTCATCGGTAATGACGGTGAACGTGACAGGGCGCTCCATTAGCAACTGCGCCTACAGAGAGGTGCCTACTTAGGTATGCTGTACAGCCCAGGGGTGCTGGCCTAAGCACTCACTTAAGAGCCTCGTCTCCACAGATCAGAATCTATCCGCACATATATTACGCTTCATCGGTAATGACTGTGAGCGTGACTGGCGCGCTCCATTAGCAACTGCCCCTACAGAGAGGTGGCTACCTATTAACCGCCGGGACGTGGGGTGTAGGACACAAGTGTGCCCTACACCCCATGTCTCCCTACTACTGTTAATAAAGAAACTTTCTTGAGGAATCTTGATCACATTGGTATTAGAGGCATAGTGAACGATCTCCTAAGGAGTTATCTGACAAACCGTAAACAGTTTGTTGTTATTGACGGTAAGCAATCTAAAATAAATGATGTTGACTTCGGAGTACCGCAGGGGTCTGTTTTGGGGCCCCTACTTTTTAACATTTTTATCAATGATACAGCTAACATTCTCGGAGCAAATATAATTTTATTTGTAGACGACGCAGTATTTTATGCAAATGATCGGTCATTGGAAGGTGCTGTACTGAAAATTGAAAGACTTATTCAACGACTTGAGTCCTGGCATCCTGCTAACAGGTTAACTCCAAGCGTAAATAAAACCAAACTAATGCTTTTCAGTCCTTATAGGAACTTAAATCTGCCAGATATTCTCTTCAAAGGCACCAAAGTGGAATGGGTACCGTATTTTAAATATTTTGGTGTAGTAATTGATAATGAATTGAGATTTTCAAAACATGTTAATAGTCTATGTGTTCAGCTAAGCAGAGCAAAGGGCTCTATATACATGCGGTAGGAAAACTTTTACCAAAGCGTGCGTTATTAGACTTGTACTATTCGTTATTGTATTCACAACTAACAGACGGTATTGTCATATGGAGAGGAGCGAGAGTTATCGTCGTAAAACAAATTTCGACCATTATGAATGGCCCCCTCAGGATAATGCTGCGCGTCAAGCGAGATGTGAATAATATACCAGCAATGTCAACGAACGCCATGCATAGCAAGCTTCATCTGCTGAAATTTAAAGATGTTCATTAGTATTTTATCCTTCAGTTTTTGCGAAAGCCATGTCTGAAAATTCTGATATATCTGAGACCCATTTCAGCTCGCTTCTTTCCATCAATCCGTATAAAACCAGAAATGAATGATTCAATTTACCTCATGTAAGATTAGAGATTCAAAATCGATTAACTGTATTTCAGTGCGAGCAAATTCACAACAGTATTCCAAATGAACCCGCACAACCCATGCCTCATACCATTTTCAAACGTACTTTTAAAAATTATTGCTTAGGACAGTACAATGATTAGAAATCGTTTAGGACGACATAACTAATGCTTTGATTAGATATGTGCCCTATAAGCTCAAAGAAGCTTTCAATGGGTTTGTTCTTTGATTCTCTTTAAAATTTATCAATGTAGTAGTCATTTTTCTACAGATTGTATGAAGTGAATTGAGAACAATAAAGGTATAAAGGTGTACATCCACTAGAATTTCTATGAATTTTAAATTTGAATTGAACCCATTCCCGTCTTTATTTTATTTTTCAGGCCAGTGAAGCTAGCTATGGAACCTCCGAGAGACCGTCACTGAAACTTCCCCACGACATGAGAATCACTAACTTACGGTTCTATATGGAGGTTCAGCTGGCTGTCGACTTAGGTGTAATCTTCGGTAGCTCGCAGATGAAAGACTTCATGTCGAGCGGTGCGATGCATCCGATTAGAGGCGCCATGGCCGGGCAGTAAGCGAAGGCAGCGCAGCTCCAAGCCACATGGTTCCAAACGAAGAACACAGTAGGCCATATTATGATGAATCCAATATGAAAAATCTATAGACATAATCGAAGTGAAATGACTGACTAAGAAGAGAGGTCCAAATGATGACCAGTCGGGCTGAGATGGGGAATGCAACGACGCCATGAGATGCTCCAGCGCCGTCCTGTCTGTTGGCGGGTGAAGAACTGCAAAAGACTCACTTTTCCTTTAGCATAGATTCAGGATACCGGTTAGGCAACTCTGCAACAGGAATGCCTAGTGACGGTCGGAATTGGGGGCTCGTGATTTTTACATAAGTCAAATATTAGCTCTATTATGTTTGAATTTCAATATTTCTTGGCACTAACTGAATGAATTCGTACACGGCCTAATGCAGCCTTATTAGCAACAACTGAACTAATTCGTACACTGCCTCTAAAGTATATATATATATATTTATCACTCGTTTCCACACAAATCAAACTCTGTAGCGCCGTATGTATGTATCACTAACACGAATAAAAAATGCACAGGGTGATATGTTACCTGGTTTATCAGTTATTGTCATAAAAAAAAGGAAGGGTTGAGAACAAATGACTCACTATTTCCTTTACAACAGCCGGCTTCTAATTGGCGCCTGTGCTTAACTAAATTGGGTCTAGTGGTATCTGATATCTTCTCCCGGGCAGTACGATTCCGTTCAGTCATATCAGTTAACCTTGTGCAGCTGAAATTTGTTCTATATTCCCATTAATATATCAGTGAACGAATTTGTTCACTCATGCCGTATAGGATTAAGACGATGAGAAACAAAGGTCATCGGAGGCGTGTAAACATAGAAGAAAATTAATGAGAAAAGTACTTCTAAGGTGTGAGATTGCTATATTTGTTTTTCTATTGTCTATAAGTATCATAATATATATGGGCGAAAACTTTGCTGCTGAAACATCTGTGAGATCTACCTGTGATATTCAAAGTGTCTAGATAGTTGTGTAGGGTGACTCAATTAGCATGGGCGAGCTACTATTTGGCATATACACGGGGTTTGTTAAGTTCGCTGCGTACGAGGCGGAACACAGAAGCGCTTCACGTTCGTGGAACAGATGTTCCTGTGAGCGTGGTAACGGCTGAATCTATCAAGATACAACGATCAAAAATATGCACAGATACAAGTTGAAACTCAATAGAAATTCAGAGAGAGATTCGAAGCTGAGCAAGCGGCCCTCGATGTAGCTGAATAGCTGCCGTGGTTCGGAGTTTAAGTACGATGTTTTCGAATACAATAATATTAGACAAGCTGAAGCTGCATACACAACACCATGATGGGAATGATAGGGAAAAACGTTCGCATGCTTCGACTCCCGAATGTATCAAATTTGAGGTTAGACGCAGTTCGTAATAGCGTTGGCACACTATCGCAAAAAATTGTCACGCAACTTTACCCTTGGGCCGTCACGTTGCCATGACGTGTGCAACTCATGCTGCATGATTGTCACGCAAATCTATGCGTCATTGCTACTTTAAACTAACTCGGCATTATTGTCACGCTAATCTATGCGCCATTGCTACTTTAAACTAACTGAAAAGTAGGCATTCTCAAAGTTCCACCATTGCGGCTTGTTATAGCGTACAAAGTGCAAGAAACGACTTCTACAATAGATATTCTTTTCAGTGTCATAGCAAATTCCCAGTTGAAGCCTAAGGCGCTGCAACGCAATGGCATACAAAGTTGCGTTACAATACAACGTTTCTGTACGTTTACCCACGCGTTCAAAATTACGATACATGCGCTACTTAAGGTATAGACTAGGTTAGGTTGCATGGGTGCATTAGGTTGAACTAAAGGGAGTTATAGTAGCGTAGGTCAAGATTACTGCATTTTAGAGAGTGAAAACATTATCTAATCGTCTAATTTCCACAGGCCCCGCAGTACATCCTTATATAATCTAACGCTTCCTGTATTTATTTATTTATTTCATGTCCGCTTTGAAGGAAATCGGCGAAAAATAAGCTAGGTTGCAGATTTTGTAAATCGATGACCAGGTTGTTGAAGCTCTTCTTTATCCGAAGACACTTCTTGCTCGAAAATTATTGAAATCGGGATAAAAAGTATGCAGCTTCTGGTGTCCGATTTCATAACTTTCTTCTCTCAGATCACGACGCATAAATTCGGCAGATAATCAACGGAGCACTCACTTGATGATGATTCTTCACGGGTGGTAGACAACTATTTTTTCCAGCTTACCGTCTTTTTCTTCTTCTTCTACAGCAGTATTATTCCCGTTCAAAGGGGGAGTTGCTGAAGCAGATCTTGCTGTTCCATGTATTTCTTTCTATTACCATGTGCTCCTTCAGCTTCATACCACTCATATCATCCCTCACACTGTCGTTCTGTGAAGTTCCAAATTCTGTTTCATAGTGTAAAATTTGCGGCTTTTCTGTGAAGCATATATTTAAGTTCGCAAGACCATATCTTGGCTACGGGCCGCTGACATGCATACAAGCTGGCTGGCGTTACAGTCAGGTTTATTGCAGTGTGTTACTCAAGATTAATTGCTGCCTCTCACTATTGAAAACGCTCACCGAATCAGGAAGGAAGATGAGGAACGTGTAAGTAGAACGTGACTACTACAGTCTCAAGATCGAAGATCTGCTACGAATTCATAAAGAGAGATGAATCGTCTATGCAATACAGTCAAGAAAGGCTTGAAGTAAAAAGGTTACAGAAGTGAACGAGGGCTGCTGATAAGCGTGAGCGGGAAAATGAGGAAACGACAAGTCAGAGAAAAAAACCCTATGGTTGTAAGTACAACAAACGATCAATGAAGAAAATGAAGCAAATTAGGGAAGAGAAGATTCTGCAACAGCCTATATTAATAAAAAACATCGATTATTGCGTGAATTTTTCCCGCGCGGGTCCGCTAGTAAATAATTAAACTTTACTGACTTTTGGGCATACAGTAGAGATTTGCTTGCCTTTGCAACGCAGGCAGGGAGTACCAATACCACGTTTTATTTAATATTAAGCAAGGTTATGATAGAGTACATAAATATGTTGATATAATATTATAATTCTGCAAAATAACGTTGAGCTTGAACTGCTGCTGCTGCTGGACTTGCAAATACGTCATTTACCATGCTTTCTTTTCCTTCGTGTATTTTTGTTACTTACTCTCTGCTAGCAGTTTACGTTTTTTTGTTGTTTTCCTACGGATTTATGTTACAGTTAATACGCATAATCAGTTAATATGTATATTTTCTGAAAGAAAAATAGTTCATGCATATATTACCTATTTCACTAAATTAGGGAACATGCATAATACCTACATATAACCTGAAATTTGGAAGTATTTTTTAAACATATGCTCTAAATTGTCAATTCTCTTCATTTAATTTTTAATAATGTGCGTGTTTGTAGTATTTCAGTTTAACAAGTGACCTGGTTGTGAAATTTCTGTCTCTCATTGTAAAATAGATCATGATGCTAAAAGAGAGTAAAGAGTGCTAATAACACGTTGTTGGGAACCCAAAAACCCAACAACGTTACGCGATGTACGGCGCGACGATTAAGGGAAGAAATAAAGTCGTTCTTCATAGATATAAAATATCTTCATTCATCAAGGGACATTATCTGCCTCGAATCATGTAGCAACTTGACACGATTGACTAAGTATCAAGCTTGGCCAGACAAGCTTAGAAAAACTCTCCTGCGAAAGAAGAAACGCTTACGTAAATATAAAGTACTAATGCATTTTGGATCTTACGAACTATCAGTATTCAATACTGAAAAGCACCATAACATTAATGAATAAAGACAATCTATCTATCTCAGCACTAAACCATACACACCTTTGCTGGGGGCATCAGAAGCAGAATGAACTTAGTACGGTGTGCAAGTAAGTCTTAAACTGCGGAACGGAAGACATGTACCATCTACGTGGTACAAATATGACCAGTACATGTTCGCAGTAATTCTTCAATCTGCGCTGGATTGCAGGTCGGAAGCACGCCTTGTTCAGTTGGTCTTTAGCGCGGCGTTTGACAGGGTTAACCACAGGGGTCTATTATACTAGCTGGAGTCCTTCGGTGTGGGTGGTAGGGTTCTGTAAATCATTCGCGATTTTGTTTCTGAGCGAACGCAGAGTGTGTCTGTTGACGGTGTTTTGAGCGCCTCAGTCAGGGTGGTGTCTGGCGTCCCTCAGGGCAGTGTGTTTGGCCGGCTGTTGTTTGTTCTCTATACTAGTGACATGTTCTCTTCACTCGAGAACACGTTGATAAACTATGCCGACGATCCCACTTTGATGGCGATGATACCTGCTCCTCGCCTGCTCAGTCTCTGAATAAGGATTTGTCACGCATTAGCGCATGGTGCTCGGCCTGGAGTATGAAGCTAAATGCCAATAAGACCAAGTCGATGATTATCAGTCGCTCTCGGACACTTGTACCGCAGCATCCCCAACTGAAGATTGATGACACTTTATTTCAGGAGTCTAGCTCCTTGGAGATTCTTGGTGTTGTCTTTGATGAGAAGCTTACTTTTGAGCCGCATATTAGGAGGTTGGTGTCACGTGCTTTCACTAAGATTGGGCTATTGCGTAAGGTGAATTCCGTGTTTGGTGATAGTCTGGTTGCCCGCAGATGTTTTTATGAGTTTTTGCTGCCTGTGTTGGAGTATTGCTTACCGGTCTGGGCTTCAGCTGCTGACACTCACTTGCGTCTTTTGGATCGGCTTATAAGCTCAGCCAGCAGGCTGTGCGCTGATAATGATGTAGTGAATCTGTCCCACTGGAGAAGAGTAGCAGAGCTATGCATGTTTTATAAGGTGTACAATAATGAGAGGCATTGGTTGTATTCTTCTCTCCCTGCCCTCGAGGTTTTTGGGAGAGCGACTCGTGCTGCGTGCGGAGCGCCCTCTTTCACTTTGGAGGCAGTCAGACGTCGAACTATTCAGTTCTGTCGGTGCTTCGTGCCCTGGTCGGCTAGGGTTTGGAATTTGTTGCCCGCATCGGCTTTTGGTCGTGTTGGCCTGCAGGTGTTTAAGTCAGCTGGTAATGGTTTTTTGCTATATTTCCTTTAGCAGCGTTTTGGGCTTCCCGGTGTTGCAAGATGCTTCATTTGGGTTGCATTACCTGTCCGTAGGAGCTCAAGCGTGAAGTTTTAATAATAATAATAATTTCATTGATTTTAGTTTTATGCTTGTTAGCTCAATAACTCAAAAAATAATGAATGAATCTTTATAAAATACATAGGGGTTGTTAGCAATTTTAAAAGACATGAATGATTGAAATTTGGTGCAGATCGGCATGTTTGTTTGTATGTTTGACTCATGTTTGTCATAACGTTTGCTTGCAGTATAACTCAAAAAGTTTTTCACGGATTTCCAAGAAATTGCACAAGCTGTTATTTCTAACAAAAGGCACAAATGATTAGATTTTGGAGTTTATACAAATAAAAATGTGGTTTCAGATCCAATTTGAATTTTTTTGCTACCGTTGTATGCGCTCTCAGAGTGCTCTAGTTCTCTCTAGCGTTAACGACATTTACAAAATCCGTCATATAAGCTTCGTTCTACCATACAAGTTATGTATGCAACACTGGCAGTTTACTATCAGGGTGACTTCATAGTAGAGCACAAACTTCCCCATTAGCTGAAATTTGATGTCTGTATCACCATCTTTTATGCATGGAGTCTGCTTTTAAAAAGAATTACCCGATCATATCTTTGCTGTGTTCTGGAGTGATCGATAATAATATGATTATTCTAATCTTTATAGCTTGCCAAACCATAGGGAAGCCTACCGTAAGTTTTGCCCATACGAGTTATCAGAATAATAAGAACTAGCGGGACTCGTGGAATTCCACGGTTGAGTGAAGACTATACTTCCCAAAATGAATCAACCCACGCTCCACTATTGCAATATACCTCAGTTTAACCTAATGCAGCTCTTATAACGTAGCCCGCCCCGTCTGAGTAAACGTCCGTCGCTCATTCCAACTCATCAATGCCTGTCTATCCAAGTCTAATTAAGTTGCAAAAGTTAACGTGACCGGTGGGAATTCACCGAGTAGTTAATGCTCCCACTTTATAAGCTGTAGCAATCTAAGCAATACGCTACTATAACGCGCCTAACCTAACACAGCTCCTCTAACCTAACCTACCACATAAATAACTCCAGTCACTTAATCCTAACGAATTTAGTCTAACGAAAAATGGGAACGTTTCTTTCTACCCTTCTGATTACGCTGCTGTGGGTGTAGCTGGAACCCCTCAGAATTTTCACAGAACAGAAGCAATGTTCTTCAGTGATATCTCAGTCCCGTATCATCCGAATTTTCCCCTGTCTAATACACAATGAACCTGCAGAAAGTCTACAAACAAATGAATTGTTTTTTAATTATGATACCCTCGGATCAGTATCACACATACCAAGGTTGAAAATGTCCCAAGTCTGGCCGTGAAGCATCTACCCTAGAACTGCGAGCCGCATGGAAGCTGAAATATGAACTTGACTATTTCTTCCTTTGATCTGTAGTGAACTTTCCATCATCGGTTCACTACAGTTGAGCATCACAACAACTGACACCCTGAGTGACTGCTTTCAAGAGCAGTATCACTCTCTACAACTGGTGACCCCAGAGTGACCGGCAAGGTGATCAAGCGCTAAAAACTCCGCAGAACATCAACCTCGAAGATCGTTGTGCCTTGAAGCGGCAACGTCCTACTGAAGCTCGCATCCGCCAAACACCTACCGATGCTGTTGCTGCCTCCTCAGCATCACATTTTATAGTCTCAAGACTATAACTTCTGCCCCACAGCGGTGAT
>LQNS02278086.1:73844-85485 GCA_001587735.2 Parhyale hawaiensis
CTTGGGACAGCCAGTTCGCTCCGATAGTTCCGTCTAGCAGTAGCATGGAAGGACTCAGTCAGCGGTATCTTGGTTATTTGATCGCTAAGTTGACAAAAAGAGTACATACACTTGAAACTCATGTCTGTATTTCTTCATCACAATAATCGTAACCGCCCTTGCCGCTATTCTGTTCCTCACTGCTTGCTGCTGTTACTTGGAAATACGGGAGTGCCGCAGAGCTAGGCAAGAAACTCGTGACAGGATTGATCACTTTGAGCTCCATAATGTACCTTATTATAGGGTGAGCGATAGGGTCGATACTGAATCGTAATTTTCTCTAGCTAGTGTCGGATTACTCTATTTCCTGCAGCAAGTTCTATAATTTTAAGTCAAGCTTTGATAGCTTTGAACCTGTGTTGATAGTGTTTAATTGTTGTTGAATTGCACCATACACCATGTCGTTCTCATCACCTTGGAGACCTTGGAACGCTTCATCTTCGCAGAATAGTCCTGCAGATGTACCAGTTACTTCTGCAGCATCTGAGTCGGTTTCTCCAGGACTATCTGTAGCCAGTAGTTCAGGTACACAACCGGTGGCGAACACTCACACTAACACTATACGAGTACAACGATACAGAGTGGTTTCTTACGAGAAACTACATGCACCATGTGAAACCACACGGAAGCGACTAGAGAAACACGTAGCCAACAACACAACGGAAAACGAACAGTTGCGACAACTTGTCAGACATTGCGAGCGGAGTAATCAACAAGTACGTAATATTCTCCTGAATCCTGATGTTGAGGTTCGGAACCGTTACCTTGCCCGTCTCGATCAATCACGATCGCGTCGCTCGGAACAGGTCGAGCGAGCCGATCAAGACACTACACCACGATCATCACATTAACACTTACAACAACTGCGAAAATTGACCGAAACTGCCACGATCAATTAGCATTGTAATGTTGTAACACTCTTTGACAAATGTATGCTCTGGTATAATGTGTAGAATATCTGGATGCGGAACAATGCGTCAATGTTAACCGTTCTAGGATTTTATACTGTGCCATTGTTCATGCTAATACTTGTGTCAAGAATACCTATGTTGCAATTCTGTGTCAGAAAAATCCAAAAATATTTTTTGTGCAACTGTCATGCTTCTTACTTATAATCTTGCCAATTGTGTGTTCGTGAAGGAAAATGAAAGAAAATCATTTACTGCTATAATGTATTGGATGATGGACTGACGACGTGCCGATCTTATAATCTATAATCGAGTCCCCAGCTCATGATGCCTATAATCGAATTAAGTTTGGCTATCCGCCAAACTCGTCGGAGGGGGAGATATGTAACGCCGTCCGTCCAGCGTCCGGTGATCAGTGATCAGGTGACTACCTGCCACACCTTGTCAAGCCTTCAGCTATAAAAGGGCTGACCCGCTTCTTGGGGCAGCTCAGAGCTCCGTCGTATACAGCTCACTAAGGTCTAGACTACTCTCTTACCGNATGATATACCAATACAGCAGTACAACCAGCAGAACCAAGCTTGTCGTCATTCTCCTGTTATCCTTGCACTATCGTCTGACCTGAGGACATCACCCAGCACCCGCAGAACCTCTAGTTAAGGCAGGTTCACACAGCATCATACGTATAGGGCGTGACAATCATATTACTAAGCTATTTATAGATAACTAGCTAGACCCGTGAAAATATTCACGGTTTACCTACTTTATTTTCAGTGTTTGGAAAATTTCCTTTTACCGGTATGCTTGTTGTAGGATTTTAATGTAATTAGTTGCACATCTAATTTAATCGTGTTTATTATTGCAAATCGGTAGTTGCCCTCCTGGGGGTAGTTAACTTCCCAGGGGTTGTTGTCCTCCTAGGGGTCATTGTTTTCCNCCAACAGCAGAACCAAGCTTGTCGTCATTCTCCTGTTATCCTTGCACTGTCGTCTGACCTACGGACATCGCCCAGCACCCGCAGAACCTCTAGTTAAGGCAGGTTCACACAGCAGCATACGCATAGGCCGTAACACTATTGCAAACACTTTAACTAGTTCTTATTTACCATAGTTGAACATGATGCCGTATACAAAGGGTAAACTTACGCATTTATTTAATTTTATCTGAAACTTGAACAAGATTAACGAGTATAAAGATTTTCTCGAATTTTATTTTTTCTCCGCAAATCACGATGAAGTGTAATGATGGGTGTATTAGGTGACTCTGTACCGAGACTCACTTTTTTGCAGACTGCGGACAACTGTGGACAAGTGCGGACAACTGTTTCTGTCCGCACTTGTCCGAAAACGCCGCGGATAGCTTTTAATGTGAATTATATACATATGATGAATACCAATGTACCAGTACTGTGCATGAGTTAAATTACCCAATTTCTTACGTTACGTGGGTTTTACGCACGTTGGAAGCTGAGATACGCCCAGTTTTTCAACTGTCCGCAGTCGTGTTTTTAGGAAATTTTCACGAATAGCATGTATTTTGCTTTATAGGTATATTTTGAATATCGAGGTAAAAGTGCTGTACATCAGTTAAATTCCTGAATTCCTGATGTTAAGTGGGTTTTTCGTACTTTGGAAGCTGAGGTACGCCCAGTTTTTCAATTGTCCGCAGTCGTTACTTAAAAAAAGCCGCGGATAGCTGGCATTTTGAGTTATAGATCTTGAATACCGAGGTAACAGCACTGTGCATCAGTTAAATTTCTCAATTTCTTACGTTTAGTGGGTTGTCCGCACTTTGCAAACTCAGATACGCCCAGTTTTTCAACTGTCCGCAGTCGTTCTTTGGAAGAAATTTTCGCGGTTAGCTGATATTTTGCGTTATATATGTTGAATATATAGGAAACAGTGCTGTACATCCGTTAAATTCCTCAATTTCTCACGTTAAGTGAGTTGTCCGCACTGTGGAAGCTGAGATACGCCCAGTTTCCAAACTGTCCGCTGTCGTGATTTCGAAGAAAATGCCGCTAATTGCTGGTAAGTTCAGTTATACCTGTTGAATACCGAGGTAACAGGACTGTAAATGAGTTAAATTCATAAATTTCCTATGTTTTGTGGTTGTCCGCCGCTTGGAAGCTGAGCCACTCCCAGTTCAAAACTGTCCGCAGTTGTTGTTTCGAAGAAAAGGCCGCGGATAGCTGGTACTTTGAGTTAAATCTGTTGAATACCTAGGTAACATTACTGTGCATCAGTAAATTCCTCACGTTAAGGTGGGTGTCCGCACCCGAAAGTCAAAGGTTATTGATATAGTCCGTAATTGCCCTCGAAAAATGAGCCCGATGGCAAAAATATATATATGACATATTTACATGTAACGATGAATTACTTAACATCACAGAATGATTTTTTGGTCAAGGAAAGCGAAACCATGCCTGTCCGCAAGTGTTTGCACCGCCTAAAAGGAGCAAGAGTTTGGTGCGGATGACTGCGGACAACTACCGACAAGTGCGGACAAAAACAGTTGTCCGGAGTCCGCAAAAAAGTGAGTCCCCTCTGTACCTGATCTCAATTGCCTGTACATGTATGTATTCAATTTTCCAACAGGAACGTCTGCAATCTCTGCATCCTAATGCAACACCAGCTTTGAATGTTTTGCTCTTCGGGATTGATTCGACCTCTCGCCAGAACCTGAAACGGTTTTTCCCCGCACCTCCGAGCTGCTTGATCGTGACTCCGGAGTTGTGGATTTTGCCGGTTACAATAAGGTTGCTGACAACACTGAGGGTAACATTTCCCCGATAATTATGGGAGCTAAAGCGGAAGAGATTATAAATAACAAACATGAGTGCCTGAAGCATCAGTACGATTACTTTGACGACTGCCCATTCATTTGGAAGAGCTTCTCCGACAAAGGATATAGCACCGTGTTCGCAGAAGACTCACCTTCAGCTTATTTGTACAATTATTTGTGAGCAGGTTTTGTGGAAGAGCCTGTCAATTTCTACTTTCGACCTGCATTTAGACTCTCCGATCACGAGATGGGTCATCCTATAAACAACCGGCGGCTTATGCACCCATGCCAAGGTCTCAACCTCAGCGGCGAAGTAGTGAGCAATTTAGCCAAGCAAGCTTTGAATGAACTGGCCGATATCACGCCAATTTTTGGATGCTTTCTGACTACAAGCGTAACCCATAACTACCTTGAAGAGGCTGCATCCATGGATGAACCGCTCTATAATTTCTACCAATGGTACCTCAACTCTCGGCACCGCAACAACACCATAATGCTTCTCTTTAGTGACCACGGAATTAGATTCGGCAGCATAAGATCTACTTACCTTGGTGCTCTCGAAGAACATCTCCCCTTCGTAAAGCTTATATTTCCTCATTGGTTCCACTCAAAATATCCGACAACTTGGCACAATCTTCTGGTAAACCGACATCGGCTAACTAACAACTACGACTTGTATTCGACTTTGATCGACATCCTCCATGGCTCATTTGCACTCTCTGGGAATCCAACAACCCCTGATGGATATGGCCAGAGTTTGTTCACAGAAATTTCCACAGATAGGACATGTGAGTCCAGTCACATTCCACCTCACTACTGTGTGTGTCAGAATACTGTTCCTGTCAATGTCGATGATGCTGACGTCGAGCTTGGAGCATCTCATGTCGTTGATGAACTAAACAAGTTGGTTGGAGACCACCCAGGCTGCGCCATTCTCTCAGTTGACAAGGTATGGATGAAGCACGCATGTAATTTCTGGAATGGGGTGCACCGAGTAGCCAGCACCATGGCTGAACTACGTAACAGGTTAACTCACGCGCAGGTAGCGTGTCAAGCCCCGCCCACTCCTTTTCAGCTTCGGCGTCAGGTGGAGTGATAGATAGCTTAAACCGTGTTAATTAGTTCATGCCTGTAACTTGCTTTATAAATACCGTGAGCGTGGGCTTGCATGAAGAATAATAAGGGTAATCATTTCGGCGCGATCACAGCTGTTTACTGTGCGATGCACAAATTCGTTTGCTAGGAATAAAGCAATGACATCGAAAGACGAAGAAATCAATTACAACACAGCTACGGCTTCCTAAGTATTGATATGGCTTATTTCGTAATCATCACATTGCATACTAGTACATTCTGCCGTCTAAAATTACCGCGGAAGAACATGGCTTACATGAAAAAAACTACATCTGTATACGTATTATCGGTGAAGTGTTAAACGCTCTATAATGTAATAGTGAGTCTAAATTTATAAATTGTCCCTGTGAAATTTATATTTTAAAGAGCATTTCTCGCCAAAATATTTCTATCTGTCAAACGGTGGAGTGTTTTTTTTACTAGTTTAACCTTTATAATTTAGTCATTCCAAAGCGGTCTTTCAAGTAATTAAACAGTTTCCCGTCGACATACCACTTTCTTTACAGTTTTTGGAGAGAAACGTATTTTTGGGGCAAACTTTGCTAGACAAGCGTTCACACCCTAACCAGGAAGATTTTATTTCCATTTTCATACCTTCTTTACGAAAAATTAATGTTGTCTGTGGTTACTTGGAAAATTTCTAAAGGAACACTAAATTACGCATAATTACTACGTAGTAGTTTATCACTTTGTTGGGGCAAAAATTGTTTGCAGAACAGTAATAGTTACTGATAAGAGCGAAAACTGAGTATACTCTTTTGCGGCCAAAATCCACCTTTTTCGCTACTCGAGAGCTTTAGGAAAACAAAGAAGCTTCAACAAGTTCCTTTTTTATCATTTCAAAATAGCCAGACATCAAACACCAGCCCATATTGCGCATATAATGGTACAAATGACTTAGGAATATTATTGATACTCGCGCAACACCGACGTTCTTCGCTCTACTTGACGTCATAAGAGGAGATGCGCAGAACCGTCTCAAAATGGTCAAGTGACAAGTTAACCTGTTACGTAGTTCAGCCAAGGTCAACACATGAAGCCTGCCGAGTAGCACATATTTGTCTGTAGGCTTGGAGTGTAGTATGATATCGGGCCAAAGCCCCATCCTCATTACCCATTTACATACTTCATTTGAAACGGCACCCTGCATACCAGCAGGGCTTAGGCAGCTTTTTCGGGGCATATGACTGTGACCTTGAAGGTGTTCGGCAGAGGGAGGCAGATGTTGCATGCAGTGCTATTGTCATCAGACCTAGCGGCGCTAGAACTTGCGCCCGCTACTAGCGCCGCTAGTGTTTTAGTAGCTCAAGCTCTAGCGCCGCTAGGTTAGAGAACTGCTAGCGGCGTTTGTAGCGCTGCTAGGTTTTTAACCAATGTCAAACGCTAGTCGCTAGTTTTTTCATTATATAAATTTATTAATTTCATGTATCATCTCGTTATGTGGAAAATAAGTAAAACCATTTTATTTTTTCCACTTTCAATGCAATATAATTTTATTTCATTTCTATCTTGCTCTTCATGTTTATCCTAGCACTAAAATAAATCTTTCCCGATTTTCGACTACTAGTAGAAATATATATGCCAAAAACTAACGCCAAAACTAGCGCTAGCGCCCTAGGTTTTGAAATGTGTAGCGCTAGCGCCGCTAGTATTTGTCAGGTCTAGCGCTAGCGCTGCTAGTTTCTTTCACTAGCGCGCACAACTCTGATTGTCATAATCACAGAACTTGCTGATCTTATCAATCGCTTCAAATACGTCAGACATTAACTACTGTGGTAACAACTGTATCTAACTGCATATATGGAACTAACGAACGAAATTCGGTATTTCGGTAGTACCGGCTTTAAGTTCATCCACCGAACTAAAGAATCTTCTACCGGTACCGCATGGATCTACCGAATCACTTACTTCCGTAGATCTGAATTTCCCGCTCCGACAAAAGCATCTTCTTAACCCTCTATGACCCACCATCCTTTCTGGAAGACAATGAAAAAAGCCCATTGGGTGTAGTGTGTCATAATGTTTCGCTCATTCAACTGTCACGTGCTTCTGAGCTTAGTGCAGTGTGAACTGCCAGTGGGTCGAGTAGCTAAAAGCTTGAAATAGGTGTTCTATGGGCTCTAGAATATGTTAAAAAGCTTTTAAAAGTGTTTATATTTATAAGGAGTTTTTTAAAATCTACCGAACCAAAATACCGACTCATTCAGTGGTGTTTTGGAAATCTGCCGAAATACCTAACCGAATGACCCCTTTTCATCTACCGAATACCGATACCGACGGTAGAAAAATCTACCGAATCCCAGCTCTATCTAATTGGCATTCGAACTTTTTTCACTGCAGTATACCAATAATATATGAGTCACCCCCTTACTGTTATGTGGCGGTATTTGACAACTGACCTCGACCCAGTGCTTCCTGCTCTCTATACTTAAATTTTATTTCCCATGTACAACTCAATTCTTCCGATGCAAGATGGACACCCCCATGCACTATTACCTATCTTTTTTAGTAATAACGTTATCATTTTTTATGTACTTTATGTATCGAATTTTGGATTTACTTCAGTATATATGATCAAACTTTACGCAGAGCAAAAGCTATCTACTACGCAGTGTGCAGGAGGCAAAGAGTGTAACGGGAAGACTCACATGAAAAAATCGAAAATTGACGTCACTAAACGACACTTCGACCAACGGTACGGCTGAACACCCTATGAACGTTATGTATAATAAGGTCACAAATTCATCGGGTGTCTTAAGTTTGGCAAATTTTGACATCTATATGAGCTTAAATGCACGCTAAACGTGTTTAACCCACTAAATAGCTTTCATTCACTCTGCGCCCACGCACCGAGAAAGAAAGACTCAAGAGTGGCTGGCAATGTGCCAGAGCTATTTTCCAAGGAATATGGCCTTCATCTCCTGACTTTTATCCCCTTGATTTCAGCATTTTTTTTTTTTTGGTCCATATTCGAGACCAAGCTCTCAGCTCCCTATCACAAAAAATAATAATAATAATAATAAAATATAAATATGAGGAGGCTATGAAGGCAACACTCTTGAAGGAATTAATTATTATATATATTATTTGAATAATATATGTGGGCAAAAAATGTAAAAATTAATTTTGAACACCCTGTATATGAAGTTTGTGAAATAATTGTTTTCATGATTTCGCTTGCATAAGGAACTCGATACTACTTATATTTTAAGTTAAAATTAAGATCCCAACCGACGAAACTCTGAGGTTCCACCCTCAAATACTTCGACTGGTGATGTGATGTTACGCGCCGACCTGCGGTCAAGGCTAAGTTCTATTTTAGCCCTGGTGACTGCTTCCGTTACACTGGGCTTCTTCCGTGTGCGTGCTGGAGACTTGCAAGATAGAGACAAGGCATGAATCAAGACTTTTATTTGAAGGACATACACCCGTTTCAGACAGAGATTGCGTTGACCCGAGGAACACGAGAGTCACTGTACTGTGGCTCCTCCCACAAGTTGGACGGGCGAAACTTATCACTCTTGAGCTTTCACACTGGAAATCACGATACTACGCTTTCTGAGTTTCATATTGTCGGCAGAACATTCCTTTGTTGATATTTCATAAAGTAATAGAGTGCCTGGAAATGAGGGAAAAGTTTGGAATAACAAATGGCTCTCAAAAGTGCTACAGCTCAAGCAGTTTCAGGAGCAAACTTACCAAACCATAGGCACGTTCGATTGGGTCACCAAAGTCAATCTTCACCATACCCACTTGATTTGTCCACAAATGCTGGCACGAACTTAAGCTTCATCACTCTAAATCGTGAGCAAGTGCTAGAAGAATCCGATTATGACCAGGCGATAGAAATCTTCATTTTACGCAGTATGATTAAATTCATGAATCTCACAGGTAATCGATTAGGGCGTGTACGATTGGGCGCCAAAATCAAACCTTTGTTGTTTTGCAGGTACTTGTCCAACATTCTAGACTCAAGCTTTGGCTTAGCAACTTAGAACAGTAATACATAGAAGTCGACTAATATAAAATCTTAACGTTTCGGGATGAAAAATCGTCTTCAGAAAAAAGAAACAAAGAACCTAAGTTACAACTTTATGAATAAAAATTTCTTTATTTTCTAATTGATAAGGTGAGCGTGGACGTTGTCGTGGGGGGGGGGAAGTCTAAAACGCAAATGAACGAAGCTGCATGCAGGGGCTGGATGTCAGCTCCCGTACAGTCGGCTAATTCAGGCTATGTATGAGTTAGTATGGAGCGGTACAGCCGAGGTCATAATGTTGAGGCTAGGTTTGGTTCTATGTATGTGGAGAGACTCTAATGTTGCGAGCTCCATGGGATTGAAAGAGTCTATGATGGAAAAATCATTCCTGCTGATGGGATGGTTGTTTTGCTCAGCATGTAGGCGAGGGGCTGAATGTGAGGGTTTCGCGAGTGGTAAACCGGAACGACTGGATACACCTAAATGTTCATCAATACGGGCTCGGAAGTGTTGTCCAGTGCTACCCACGTATGAGGCGCTGCAGGCCTAGCATCGGTGAAGGTATATAACATTGGACAAAAGTGGTGTGGGGGTTTGTCATTAAACTTGAAGCAGGACCCTATTGTAAATGTGCTTTATATGAAAATTTGAATTTGATATGTGGGTAGGCTTCAGAGAGGAACATTTTCAAAGTGTTTACACGTGTTGACAGATGCTTTGTTGTATTACGGAAGGGAGTGAAAGAAGTCCAATTTCTGACCCAAGGTTTGCTAATGCCGGGATCAAACAGTTTGTCTAGGAAAAATTTACAATAGTGGCCCAGAAAATGGTGCGGGTAGCCGTTATTTTTTAAGAATGTTCGGGGAAAGTCAACTTCGTTTGAAAATGTAAGGTAGGAGGACGACAGATGGTATGCTTGAAATAGTAAAGTTTTTATTGCATTGATTTTGAATTGCTCCTAGCAGTGATTGAAAAAAACTTGTCCCGAAGCCTGAGAGTGTGGGTTTTCTGTAAATTCCAATGGTCGGTGTAGAGTCTTGCTTATTTATTAAAATGTCGAGAAAAGCTAAAGCATTCTTTGATTGATTTTCGGCAGAGAATTTGATATTTGGAAGTTTACTATTCAAATATTGCAGAAAGAGATCAGAATATATTTGACTGTTGAATATGAGGAAGGTGTCATCTATATAACGATTATAGTGGATCGGTTTGCAGTCACGTGGGCAGTCGTTAAGCCAAAGGGTTTCATGATGGCAAAGAAAGATATTTGCCAGCGAGGGACTAAGCGGGGAGCCCATGGAAACTCCATCTATTTCCTTGTACAGTATATGGTTAAACATGAAGGAATCTTTGATGGCAAGACAAAGGAAAGTTCTGAAGGTAGGCTTATCCATATTGTGGAATCGGTCCGTGTCAATAAAGACTTTGTTACAAATAATATCTATGGTTTTCTCTACGGGAATGTTGGTGAAAAGGGAGATGATCAAAGTTGGCTAAGTGGGCATTGGGAAGCAATTGGAGGTTTTTGATTCGGTCTCGAAAGTCATATGAATTGCACAAAGTCTACTGATTGGTTGTGTAAGGTTCAAGTAATGCTGAGCAAAACAACAACCATCCCATCAGCAGGAATGATTTTTTTCATCATAGACTTCCAATCCCATCGAGCTCACAACATTAGAGTCTCTCCACATGCATAGAACCAGACCTAGCCTCAACATTATGACCTCGGCGGTACCGCTCCATACTGTTCATCCATACTTAGTCTGAATTCTACCGACTGTACGGGAGCTGACAACCAGCCCCTGCACGCAGCACCGTTCATTTGCGTTTTAGACTTCCCCCGACGACATCCACGCTCCCCTTATCAACTAGAAAATAAAAAAATTATATTCATAGGTTGTAGCTTAGGTTTTTTGTTTGCTTTTTTCTGAAGATGGGATTTTTCATACCGAAACGTTAAGATTTTATAGTAGTCGACTTCTATGTATTACTTTATTTTTGCCTTAATACAGTTTTTAACATTTCCGTCGAAACTAAAGCTTTGGCCCAGTTGTTCAGGAGTGTGTTCGATGAATTACAGATTGTTGACCATACTCCAGATCAACCCATGCACTGCGCTCTCTTACGCGACTTACTGCGGGAGACGCAGTGTATTTTAGAATAACTACCTCACAGCTGGCAACAATTCAACAATTACCCTTCTGAACCTTAACTGCAAAATGTTCTTTATTGCCCTTGCGTACCTTTTCCTCTTACAAATTAGACTTCAAGCAATAGCCGCGACAATATTGAGCAGATACGGACAACATGGCCTATCAATCTTCAGAAAATATGAAAATTTTTCCAGGAAACTTGAAAAATCGAAACTGGATGTGAACTTCTTCACTTGCTGCAAAGCCTATCAGGTCATTGCCAAGTTCCTTCGTTTCCGTTTATACCGTCAGTCACTCCAGAACAGCCAACTATACAAGTCTTAGCAATCTAAACTCTTAGACTTAGAAATTCAAACGCAACAGAGTGATATTACAAAACTTACAAATTCAGTTAAACACTTTTACCCAAATTAAAACTTCATTTTCATTTCTCGATTATCTCAGTCTTGTTTATTTCGTACAGCGCAACAATAGAAAATTTGTAGATAGAACAAAATCCGTCCACAGTAGAAAGTTAAACGCGTGGCCTGCGCGTTATCAGGCCGCCCCCATTGTCCGGCCACCGGACGCCGCTTTGTTTGTATGAGCTGGTTTTGGGTTTGGGGCTCTGGGTAGCCCCTGAGTTGGAGGAAATGCCACTCTAA
>LQNS02278087.1:2076-17367 GCA_001587735.2 Parhyale hawaiensis
GCAGCTGTACAGTCGCTGCTGCAGCGTCCTGTACCACCCCTGAATGGCGGACATTCAGCATGTAATTAAGTACCTATTACCACCCCTCAGGCAGCCCTGTTAAGCTTCTGCCGCGGCTCTAAATTCTGTTAGGGTAATGCCTTGTACATACAAGGGAACGATGATGTCCTTGGACTTGTATTAAAAAGTTCTGCTGATGAATCGCAGTACTCTGCTTGCCATTTTTACACTCTTGACAACTTGCTGACTGTGTTTTACTTTGTTTGCAAGAGTGATTCCCAAGTCACGTTGTTGGGTGACAGTAGCCATTACCGTCCCGTTCATTTGCAATGAGGTTGAAGGGTACATCAGCCCCACGTGCACTACTGAACATTTGTCGACATTAAAGCTCATCTGCCACGTTCTGCTCCATTTTATGAGGTGGTCAAGGGCTTGTTGGAGCTCGGCTCTTTTTGTGGCAGGGTGACATAGTTTAGTATCATCCGCAAATTTACTGATTTTACGACGAATTAAGATCGAGATCAGTGATGTAAATTGAGAACAAAAGTGGGCCAAGCACGCTACCTTGTGGAAACCCTGATGAAACTTGCGTCCAGGAGCTCGTCGTAAATAGCCATCGTAAATAGTCTCCCTGGATGCCAAGGGCTTCCAATTTTTTCATTAGCGGTTGATGGGGGGTTTTGTCAAAAGCCTTTTGGAAGTCTAGGTTCACAAGGTCTACGCCCTTTTGTTCATCTATAATATCTGTAACTTTTGAGAAAAAGTCCAGTAGGTTTGCTAAGCAGCTTCTTCCATTTCGGAAGCCAGGTTGAGTGTCGGATATGAGCTGCTGCATCCTTAGGTAATCAGCAGGGGTCTGCCTGGGCGCTGGCCGTTACGTCGAAACATCTGAGTAAGATGATACACCCTCGTACATCATAATTATTTCTCTCAGAGTAGTGATGGTGGATTACTGAGCGCGAAATGATGTATCAGGCTGATGCGAAAGTAATGTCGATTAAGAAAAAATATACAACAACAATAATAAAAAAAGTTTTAGTTGGCGTACCGCGGTGGAATGGGCTACATCTACGTGTTTGTGAGTTGCACAGTGGTAATGGTAGGGTGTTCTGAAACAAAAAAATTCAAAGTTAAATTAGTCACCACTTCGTAAGCAAGAAAACCACATCCAGCAACTTCTTCCATTCACTACATGAACCTCATAAGTGTTTTGAAGATTTTGAGGTTTTGCTGCCGTACTTGCACCATGAAATTCGTCGAGTAAACCATCTTTTACGTGACCGTTTGCTGGGACAAAGTTTTAGAAAATTATGGGCAAGCGTTAGATAATCTGAAAGCAAACGGTACAAGTCAAACACAGAGTTACTTTCTTTCTACAAGAAGAGGTTAAAAAAAATAATTAATTCTGTCAGAAAAAATTGTGTTGGAAATTGGACTTTACTTATGTACCAACCTGATACATCATGCAAGGATTGGTCCCTTCAGCAGCAAGCGATAACATATTTTCCCAGTTCAGCTCGACCGGGGCCAAAATTTGTTATATACGTTTTAAAGAAGTTACGACAGAATCACAAGCTTGGCAGCTGTATGACATTTAATAACATATTACAACATAAAAGCTGGTGACTAGTCCCTGGCATTCGCGAAAAATAAACTAACCACTGTACTTGCGTTTAGAATAAGCTTACGTCGCTCAAGCGTGCACTAGGCACCGATTTGGGTATATTAGATCGGCTCGCACATTGTATAGGCTAAGTAAAAACAATCAGGTAACCGTCTAGCTGGTCGTTATTCAGCAACAATCATAGATAGCGCACGCCTCCGATAGAACCTCCGTGTATTACCATTTTCTACCATTAAATACTGTAGCATTTTTCTGTTTTTCACCTTTAATAAGTGGTCACAACAACATTGTTCTATGATTACCAACTTCAAAATATATTATGTGGATAGCAGTGTGAAACAGAAACTCATCCGAAAATGTCTTTGTTTTCAAAAAATAATTCGCGACAGTCGTCGCTACTTCTGCACCGGCTGGGACGGCACAGCCACAAATTATCATTCTTGGAGCTGGGAGCTGCAATGCCGCCACAGCAATATAGCTTGTACCTCTGACGTACACCACGTGGTGCGCTTATTGTAAAGCAAAGTAAAAACAGAAGCGCTGTTCGAGGTGGCTGCGTTCTATGAATTCGACGCCCATGTAACTGCACCAAACCTCCCACGACATCCTTTGGAGACAGGTCGGAGGCAAGTAATTAGTGAGCGCTAGCCAGCATCCTCTACCACCAGTTTGCAACAGGAATAAGTTGCAGAACGTGGGATAATGATAACCAAAATTAAAGCGCATTTCAACTTATGAATATGAATTAAGCTAATCTAATACTAAGAATAACCATCGTGTGTTTAAAAAATAGATTTATATGTTCGGTGTCACGCTCTTAGCGAAATAGAAGGCGGAATTTAGCCCAGGTTGGTGGCTCTGGTTGTCCTCTCAAGCTCCATTGAAAGTGATAGGCCGAAAATAGGCCGGGTTGCAGAGGATGACAAACGTATCTTAAGCAGGGACAGTTGAAATTCCAACAATGAAGACATCGCAGGCTTAGTCTGAATTGTACGAGTATTAGCTTTTCCATACATCGAATCTGTGGCAAAGTTTAGGGCGACCTTATGTCTGAATGCATTTCTTGCATTGCCGAAGTTGAAATCGTAGCACTGAAGATGTCTGAAGCTTCCGTTGGCACTCTCATGCTTCTTGATTCGTAGTTTCTTCCCACAGATGATTTCGTTGCATGAGCTATTCTTCCCACTTTGATGCAATTGTCAACGAAACAGACGAAACATGAATTTTCACGAACAGTAGACAATTATAATTATTTCTTCTAGCTTACAGTTTTCCTCTGACGAAGCAGTTTGCTCTTCATAGGTCAAAATTTGAGCACCTCTAATGAAACAGATATTTCAGGTGGAAAGACGGTATCAACGGTATCTTTGCTACGGAGCGAACACATTGTGTATAAGCTGCTATTTTGTTTAAGTTTGTTGAAGGGTTTTATTCAAGATGTTATTTCTGCCTGTCTATATAGAAGGCCTAAGGATGACAGCACGACAAAGGATCAGTGAAGAAAAGAAGAAAATTAAGAAGCAAATAAGAGAAGAGGAGATTCCGCACCGGCCTAGTGGCATTAGGCAAACGTATAGGTTATTGCGTGAATTCTTCACGTACGGGTCCCCTAGTTGCTTAATATTTTACTTAGAATAGAGATAGAAAAAAGTCACGGTGTAGGCGCATTTCCTACGTGCTTGCGCACAACTGCGTGCTTTGGTTACGTTCTATGTGGAGGAAGGATGTTCAGAAGTGAAACAAATGTTCAACGTATGGATTTTCAATAAAAATCACGAGTTCACTGGCAAATACGAATTTAGCAACATAAGCAGCACAGAACTAAAAAATGGGAACAAAAACCCGGCAGACCATCCACTTGACTAATAATGAAAGTATGCATGGAACACAAAGAAAAGTATATAATAGTTATCTTCCTTTGTAAAAGCGTAAACTTATAGGTGTAAATAGACAGCATTACTGTGGTACCATAGTGCACCACATTGAGCAGTTCCATCAACCGCTTCCTCACCATAGGCACTTTACAGAGGAAGACCAAGGGACACACAGCATGTCGGTAGCAACGTGGAACTCACGCACAAGCCTAACTAAGGTGTCATCACCCCGGTCCAACGCGTATGGGAACAGCGTGCAGGTATAAAATAAGAAGACGAAGGAAAAAATCACAATAAAGATTCGGTTCCCAGAATTCTAAGCCACAGTTTACCAGTTTAAGAGACAGTTAAGGTAGGAAAACCTATCAGCACAACTGCAATTGGCGAAAAGAGCGGAAACATCTCCCGGTCCCTCACATCAACCAGCTCCAACATGGCCCCACGCAAATGGTTCAACCCTCCAGCTTACTCCGCAATCTAAAGGAGAAACCCTCTGAAATGAAAATAATCGATAACACGGAGCGAATTGGGCTGAAGAAAAAAAAAAAAGAGCTGCAATATGTACACATATCAGATATGCTGCTACAACGGCTTCGAAGAAATTCAGCTAAAAATATGTGATATATATAGCTTATACCCGACAGTATCAAAAACTCTACCAAAGATAGTGCTTTTCATCTACCACGCTCAGAAGCAGAAAAATCATATCAAATAGAACCGAGTTACTTTCCAAAGTGAAGTAAGTATCAGAAATGCAGTATTTCCACTTATGGGCATAGATTTCAGAAGCAATATTTGTCAACGTAATTCCAAGGCTTGAGATTTCATGGCATCTCTACTAATTGTTTTTCAGTACATGAATTTTCTCCCAACGGAATCCTTAACTGCATTACGGAGGGAAGGGCCAACATTGGAGCTAGCAAGCAAGCCCGCTCGGAGCGGCCAACATCTGAGCATTGCTAAATAGTAGATAATCTCTAGAGGAGGACTCGACACTCCACAAAGGCTCACTGCAACAACAAAACAATCAACAACATAATAGACACCGTGTTTAATTGTTTCTATATTTATTCGTTTTTATATTAATATAGGTATCTGTATGTTTCAGATCACGCTCTTAACAAACTGGATAGGCGAAAAATAGAGCATGTTGCAGATTTTGCAATTAGGTTGCGTTTTCATGGAGATGGATGACCAGGTTGTAGTAGATGGGGATCCTTATTCCTTTATCTCAATGCATTTCTTGCTTGAAACACTTCTTGAAATCGAAACAATAAAGATATTACAGCTTCCCTTAGAGCGGCCATGCAGTCCAGTTTTTATAACTTTCTCCATACATCGGAACATATGTTTGCTCTGAGTTGACAACGTATAAATCCAGTAACTGATTGACGAAGGGCAGACAAAGCGATGATTTTTCACGGGCAGTAGACATAATTATGTCTTTCAGCTTGCAGTCTTTCTTTGACTGAGCAGTTTTCGCTATAACACAAAATCTTCGATGTACTAAAAGCCTAT
The DNA here is from genome assembly GCA_001587735.2 of Parhyale hawaiensis. NCBI lineage: Eukaryota > Metazoa > Arthropoda > Malacostraca > Amphipoda > Hyalidae > Parhyale > Parhyale hawaiensis. Next base: position 7,093 of record LQNS02278087.1, read on the forward strand.
TTGGTATGTAGGATATTTAAATTCAGTAATGCTTTATTGCTTGCTTATGTAAAACCTGTGACCTAAGCTGAAAGACGCATGTGAGCTGAAGGTGAGCGACGACGAAAGCGACAGCACTTATTTCTTATGACAATTTGAGTCGGCTGTTGTAGCGCCTCCCTCGATCAGAAGCATATTAGTAACACCAGCGCGGGCACGCTGCTATGCTCAACCCACTGCGTTATAACAACCAGTTGAGAAGAGTCAGTGATCAAAAGGGGGTAACACGTTGCAGGCCGTTGAATTCCAGTTTGATTTTATGAACGCACGACGATTCTGTGGTTCAAAAATTCTGTAGGTACTTCACTGCGGGAAGGAATTATTTTGAATAAATAATTAATATAAGCTTTGGCAAAGCAAGACTCCTGTCTTGTGAAGCTTGATTTTGCTGTAATACCTACCAAATCAAATTGCATTATACTGCCGTAATATAGCAGTTTAATATTGCTGTATTTGAAAGTTATTAGCCTCTGTCTTTTGTTTTGAATCGATAAAATTTCCACTTGATTGTGTATAGGCATTGCAAGCCACGAGCAACTCATTGTGTTTTTCAAGAAACTTTATTTGCACGACACCTAAAAGTGTAGTTTGGCACGTTAAGGTTAATTTTGATGACGATGTAGCACATCAGCTCCTAACTTCAGCCTGCTGCAACGATTGCGTTAAAGCTGTAGCACCGATATCGAGATTAGTTCATTGGAGCAAACTCACTATAAGAATCACTGCAAAGGCACAGGAAGTATCATTGGAGCATGCTTTCACTTCCTGGAAAGTAAACGTATGTAAAATATTTTGGTCATCCCTACAATAATTTAACAAAAAAAAAATGATGATAAAGTATGTGATCGAGTTCATTTAATGCTGCTCTTAGATACCTTTTCCATCCTAGCTACTATAGTTGTATACGTTCTGCAAAGTCGCCAATGTAGCCCGTTTGTCAAGTAGTTTCAAATTTGTTCCTACTGACTCATTCGCCGTTAGTTATACATCGGCATTACTCTCAACCAGCACCGCTACTCTTCACGTGAGCGTGACGTGATATGTATCGTGCTCCACTGTTTCGGCAAATGAACTTAAAATCTTACTACATATGTTACTACAATAAGCTGCATTAAGCATTGGAATGCCTGCCTACTCTGAGAGTAACGTAATTTTCGGATGAGGTCCAGCTGCCCATCCAAAATGTGCAAAAATTGTTCCAAGATATTTTCCAGTGAAAAGATTACTGGTAAAACCGGCGAATATATTCCATAGCACAAAAATGTATATAATGTAAGAATCAAATCATTTCTCTAAAAAAGTTCCCCTCTCTTCACAGAGGCTTTAAAGGAAGTTATTGCGGCGATCGACCTGCCCTGTCTCAATGGGGCTCACAATTCACGTCAATTTGTCCCTTCAATTACTTGAAGCGTCCATTAGCGGCGGCTCAACCAGGCGACAGAAAAAAGGGCAGGTGCCACTGGCAAGTTTTTGATATCCCCCGAGCCTGTGAAAGGGTGAGCAGTCTTCTTTTTGGGGAAATATAAATTTAAATACGTGCATGAGCAAGTTTTTCGAATATCCGTACTGGCGAGAACAACGGCCTTCTAAATTAATGATATACTGTCTTTCCAGTGCACACATCGTTTTGTTGTTGGAAGTAGATATGAGACGCTGTACCTTTTTTGTCGATTCATATTAAAACATTAAAATTTAGAATTTCTGTGTGACTGCGATAGTCACCGCTGACCGATAGTCACGTACCGCTGTTGTTGCCCCTCCCACTAGGAATTGGACGACTACCCGGAGTATTTCAGTAGCCTAAGGGCCCGGTCACACTGGCGTGTAAAATGGCATCGCGGGTGAATTTCCCGAAAATTTTTACCGGCGGTAACACGAGGTGAAAAATGTGCAAAATTGGCTAACACGTGGCTACCCGTGGTATGGCTGCGGAACAGACGCTGGCGCATGATCAGCCTCCTGACCACTGGTGAAGCGCGGCTGGATCGCAAATAAGCGCGGGTAAACCTCCACGTGGTGACAGGCCGCGGCGGTTACATCACGCCCGTACCACGGGTGATCACGCATTTAGCACGGCTGGTCCACGTATGCAGCGCGGCCTTTTCACGGGCAATGACGCGTCCTGCGAGCGCGTACAACGGGTATATAAGGAGCTCGGGCGGCCAGTAGAAATCATAGTACCATCTGGTTCATATGCTGTTGCATCAGCTTGACGACGAGGTCAATACAGTCCATGTTTACCCCATGAAGTCAAAATCAGGAGTGATGAATGCTTGGCAAATCGAGCCAAATATATAGGTCCCAGAGTACACGCGCTACACACGCAATTGCACGTGAAAAAAAGGTACAACCGTGTTATGACCGCCATTAAGCCGCGATTAACCGCTAAAGGTCCGCGTCCTATCGCGTGTAACCAAGTACGGACCACGGCCGTATCACGTCTTTACCACGTCGCTCCGCGTCTGTACTACGTATTTATCACTTATGCCACCCGTGGTCACCCGCGGTCAAAATTTTTTAGCATTCCAAAACTGGCTAGCGCGGGTGATTTTTCTAGCACGTGTGAGTGCCGATGTATCGCGTCTTTTCACGACTTATCCGCGTCCAACAGCGTTTGCATCACGTTCACACATTTTTCCTCGTTTTTTAGCCGCGGACAGTGCGTGAAGCCACTTTACACGCCAGTGTGACCAGGCTCTTAAGTACTGCGTTTTGTATGACTAAAGGCCTGTTCGATTGGGCGCCGAAATTAGGCCTTCGAGACGTGACTTGTCCGAAGCTTAGGGAAAAAAGTTTGGCTTTGCCACTTCGAACCGCGCTGCAAGTGCTAGAGCCGCGCCGCAAGTGCTAGAACCGCGGTGCAAGTGCTAGAACCACGCTGCAAGTATTAGAGCCGCGCCGCAAGTGCTAGAACCGCGCTGCAAGTGCTAGAGCCGCGCCGCAAGTGCTAGAACCGCGGTGCAAGTGCTAGAACCACGCTGCAAGTATTAGAGCCGCGCCGCAAGTGCTAGAACCGCGCTGCAAGTGCTAGAACCGCGCTGCAACTGTTAGAACCGCGCTGTAAGTGCTAGAAGCTACGCGATTACTTCGAGGCTGCTAAAAATTCCATTTTACAGAGCAGGATTGAAATTTTGCAAGTCTCAAGGGTGACCGATTAAAGATTAATGCTTGGCACTTAGTTCACCGGGCTGAAACAGTGTAGCTGTCTGCAGTTTCGGACAAGTCAAGCTGAGCGTGCTTAATTTCAGCCCCAATCGAAGATGCCTTTAGTGCTTGCGTAACTAGGACTGATGAACTTGTCAAATTTCCAGCTCAGTATTCTGAAAACTTCCCCTGACCCACTCGGGTAGGCTGAAAGGAACGAAATATGACTGTTCGTTCTTTTCAAGTTTCTACTTCAGCAATATCAACACTGTGCAACACCAGCAGGGGATTTACAAAAAAAATTTCACGCGCCAGTTTGTACAGTACCAAATTTTTGTTTCTCAAGATGCCGGTGCTGTTATTATATATCCGTATTGTTTCTTTCATGCTCTGTTTTCTTGCTGATAATACGGTAAAGAAAATCCAAATTCTCAGATCTTTTCTGATCATGGACTAGATTTAGTAACGTAACAACGTCATTGGACTCGATGGTTTGTAACTTACGACATCTCTGCGTTCCTGGAGCAACTCGATCTGTGAACCGCACGGTTGACATCGTAACTGCAAGAGGTAATTAAGGCGCGCACCTCGGTGCGCTCGGTCAGTGAGGCAGCTCGTTTCATGCTACTTGGGCTCTCACTAACCAATGGGTGTTCCAGCTTCGTGAATGAACTTACTACAGGTAACTTTGAGATCCTATACGGGCAGTGCTGTACAAGCTTGTGTCTACCTTGAAAATGAGGGTCCTAAATGGAAATAAGTAAGCTGCCCTACAGATACTGTACACTACAGAGCTGGCCAAGTTTCCTGTTCATTCAGCACATTATGTTCATTTTGTTTAATATTTCAAAGCTAAAAAAGGAGTGAATTTTCGCAATCATTCTCAGCTGGACGATAAGGAGGACGGCACGCGACAGCATTAGTAGAATTGGTCTTCCTCACTTACTCTTAGCAAACATTAAATTTAAGATAAGTTGGCAGGTGTAATACAAGCTTCATGGCAGCATCACTACCACAAGTATAAATAAACAACACAAAATCACAAAATGGGTTACGACGTACAGTGTTTGACTTTATTTTAGAAGAATTGACGGGGTAGCAATTAACTACATTACACGGCGTTCAGCCCTTTGTGCCCACCTCTTATTTTTCTGCGAGTCAAGAGAGAAAGCAAGAAAGAAGTGTCATGGCAAAGGAACCAAAGAAGCTGCATGCAAGGAAAAGCTAATGGGGAAATAAGAGGCGTAACAACCAAATAAGGTGGGCATGAAACATAATACGACCAGAAGGTGTGTGCATTAAAGTGTAACACGAAACTGCTCCTTTTGAAGACCGTGATTTGTTTATAAATCAGTTATGGCGGAAAAAAAGTTGTAGCTATTGAAATATTTACAACAAGCAAATTAACGACATGAAAGTCTTCTCACGTATTGCAGGCTCCGATGCTCAACAATTTTTCTCACTGGTCAACGAGCAAAACTTTCTCTAGCAGCTAATAGCTCAGAACTAAGGCAGAAACTTCCCACACTGATGAGCGAAGGCTTCTGGCGCCAGGCGCTGCAGAGCCGTGGCTAGAAGCGTCAGATTACTCATATGGTCATTAGCCGAGATTAGGATGAGCTGAGTATTTTCTTTTATTCAATGGCGTTCTCTCAGTGCGTAAATATGTAGTATATCTATTATATGAATTTTATTTTTATTACCTCTGCAGAGGAGGTTTTGTTTTTGTCGGAGTTTGTCTCTTTGTGTGTTTGTCACGATGAACACTCATATAATAATATTGGATTAATATTCGTGAAAGTTACAGAGGTTGTGATGTATGTTATAGCGGTTACACACTGACGAAAAAATTGGCCACTCAGTGTTTGTCTTTGGTGGTCACGGTGCCGGGACTGCTACTTAGACCTTCGAATGTAACACCAAAACCATGTGCCCTTGCAACTTTAAACCAATCAGAAGTAGGAGGTATACTTATTGCCTGACCTCTACCTCTTGCTATGGCGTACAAACTGTAAGGAACGACTCATAAATTAGATATGCTGTTCGTGGGATAGCAATGTACAAGCCGAAGCCTTGTTCGCCGCAACGTGTATGGGTTGTAGGATTGTGTGATATTGAAACTTTGGCCTAATTGTGCGCCCGACCTCAGTAGAACAAATTATTGGCTTGTCTAACTGTATTTTTTTGGCAAACACTCAAAAGGTTATCAACTTGTCTTGATGGAATTTGCAGGAAATGTTAGAGATATTACGAAAAGCTAATGACCAAATTGTTGTGGTCATCTGTCCATCTATTTGTCTCTCTGTGTTTGTCTTTCTGATTGGCAGATCCTAACTGAAAATAATTATGGACGCATCTTCAATATACAGGAACTGCTAGGAATTTTAAGCGGAACAGTGGATCAAATTTTGGTTATAAATAAAAATAAACCCTGGATTCACGGCCCATTCGAATTCTTGTTACCACTACGCTGCTTGGAGGAGGTATGCGGTCTCACAGCACTTCTTGAGTTGTTATTATAATTACCTATATACTTAATTGCCTGGCTGGAGCCTCTCTATCCAATGCATTACATGCGATCTCGCGAGTGGAATAAACAAAGGCCTTGCTAAGGTCGTGCAACTGCTGCACTGGGTGTTGCTATTTAAGATCACCGCTCATGGATACAGCAGACATGCAACAAGCCGGGAAAGGAGAATAATGCAAAACATATGAATGATTTCAAAATAATATTATAAACACCGCCGTCTGTTCATGTGTTTATATATGTACAAATTCATTTATATGTTAATAGATTATTATATTTATGTTTTTCATGGCATGCTCTTAACGGAATAAATAGAAGAAAAAACAGCCAGCTTGCAAGTTTTGTAATTATGTTGCGATTTGATGTAGATTGATAGGGAGAAAACTAGATCAGGCTGCAGAAAAAAACAAAGTCGGAATTCTAATTCCTATCCTTTTAATTGAATGCACTTCTGGCTCAGCCAACGCATAAATAAAAAAAAAGTTGAAATATTTACATCTTCCCTTACCGCTGGCAACGAGTCTGATTTCTATACCTCGATCCTCTGTACATCGAAACTTTATTTACTCTCAATTCACGGCGAATAAATTGAGCAGATGATCAACATAGCACAGAAAAAATGCAGATGTATACTGCCCTAGGTAGGATACGCGGTGATCAAGAAATTTAAATAAAATCAGCAATGCTTCACTGATTACTGATATGAAATGATTTTATTCGCATGTCATCTAAGGCGAGGAAGGAGTGTGCTGCTCAGATGAATCGAAGCAGAGAGCACTCATATCTTATGGTGATTTGAGTTGGTCGTTGTAGCGTATCCCTCAGAAGCATATTATTAACGAAAGTATGATGAATGAAGGACATCACACATTCCTCGCTGTTATTTTGGGCACCGCGAGCACTCTGGTAGGAATACGTCAATGATAGGAGAAAGTAAAGCTGCATAAAGGAACTTATGCTTGACAGTGTGAGCCCCCGCCCCCTCCTTCCCTTCATCAATCATGATGGATCTACCTAAACCTATGACCATATAACCTATTTTATAAAATGGTCCACCTGTAGATGTGCAGAGACATTCCATAGTCACAAAGGGCACTTTCCACTCTCCAGAAGTTTTGGCACGAGCGCAGACTTCGCCCAGCTGAACTCAATTTCAGGCGCTAACCCTCCCTTGAGGGCCCCTAAGACTTTCAGAAACTCAATTTTGCTCCCTAAAACGGAGTTATCAGCTTTCTCAAACGTACTCGGGCTTCTAAGGCTTGCGTATAATGCAGGTGTGATTCTTAAGTCACTAGTTAAAGAGAAGATAATCATTCTACATATAATAGGCCTAATGACGCAATTTACCAAAGCACTGCAACATAACAAGCTATCTTTCTAGTATCTCAAAAGGATTTTCCCTTAAATAAGTGTCATGATCAAAGAGAATATATATTTAGGCCTTCAGATTTACAAGCTTGTTAATGACGAGGACTTTAAGGCAACAATGAATGAACCTGCGTTTGCAGTGTATTCAAAGAAGCATGCTAATTAAGGGCTTGTAGGGAAGCACCTATAGAGTCCCAGTGAGCGTAGAGTGGAGAGGTTAATCGAATGCTACCAATATCTTGCATGTAATATGACACTAAAGATACACCTTCTTTCATCTGTCCAGCTTCTCAGAGAATGCCGTAGACGAGAGTGATGCACATGGAAGGAGGTTCTAGCAAGATATAATGTCAATGGAGAACAGGTACAAAGAATTATTGAGCCCTGCTATGTTGGCTAACTTCTCTTGGAACCTGCCGTACGACACTCCTGAGACGTCTTTTAAAAGAAGGAGTAAATACTAGATTACAGGTTAATGTATCCATCGTGTAATGCTAAGAAACATGTCAATTTATCGAATTATTATTTATGAAATAATTACAATAAACGCATTCAGTGTAACTTTGGGAGAAATATACATCTATGGTATCTTGGAAATCTGTATTAATTGCGTAATGAACTCAGCAGTGTACAAAAATTGTGACGTGGTAAGAACTTTTCGTTGTCAAAAGTCGAATTCAGTACCTTGAACTTCATAATAAAATGCTCATGAGAACTGTGTTTTTTTTCTTGACCCTGAAATATATTGTACAGTGTGACTTGTTAATGACATTTTCAGCAAATGAACAACACATATGAAAATGCTATACATACAGTAGCTATATCCTGGGGCATCGAATCAGCATCTCCCAATAAAAACAAATAAACACAGCGATATATAAGGAATATATGAATTTTCGTCTTTTGGGGAGAAAAAAGTGTTCACAATATATGAATAAAATGATGTTGAAACACTTTGAAAGAAATTTTAATTGAATATAAGTATCACCATATGATCATTAATAAATTTTTGACCCCCTAGGAAGAAACGTGTGTATATGGATTGTCGACAGTTTCTTCTATACTCCATGAATGCAGATTTGAAAAGTGCGTTTGCATTACACTGTCAAAGAAATTTATTTTTAGTGGCATTATTCCCTCCCATCTCCGTTCTCGGCACTATTTCAGCAACACAGCCATGATCTGCCGTACACTCGCAACCATTTTGAATTAGTTGAAGCTAAGGATGCGCAAAACGATTATGGATCTCGAATTCTGTTGTGTAGCTGAAGTATGGGACCACTCTCTCTATGATTTAATTTGATAGACTGCCTCACGTAATGCTAAAATATTACTTTCCAATTCACTTGGTAGAAGAAAAACCGGCGAGTATGCACGGGCTCGCAACACTCAGTCCAACCTCAGAATTAGATCAGAGCGACTCTTCCAAACCAGTCCACTTTGCGCTCAAAATGTCGCTAAAACTTGCAGCCGTTGCCGACACCTGATCAATATCCAATCTACAGTACAGTGATCGATAGACAAGTAAAGTTAGAGAGGCTTTGTAATCTGCCATCCGATTTTTCCTTTTTTTTTTTGTGGAAACAAAGGCTGTTTCCTTCTCACATCTCTGTTTTCAGGTTTCTAATAATGACAGTCAAATATGACGTACTTCACGTTCTTCGTGCAGAATTATGGCGCGGATATGAGGTACGATTGCTTTGAAGAAAAATCGAGTGTAAGATGACGAACTACGTCACTTTAATTCTGTACAAAGCGCAGCCAGTGAAGCCAAAATTAGCAGGAACGGTGCACGTCACGTACCTTCTCATCGGTATTCTGCCGTAGACAGTTCAAAAGGCCGATCTATTCGCCGATGTCCATCATTTTAAGAAGAACGCCTCTGCCAAACATTGGAACACACGACCCGGAGAGGACAAAACGCGACAAAATTCACTAAACTGCCCCGCGGGTACAGTAGCAACTGGCACCTGACAAAGTGTTACAAAAAACTTGAGAATTATGAGACCCGGGAATCCAAGCTCTGCAAAAGAACGTGCAGCCAGCCCTTTTACCTCCTGTTGTGTTCCAGCTCGTCATCGCTCTGCAAATGATTACTCATGACAAATACTTAACAGTTAATGCTTAATATCAATATTAAAATAGGTGTATTATCGTTATCATCTATAACATAACTAGACCCAAATTCACTTAACATACTTTTGCTACTAATATGCCTTTGAGGGATGCGCAACAACGTCCGAATCAAATTGCCATAAGAGATAAGATTGCTCTCTCTTTCAATTCATGCAAGCAGCACAATTGCTTCCCACCTCAGATGACATGCGAAATATTCGCTATAATAATAATGTGCTTTTTCCTTCCAAGGAGGTTCTAATAGAAAGGAGTGCACCCTATCTATTTATCCTACGGGGGCGTTGCGAGTAAACTTTTCCCTTAAACTGGCTGAGTGGCTTATCCAATCGGAGAGCGGCATTTCCTCACACAGCATATATAGGTAGAAAGGAGTCCTGAGCTCAAATTTTTATCGTCATTAACCATCGACGAAATTCCGAGCGGATGGAAGTATGTAAAGAAAACTTGTATCCTGTATAACATCTGATGATGAAAATAACAGGGTGAGCGCTGGGATATAAATCATCTGATACGATTGTCTTTGCCAAAATATTGAGGAACTGCCTGTCTCTATCTTCCTTAACTATATGTGCTAACCACTGCCACTTCAGCCAGTTTAAGATCTCCAAACGCCAGCTTCAGTCACGTGACAAAGCCATGTGTTTACTCGCCCAGGGACGGCTTGCGCGTACTCCTCCCATTGAAGCTCCTTGCTTCCTCCCTACGTACCTTCCTTCCCTCCGTAATTAGTACGACCGTTACGTTTTCACAAATAGATAGGGTTAAATCTTGAAAATTACGGTATATTGGATACCACCTCGGGAGAGAAGAGGACAAAGTTTGCACTCTTTCAAGCTGGAACTGCTCTTGGGTCATAGCAAGGAGCTTCTATAGAGGAGGGAGCCCAGCGGCCCATACACAGATTCGCCAGCGAGTCAACCTGAGGCGATTCTTTGTGGCGAAGTTGTGTGCGTGAATACAACCACAAGTTGCAGAAATGACCAAATCCATGTCTACGTGACGACCAAAAACGTGGTTGTCGCACGGAGACTCGTTTTTGTTTATGTTTACGACCACAACTC
>LQNS02278087.1:17495-50585 GCA_001587735.2 Parhyale hawaiensis
TTACAATAAGAACTTGTCATGTTTGTCGAGAGAGGGCGCTGAATACCATCTCATGTCCTTGTGACTGCTCTAGTTGCTCGTCAATGGAACCATAACTTTGTTTACGGTTGTGAATTTTTCGTTGTTCACGGAGAAACGCCTCAGATCTCTTACGGCTGTGAGACGCGCTCATTTTTAAATCTTATTGGTGGAAGTGACGGGGGGGGGGTCAGTGAGTTTTATGGGGAGCAGCAGACAAACCGAGTTACTGATATGCGAATAGTGCATGCGCGACTGGCTGCAGGCATAAGCGACTCATTACTGATATGCGATTGGTGCATTCGGCGACTGGCAGACAGCCATAAGAGACTCTTGAGCTTCACTGGCGAGGCCCCAGGCTCACTCCTTTCTATAGCAGCTCCTTGGGTCATAGACAGAAGATTGGCGGTTTGGCTTGGAACATACTTTAGCTCAGTGTAATTCTCGCGCTTCGTAGGCTTGATACGGGTCGGGGGGCATTATAAATGCGTAAAAATGTTTCTATTTTGTTGAATTTACATAGGTTCTTTCAGTATTAGACAAGATAAAATTAAGAAAGATCATACGGGTCCGAGATATCACTGAAGCATAGTGCTTTTCTTACGTGGAATTTCCATGGGTTCCAACTAGTAAACTCATGTTAGCAAGCAGCAAAGCATTACTGAATTTATGTAATTTCGTATCCAATCAACCGTTTGATACACCTTCGGTACATTGAAAGTTTTCTGTTGAAGAGAAAACTGCACAACTCATAGCTTTTTGTTAATTTGGTGACAGACAAACAAACAGACAAAGAGGCAGCTATATAGACAGACGAACATGACGAAAATATAATTTCCTTGGAGGGAGGTAAAATAGCCGTTACAATTTTTGAGGATCTAATTTTCGTCAGTTGCGGGAGCCCACCGGTAGAGAAGCAGCTGTTGTATCAACAGTACCTGTAATGTTAACCAATCCTACTACAATTGTTCCTGTGGAAAGGTTTATTTCTGTTTTGAATAGAATGAAAAGTTACACGAGGAGCAGAATGACTAATGAAAGACTTTCATCACCTGCTTTAAGACCTGGTGCAAATGAAAGACTAATCCAATGGGTAAAGATTCATCTTCTCATTTCTATGAGAAAGTAATAGTTATATTTTACACAAGTAAAAAGATATTGAAGCCACTTCGCCTACAAATAGGTAAATATATATTTTTAATTACAGTCAGTAAAATGATATTTTGCACATTCTATCAATTATTTTCAAAATGCCTACCCAGAACATATTCTCACGACATGAACCTGATATGCACTTTATATTATAAGCGGCAATCCCTGCATACATCTCATAATTAGGCGCTTTCTATTCGTCCACTTCAGGTGAGATTTTGTAGCCTTTTATTACTTACTTGTCCAGAACATCAGTCCTGATTGTGCAGTTCATCGCTTTGGATAAAATTTCCGGTATATATCGCAAATTACACTCGAGACGGTTGGAAACTCAACTCTGCTTCGTAAGTGTTTGTGAACTTTCGACGATATCATCTAACCTAAATTATGGCCTATCATATGATTTCTGGGGAGCAGTTGCTTTGATTTTGAAGGCAGTTTCAGTTGTACTATCTATTTACATAAATTTCACTACTCCACGTGCGTATTTTATAAAAACCCGTAGCCGTAAATACTGTAGTGGAGCTTCGGTTAAGGAAGCAGGTGTGCTAGAGGAATGAAAAATTAACTCAATTAGAGATAACCACAGGCTCTTCTGTTGCACTATATCAGCTGCAGAGGTAACCGCCCAATAAAGCGCTTTGTCTGTGGGTGCCGTGCGTAATAAGTGACTGAGATACGCAGTGCTGCGGGTACTGCCCAGCAAAATGCGAGATGGCTCAGTGCTACAGTACATTATCTGGCAACTTTTCGTTTGATGCTTCGCGCAAGCATTAATATTCTCTAGTCATTCAATTTGTGTCATAAAAGCATTATTTGGGATCCCGTGGCCCAATTAGGCAAGCCCGCTCTAACTCCTAACAGGCCGGAGAAGCAGGCTCTGCTGCTCGTTATAGTCAACAGTTGTTACACTCGACCCAATAATTGCTCGACGCTCAGCAAATGACGGGTTATTATGAGCTCCTCAGCATTATAATAACAGCTATCCTTCTTCCCTGGCTACGCCTAATAGCTTGTTTCTGGACCTGTAAGTAGAGAGAGCCTCGCTCATAAGCGCCCTAAGCAGCGTTACTGGTGATGCATGCAACACAACGCAGTTGGTTAAAAATACTACGTGTGTACTACAGCAAGAGGACTGCAATTCAGGCTCTTCTGGTACGCTGAAAATAACTTGTATATTGCGAGTGCAGCAGTCTGAATGAATGATGCGAAAAACGCAAGCATTCATTCTATCAGCCTCTTTCTAGGTGCGGCTGCAGCTTGATAGAAGTGCTCTAGTGATACACCGTCATTATATTGATGGTACTCATTAACTTTCTTAAAAGTTCTTCTTATTCAGTGAATATTAACTCATTTGCACTTCGTACACGGCAACCACTCCTCTCCATAATCGTGATACTGTAGTACCTTCTGTAATCAATTACTGTCACACTCTAATTGAATTTTCATTGCTGATGGCAGGACTAGAAAGACAACAAACGATGGCCGCACCGGCCACGCTGTACTCCTCGCCTGACATATTCACAGGCTTCAAGCAAAGCTGCACAGCCTGACCGTACAGCAGTCTTTAGGGAGATTACAGCTGGTTTTAGAAGAAGATTATTTTCTTGTTTCATTGCAAATGCATGAGAGACTGTTGTATCAAACGGCTGGTATTATTGTAAAGCAGTTACAAGTTATGCATGTCCACTTCTATAATGTTGGCTGAAAATAACTACAATAGAAGAAAGCGCCAGTCTAATTCAACAAGTTGCAGGTAAGAGCGACTGCATGTCACGTTACGTTCTTAAGCTACCATAGCATTAGTAAAAAAACTGTTTTGCTAGCATGTCTATTAGGGTGGCCTATTAGTAGGGTAAACATCAAAATTTTCTTTTTTAGAGCTCTCAGCCTATAAAATGGATCCAATTGCTTCAAAAGCGTTGTTGTACAAATCATTTGCAATTTAATCAATATTTAGAGGTCGTCCAGTGCGTTGGAAGTTATCCTGCTGTTAGATTGATTGCTAACTTATGAGAATCATGACGAAGGCTAATAGCAGCCTCAGTCAAAATAAATGTAGCTCCTCCATCTGATACACAAGTACGATGAAGTGCAGCTGCAACAGAAAGTGTAAGAATCCATTTGTCATAGTAGGGAGCTATAGAGCACTTGGAGCAAGTCTCTTCTGTTTCACCAGAAATGCTTCCTTCAGTGCTATTTAATTTTCACAGCTGCTGCTGGTGGTAGATGAAGTTGATGCTTCACATCCTTTCTTGCTCCTTTCCTTACGCATGTCTTCAGTCTCTCTTCTTAGTGCTATATCCTTTTCGGCCTTCAAGCAGTTGCGCTACCATGTAAGAGAGCACAACTTGTGAACGTCTGGACTACCTCTAAACGTTATCAGAATGCTCTCAAATTTTACACCGAATATTTTTCCATGAACGAATCCAACTTGGATGCCGAGGAGAACAAAACTTTAAAAACCTTCAAAAATAAGGGCCAACCTAATGTCTATAGATTGAGAATAGAGTAGATTCTTTCATAAAATGGATGTCACATCTATTACTGTTCAATAACACTGTATGCATCAAGAAACCGGATTAGTTAAGCATTATCGCAATCTGTCGAGGTCTATTTGCATACATAAGGGATCAGAAAAAAAGAAATCAGCAATATATTGTTCCGCAATGTACCCTTAAGTGTAGAGTTTCTGCGCAAAAGGTCAAGCTGCATAATCTTGTAAGTAGTCACAGGTGTAGCTCGCAGATTAGAAAGCATAGAGGTAGTATAATTGAGTAATTAACAATGTAGAGTTTACGAGTCGGTAACAGCTTTTGAAAAAGTGGTCTGCAGCAGGTGAATTTGGTCCCTTTTTTGCTACAAAATGTTTTCACAAACCTGCAAAAGTACAACTTCAGAGCATGACTTACGAAATTCGCAAGTTAGGAGAAGTAAGTTAACGGGACGCATGGTCGGTCGATTTTGAGCGCAGAGAGAGTGAAGGGAAGAACGGGGTAATTCCCACGGAAATATCCCAATCACAGCACAAACTCGACTTGTTTTTCGCATACGGCGCGACCGTGCGCGCGTCCATCAGCGCAATGTCAGGACAGCAGTGGCAACAACGAGGCTCTGGCACGCGACGAGGTAACACCAGGCCCCTACAAATGCATATCCATTAAGGACATTGTGTGAAGTATCAAGCGTCTATGTACTGCTTCAGCTCACTGGACGCGGAGCCTCTGCCAGTGTCCCACTGATTTACTCACACACACACATATATATAAAACAATATCCAAAATTTACTATCCTGCCAAAAACAAAACGATGTTAAAAAGTTACAAACTGACATTTTGCCTTTGTTACCGCTTGAATCTGATAAGTAAATCTTGATTTGAGAAGGGTCTTCAAACATTTTCAAGGCAGCCTTCTCCATCTGCAAATGGTGTCTTGCATCTCTCAGCGAAGACCGACGAGACACTGGGTTTCTTAGCTCTCTAGAACTGATCTCATAAATCTTCTATAGGTTCAGATCCGAATACTGGCCGGAGTGGCCCTACAAGTCATTACGCCAATCCATCACTATTGGGGGCCTCTGAATACGAGCACTGCCGTCTTGCAACAATACCTGAACTATTCGGGCGGTAACCAGTGTTTCAAAACAAGAAAGGAAGAAATAAGTAGAATATCAATAGCAACAGGGAACCTACGGAGATGTTAAATAACTCCAAGCAATGCAAACCGGATAAGAAAAATTAAGAAGACCAGAACAGTATCTGCAAGCGAGAAAAAGGCGGACGGAAGCAGATTGAGCGCCAAAAGAAATACATTCCGAAGTAACATACGAGGGAATAGGATC
Source organism: Parhyale hawaiensis (assembly GCA_001587735.2). NCBI lineage: Eukaryota > Metazoa > Arthropoda > Malacostraca > Amphipoda > Hyalidae > Parhyale > Parhyale hawaiensis. Next base: position 22,507 of record LQNS02278087.1, read on the forward strand.
GGGCCATATAACTCACTGAAATTTATGAACGTCGGCCCACTATGTACCCCCTCATGGCGATTAGCTCAACAATACAAGGCAAATAATACACAGTTACGTATACTCAATATCCAATAAGGCCATCAACCGGAAAATAAATTTATACATGCCCGAGAGGACAATTAACCAGTACAGAATCAAAATAATATAATAAACACCTATGTGTCTCTATATGTTTGGATTGACTATTAATAATGCATAGTTGTTGGTTGCTTGCTTTTTTATTATTATCGTGTTCCTCTAGTAGGTCCTTGTCTCCGTCACGCTCTTAACAATTAGATAAGAGAAAATTAGGTTACTATGAAACGAAAGGAGCTGCCATAAAATTACAAAGGCAAATATAGTTTCTGGAATATATGCTCGAAAGTGGAAATGCTGCATTTTCTAGAGTCCACTTCGCATTGAAAAGTAACTCGGTACTTTTTATTTTCAAACTCAAAGCAATAAAATAGACAGCGTCGTGCGTTTATATCAAAACAGAGTAATAAACACCGTTGTAGGTTATACGTTAATATTTATGTAAATATATATATATATATATATATATATATATATATATATATATATATATATATATGTGTTATTTTGTGTCAGGCATTTAACGAAATATTCGAAAAATAGGCCAATTATAGGTTTTGTAATTTTGTTACTTTTTCATGGAGATCGATAATCAGGAATAAGACCAGGTTACAGAATATGGCGAAAGTGCAATCTTAATTCCTTGAATTGAATGCACTTGTGGATCGCTTCGCCTGTGCTTCGTTGATCATCTACTGAATTTGCACGGCGTGCACAGAGACCAAAAATAGTTTTGATGTATGAAGAAATTTATAATATCAGACACCATAGCAGCGCTAAGAGAAGTTATAACTATCTTAACGCTGCTATGAAATCTGATTCGATAAATTTTTCCATTCATAGAAACTATTTTTGCACTCTGTTCACGACGTACAAATTTAGTGCACCATCAACGAAACACAGGCTAAGCGATTATTTATCACCAGCAGTACACACAGCATCTATTTTACCTGCTTGCTCTCTTCCTTTCACGAAGCAGTTTTCGCTTCAGCGCAAAAATAAATCGTTGTACTAAAGATTCATCATACGCTATGTAGGATACGCTGCTGGGAATTTAAATACTTGGAGTAATGCCTTGCTGTCTGCTAATATAAGCTCTTTTTTCCATGTCACCTAAAGTGGGCAACGAGAGTGCTGCTTAAATTGATAGAGAGAGCACTTATCTTTTACGAGAATTTGAGTCAGCCGTTGTAGCGTATCCTTCAGAAGCATATTAGTAACTAGAGCACTCTGAGAGCGCATACCTCCGCCAAGTGAAGCAACGGTAGCAAGAAATTCAAATTGGCTCTGAAACCATAATTTTCTTCGTATAAACTCCAAAATCTAATCATTTGTGCCTTTTTATATTATTAACAGCTTGTTCAATTTTCTTGAAGATCCGTTCATAGCTTTTTGAGTTATACTGTTAATAAACGTTATGACAAACATGAGTCAAACATACAAACGAACAAACCGTTCTGCACCAAAATTTGATCAATTATGACTTTTAGCAATACTAACAAGTCCTATAAATTTCATAAAGATCCATTCATTATTATTTGAGTTTTTGTGCTAACAAGCATAAAATAAAAACAGTGATAAACGAACGAACAAACAAGCGAATCATTACCAAAATTTGGCCATTTACTATTTGTTATAAACCTAACAACTCATGTTAATTTCATCAAAATCCATCCGTAACTTTTTGAGTTATAGCATCGAGAAAAATGAGGTAGACAAACAAACAAACAAACAAACAAACGGATGGACATATCTTCACCATAAGTTAATCAACTGTTCTTCCTAACATACCTAACAACCCCTGCAAATTTCATCCAAATCGGTTCATAACTTTTTGAGTTATCTTGGTGACAGACAAACAAACAAACAGACAGACAAACACGACGAAAACATAACCTCCTTGGCGGAGGTAACAACAGTTTGGAAAATGAAATTCAATCATCACGAATCCCTCGCTGTCGTTTCTGCCGGCGCGAATACTCTAGTTTTATATAAAACACGCATCTTTCTTGAACTAAATGGACGAGTAAACATCATCGAGTCTCGTAAACCCAACAACATCTGTAATATAATTCTGCTTGAGGTTCCATTCATCCGTCCGCCCATGTGTCTGCACGTTACGCTGTTCAGTATTAGATGAAGAAAATTCACCCGGCAAGAAATTTTGATTCTCGCTGAAAGGAAGTACAGCCATAGCTGGAAGTGGCAATTGGAAAGGTTGACAACTTTAGGGGTAGGTATTTTGAACGGAGAAAGCACAAAAAAATAATAATTAGAGAAGCACTGTGACAGCGCCTACCTCCACAAGCCACGCAATGTGAACAGCAATTTAAATTTATCCTGAAACTTCAGGAGTTCAATTTTGGTTGTCACAAAAATTTAATCAGCTGTTTCCCATTGCATTTTTTAGTAGCGCATGCAAATTTATAGAAGATTAATTTTAACGTTTTGAGTTATGTTGTGACAAACAACCAGAAGACAGAAAGACAAACACACACTCGATGAACAGCTCGTCGTCAAATTTTGTAATTTGTTTGGTCATTCCTAACATTTCCGGCAAATTTCATGCAGATTTATTCTTTTTTTTTTTCAATTATGTTCCCAAGGAAAAAGAAGTAAACGAAGTGTTGATCGGATCTTCCTCCTAACATTTTCAACAATCCTCATAAATTTCATGAAGATCTATCCATAATTTCCAGTCATTTTGATGGCAGACAGACATACAAACATGCTCAGGCAAAAACATAGCCTTCTTGACACAGCCAATAAATTGGCTTTTCTTTCTAAACATGCTTTGGCCATACCGGTATGATCTTAGCAGCGTATTTACTGACAACGGCATCGATTTTAATAACTTGTCACGTAAATGAACAAGTTGAAAAATGTACATGTGTTTAAGTTTCAATCTCTATGCTATAGCCGCCGTGGGGACATATTGAATGACGTATCCTAATTGATTTATCGATTTCAAATGTACAGAGTCTACCTGTTTTGATGAGATAAATATACATATTGGCTAAATGATAAAAATATTGCAACAAATCGGTCCGACTTGTCAGTCTGACTGAGTAAAACAAAAGTTGGAATGACTAAAAGTAAAAGTCACATTGCATCTAAATTATATTATTATTGTTAATATGGCTTACACGTGAATAACTAACTGATGTAATTCGTGTCAGAGCATCAGCCTCGTCTTCGACGATACAACAGTACGTACAGTTTTACTCGTCAAACTACAGTAACATTTCTATGAGCGTACGTGTTATTCCCAGCATTATTATAATGCGTTACTACCGGAGGAAAGACGTCGATCGCTAATAGAGTAAATCGTTGAGTATGGTATTTGTTAGCGAGAGAGTGAAAGCTTCGCTCGCAAGTAAATACGGCCAGCAGCTCTGATATGTGTCGATTAATCGATCAACAGCAATAAAGTCACTCAGACACTCTCCAACCGACATGCTTCAATATAAACACATTATATCCTCCGCCACAGAGCATATTTCTCTCAAGTTTGATTGTTTGTATGTGTCTGTCCATCTCTCTGTCTCTCACCAAAATTACTGAAAACGTTATGGACTGACCTTTATTAAAATTACAAGGACCGTTAGGCCTATTAGGAGAAACTGATGATTAACTTTTTGGTAAAGATCCGCTGGGCCATTTCTTTGTTTATCTGCCTGTACTTTCTTCATAACATAGTTAAAAAAATTATGAATGGATTTTCATCAAATTTGTAGGAGTTATCGAGGTTGATACTAAGCACAATGTTTACCTACAACATAACTTAAAATGTATAAACAGATCTTCATGGAAATTGAAACAATTTTTAGAAATGTTAAAAGACACAAGTAACCAAATTTGGGTTATATCGATTTGCTCGTACGTAGCTATGCGTGTTTAATTAACAGTAAAAATGGTTGTCAGAACATAATTCAAAGAGTTGTGAGCCGATCTTCACGAAAATTGCAGCTATTATAACCGTCAAGATGCACAGGCGACAAAATCTTGTTAATCTTAAAAAAAGGAATCCTAGTTTTGGGACTGATTTGAACTTTTCGTTATTATTACTTTAATTGGCGGAGGTGTGCGTTCTTAGAGTGATCTAGTTACTACGAATACTCAATGAAGCCCAAGCCAAGCTTAAAGCAACATCAGGAAGCCCAAACAAATATCCATCGAAAAACCATTAACTCTTGACTAAAATGCCAGCAGATCCACACTGCTGAATGCGAATCCCTTCTACGAATGCCGGATCAAAACACGCCTGTGTAGAAAATAACGACTGAACTCGTAATTTCGGTACCCAATAGCCTGCAATGGAAGAGGTGGATCTATGCAGCAGCTTGTGTGTTTCTCTCAAAGACCTTGAGAGCCGAGACAGATGAATACAACCACCGGCTCTCGTGGTTGCACACCTTATAAAACATACATAGACAGGCCACCCTCCGCCTTTGGGACACATGCACCATATCACTCTCAGCACACAGCCTATTGGCTGAGCGAACAAGTGGGTCTAAAAAACGCAAGTGAGTGGCTGCAGCCGAAATCCAGACTGGTGAACAATACTCAAGCAAAGGCAGCAGGAATGCCTAAAACATCAAATGATTACGTTTTTGCCAGCATTCACTTTACGCAAAAGACCAATGTTACTCGAAGCACGTGACACGAGCCACTTAATATTCGCTGAACGTAGGCTTCTCATTAAAGAGGGCCCAGAGAATCTTCAGAGAACTGTTACCCCTGAAGCACAGTGTCATCTAATCTTACTGGTGAACACTGGGGTAAAAGACTCAGAGACTGACAATCATAGATTCAGTCTTGCCGTCATTCAGCTTCATACTCCAGGCTGAGTAACATGAACTAAATCCGTCAAAACCGTATTTAGAGACTGAGCTGCAGCATTATGCATTCTGGAGGTCGGTATCCCAGCTGTCAAAGTAATATCGTAGGTATAGTTGATCATCGTGTTGTCCAGCAAAGAAAGTATGTTGCTCGTGGACAGAGCAAAAAGCAGCAGGCCAATACTTTACCCTGAAAAAAGCCTGACACCACAGTGAATGAAGTACTCATACAACCATCTACGGATGCACTCTCCTGTCGTTGAGAAAGAAAATCACGAATGATTGATAAAACCCTACCGCCAATACCAAACGACTCGATCTTGTACAATAGACATATGCGGTTGACCCTATCGAGCACCGCATTAAAGTCCAATTGAACACGGCATGCTTCAGAACGACAGTCCCGGGCCGACTGTAACTGGGAGACATAGACAACAAAGCGTTACAACAACCCAAGAGCTTTCTGTTGTGTTCGCAGACTGACCAGTAGGCCACAGTCTAGCAACCTTGGCGAAGCCACCCAAATTACAAGCCACCAACTTTTTAAGCACCCACGACAGCATGGACGTTACTGTATTGAACGATAGTGAGCGACACCACCAACGGAGAAAATTTTCCTGCTGAATCAAACGTCAGAAAATCACTCCAAGCGTAGGGGCGAGAATGCCAGCACTTATAAAATAGAGGGAACATGTCAACATTATCCAGACTGCTATTTGGATCAAGGATTCAGGAAGCGCTCGTATAGTGCTTGATTTGAATGCCTAGGAGGTTAAGCTTTGCTCAGGTTGACATCAATGATGCAATGACAAAACATACTTATTTGCTTGCTATCAATGTGCGCCAGAAAGAGCTCCGCCTTTGAAAAGGGCTCAACGACGATACCACCATCGGGGCCAACAGTTATCGGTAAACACTGCTCAGTACCGAAGACTGAACCATTCAACTCACTCCACCTACGAAATGGATTTATCGATTCTCATCAGACTCCCTGGAACGCTACCACTGACCATGCTGTGTTCTATCGTAAACGAACTTTACCCACAGAGCACGGACTAGTGTCAAAAGCTAGTTTGTACTGATCATCGAAGGCTTGAAGTTGGGTGACAGCACCCCCTGTCCGCAGCCATACGTAGCTGACATGTGCTAGGGCCCCACCAGCAGCTGGGGCGGCTCGCCTTCAACCAGCTGAAAGAGTTGCCTGTTCATGGGCGGGCGCTGCATTAATGGCATTAGCTACGCTGGTGCTATGGTGCACTTTCATCTCATCACAGCTCCCTACAAAATCTAGTATCCATCTGTGATAAGCAGTTCAGAAGCTTGATATAGTGTACAACCCGGATAATACTGTATGTATGTTGTTTGACCCCACAACAGTAAGCAGTGCAGGATTAAGCATTCACTATTAACGGTGCGAAGTTAACCTATGTATGCAGCTTTGTGTATCTGAAATATCTCATTGATGGAAACCTTGATGATGGGGCAGACAGTGTACGGCAGGTCAGATGTTTAAATGCCACAGGCAATCAGATACTAAGTCAGTTTCATAATAGCTCCCTGAATGTCAAGATCAAATTGTTCCAAATTTATTGTTAATCAGCATATTGCAGCTCAGTAAGTTACGTGTTGCGCATAATGATCTATTTCGGCGGCATGTGTGTGTTTCTAGATACACAAGAGCTAGAGATGTTTTTGCTTCGTTTGATGCAGAATATCTTAAAATTCTTACTTGAAACTGTGCATATAGCGTGCAGATGAGAGTGGAAAACCGTAATAATTCGTTGCTACATCGAATTGACTCGAACCCAAGTTATCAGAGTTCCACCGTCAAGCAATGATGGGTGAGGATTCTCTATGTGGGCGATGACTTACATGACATCTAGCTGTTGTGCCTATTACTTGCTGCCTCTTGCGTCATGCAACCTTGAGCTAATTTACCTAATGCATTTCTCTTCCAGCTTCTTACGGTTCTACCTTTTTACTCAAGTCTTAAGATATATGACGTATCATTACTCGAGGTGCAGTGGACTATATGTAAGCATATGTAAGCCTTTTGCTATTTTAATAATCGAGTCTCTGGATGAAAATTAACTTCTACCATTTTCATTGTTTCTAGCCCTTGTGCCAGGCTAGGTACCGTGTATTGGGTCTGCTCGTACTGACATCCATGAAAAAGTATTTTGCAATCACACAGTCACTGGTAACTTCTCTGCAAGAGTGCAACAAATTGTGCTGTCATTCTATTCCAGTGTTTTTATTTTTACCTTTGTGTGAGAAACAGTTGCTTAATGCCAGTAATGCCTGCAGGTGCAGGCTGAGCGTATCCATGTATATTTCCCGGTGTGTGGTCACCAATTTATGAGACCGGGCCTCAACGATGTCGAATAATATAGCTACAATGTATTTGTTAGCGGATTTGTGAACCTATTGTGTTCATAATAATAGCTTTGATTGATCGATAAAGCGACGTCTGCACATGTCGGCAGTACCACTGCCAGGCTGCTCGGCATCTGTTGTGTTCACAAGTTACTAAAGCTGGCCCTAGTGTATGCAATGGCACCAGGTGTACTATGACTAGTTAATATGCTATAACTTAACAGTAAATGGGTAAAATATATGATGCGAATACATTCGATACCAGGTGACTATGTGCAAGGGTAGATAACATGCAGGCTGCATTACAACTCACTTGCAATCAAATTCCTATACTTCTCAGCAAAGAGAATGAAATACGTCCTTTGATAGAATATCTAATGCCCAGCGAGTGTTGCATGTATGTAGATAATTGGATAGCGTGTTGCTGTAGCTGGTACTCACGTGTTTCACAGACGCAACGGCTGCACTAAAGAGCGCCTGTCACTGTCGCTCGCCAGTCATCTCTGCACACAAAGAGAAAAACATCTTCAGTTTGGATTAACTCGTAGCTGTTGCGACATCTTTTCAAAGCTTAAAATTAGGAGTTCCACTGATCAGTATCCTGCAACTTGCAGTGTGATGCTGAAGACTATACAAGCGCAAAATAAACATAATGTTGTGGAAAAAGGGGAGATGAATCGCTAATAAATGAGCAAAATTAGGGCTTTACAGCTGAAGTATTGGGTTGGAAACTAACACCTTGCCGTTTCTTAAATCTTTTTGAAAGGTTTAATAAAAGATAACTAACTAATAATAATAAGTTCTCCATTGCTGCTTACATCTTTTCCCAACCTTCAATAAGATTTTCCGTTGGTAAAAACTACCCGGTTTTGACTTGAAGCCTCACGCAACATAGCATTCAATTCTGCATCAGTATTAAACATAACTCGGCGCATAGCGTTCATCAATGCGTAGGTACCATGTTTCGTTTCGAGTAACGATTCTGCACAGAAATCGTTGCTTGTGTCCATGAGTTCAGCGGTGACGAACAAGCAAACCAACGGAGCCCATGTCTCGTTGATTTTTGTTGCTATCACTTAAAGCTTACGGAACCCATGAGCCATACTTCTGAATGTTTCCCATAGAGTGTGAAAATGTTGTACAGCAATGTGGGAGCATTCCATTTGCTCTGTGAGTTCCCTTGTCGGTTGACGAGGATTTTCATGCAATCGTTCCTCATCGATCTCACTTGAACGACCAGTACGAGGTGAGTCTTTGAGGTCAAAATATCAGTTTATGAACTTGGCATACCAATAACGAGCAGTCTTTTTAGCTATGGTAGCCTCTCCATACACAGCTCAAATATCGTGAGCAGCTTTTGTGCCTTAGAACCTTGGTTGAAAGCAAAATAAGATGCCGATATTGCTCATATTTCTCCTCATGACATTCGTTTTGGCAGACTGAAAATAGACGGAAATTGCCTAAGAATAGCCATAAAGATTATAAATAAACAGAAAATATTTTCAAAATATAATTTATGAAAATAGATTCCCGATTGAAAAATACAATACGTTCCTAAATGATAAAATAACAGCAAGAATTTAGGTTCCAACCTAATAGACCGTGCTGGTAAATAGTATTCATCTAAAGAAGCTCTGTGGTAAGGCATTTCAAGCAACAAATTTTGTAGGAACTTAGATCGTTCCAACATTTCACGGGTGACGGCTTCAGTGGATCACCGCCTTGTAAACGTCATCGAGCGACAGGGCGAATATATTGAGAAGCAGGGCTCGTCATACCATTGGAATATGTCTTTATTTCGCTGTTTATGTGTTATTTGCTCAGTTTATATGGGTATTGTATCATCCTGGTCATGCTTTTCAAAGAATCTACGTGCTTGCATAATAGCATTCGACACCAATGAAAGCTCTTGTCTCAGTTAATTGATAATTCAGCTACAGCTTTGACATTAATTGGCGCGTCGTATACGCTGCTTCGTTTCTTGACTGTTCGTGCCATAGTCGCCCTTGCCCTTCCGAAATTCTTCAACTGGGATCAATGGGAAGCCGGCACTATAATGAACTGGAAAATTACTTAAAAGATACAAGGGCATGTTTTCCGAAGCTAAACAGAAACTGAAATATGAATTTCACTTGTTTCTTCTTAACGAATAAAGTATAATTCATTTAAAATTTGTATTAATGTAGCTTAGCACAGAGAAAATAAAGGTTGAGTGAAAATTCGTAACGCATCACCAAAGAATTAGCATTTTGTTATCATTAATTGGTACTGGTTGTGATCTTGTTGGGGGTCCCGCTGCCAAGGCGGACTTTTGTTGCGCTACTTTGATGGGAAGTAGGGCCGGAATCGGGTGCGCATTCGTTTAGCATGTGATCCCGAACCGAGGTTCTCCGGTTTTGCTTTCAGATCTTCTGAAGTACATCGCCTTCGTCTTGACCTGGACCCCTATGGGGACACTGATCCAGCGGGCATATTTCCTCTTTTTCTTCGGAAGGTGGCTGGTGTGCTCGCAGCCCCGCTTGCTACCGTGTTCCATCGAATGTTACGGTTGGGCTCTGTTCCAAAATGCTGGCGTGTCGCCCATGTGACGCCTGTTCCGAAGGGCTCTGTTTCATCCCGAACCTCCGACTATAGACCCATCTCGATCACACCTGTAATGTCTAAAGTTTAGGAGCGGTTGGTTGCGTTGAGGTTGGGTCGTTTTCTTGAGAAGCAGGGTATCCTCCCCAACACAGTATGGTTTTTGTAAGGGCTTGGAAACTTGTGATGCTCTGCTTTATATTTCTCATGTGTTGCAGCTGGCTATTGATGGGGGTCATGAGGCAAGGTTGATACAGCTTGGCTTCAGTGCTGCTTTTCATCGCGTGAATCACATTGGGCTGCTCCATAAGCTAAGATCGATGGGTATTGGAGGTTCAGTTTTTGCTGTAATTTGTCAGCTTTTATCTGACAGACGTCAATGCGTAGTTGTTTATGGGAAGAGAAGTGAGTTTTTGACATGGTTTCTGATGTCCCACAGTGTAGTGTTCTTGGCCCTTTGTTATTCATTGCACATACAGCAAACCTGATTGATCTTGTTAAAAATTTACATGTTTGTTACGCTGATGAAATTACTTTGCTGGCTGTTTGCGATAAGCCTAGTGATAGGTTTGGAGGTTTGAGAATCCATTCAGCATGATTTGGAAGTGATTGATTCCTGGTGCTCTAGGTTGGGGATGGGGCTAAATGCGGGCGAGACTAAGACCATGCTCGTGTCCAGGTCACTAATCATGGATGGTGTGTCACTTCTTGTGGTTGATGATTTGGTAATCTTGGGTGTCAATTTTGATCCACAGTAGACGTTTGAGCCCGACATTCGTTCGGCTGCTTATGTCCTCACTCTTCTGGAAAACTGCTCCGTAGTCTGGGGACCTGCTGTGTTTGCTTGACAAAGGGATTCGTCGATGTGCGTTCATGCTGGATGGTGTTGTGCCTTGTGATCTGGCGCATCGTCGCAGAGTTGATGGGGTCTGCTTTTTGAATAAAATTTATAACCGCACCCTAGTCATCCACTGTCTGATTTTCTTTCGGAGCCATATGTGCGGGTGAGGCATACTCGGCGTACAAGTGTTTTTCATGAATTTGCCTTGGAACCTTTACGATGCTTTACGTGCCAGTATTCTCTTTGGCTCTGTCTCTGCTGGTGCAGGTATTGGCAGCATTAAACGTTCTGTACACAGAGGTATTCTGTGATCTCGGATCTTCTCTTTCTTTTTTTCACTCGCTGAGCATGGTTAAGTGAGGGTACGTCAACCTCATGGAGTTTCTCCGCTCCCAGGTCGCCAGTCGGGTGTGATTTAATAATAATAATACAACGACTGCTTGTGTAATAAGAAACTACATCACGCCACAGTTGGCCCTAGGCATTCATGCCATAATAAGTAAATGAAGTAAATCTTTTCTAATAATAACTAATTCCCTAAATTCCATAAATTACCTCTTACCCCATCTATGATAGCAAGCATTGTTACCTTCGAATAATAGAATTTCAACTGCTTACATACAGCGAGGTTTACGAAGTTCAGCCTGTAACTATCTCAATCTTTTGCTTCGCTCTTTCCCTATGGATATGAGTATCCATTTGCATTGTTTTCTGCAGATTTTGCTACTGCAAATGCTTTACTTTTTCAGTATTTTCTGTCTTTGCATTTCGTTTTCTCACAAGTCCAGCTCTCTGAAAATAGTATGCCCATATTCCCATTTCTTCCTTCACTTTGTCACAGCGAGCATGTCGATATTTTTTTGTAAATTCACAGCAGGACTTGCTGTTGTGAACGCTGTATCAACATGATTTTTGTTTGTTTGTTTGTAGCTGCACTAATTTCCTCGTTGATTTAGAAGATTTGTCCATTATTGAGTGTTCCTCACCCTTGTATTTGTTGTCTTTCTTCCGTTAAACTTTTAAGCTTGTGATGAAGAACACTTTGTTAGAGCGATAGATTTAGATGGAAGTACCACTTGTCCGTATCCTATAAATGCATTTATTGTTCTTCGCGACTTCGAAACATGTTGCTTCTATTTCTAAGTATAAAAAGAAGCACTAAAGTCCGATAAAAAACATCGATTTATTGCATTCAGACCAGGCTGGTTTCAACTAAAAACGTCATTTTCAATGAATGCTTCTGAAAAGTAAAAAAATATGATACCGTAAAATAACATTCTATAGAGGATAAAACTACATTGTCCCAACAAACAAATGAAAAAAAGAAACGGTATGCGGATGTAAGCTTAATGCTAACCTAACTTACAGTGATATGCTTATGGTGAAACATCGGGGAAATGGAGACGGAAGAAAAAAAGGAGAAGGGATGAGAAATTAGCGAGTGAATAATGTACGGCTGTTTGGTCAGCCTTGAGAGTTGGTCTATTTATTTACAGTAATATGTGCTTAAGCTTCTAAAAATTCTAATATCTGAAGCATTAGATTTTGAAATGTGCTAGGGAGTATAAATGACCGGTCTGCTCGCAATGCTGTGTGGGAGCTGAATGTGGTAAAGCTGTGAGAGGAAGGTTCGTTCTCAAGGAACGTCCCATATGCTGATAAAATCTGATTTTAGACTGCTGCTCAGTACTTCCAAAGTAGGAACTCTGGCAAGTTCCACAAGAATATTTGTATACAATGTTGGAAAGTAACTCAGAAGACAGTCTGTCCTTGTATTTAAAAAAGCTACGAATTTGAAAATCGTCCCTAAGTGCGAAAATGAAGTCAATTTGCGGATAAAATTTTGCTAGCATTGTCTTAAAGTATTTGCACATATTAAGAAAATAGACCAACCCTTAACTCTGACCAAACAGCCGTACCATTAGTCACTCCGTAATTTCTTATCTCTTCTCCTTTTTTCTTCCGTCTCCATTTCCCCGATGTTTCACCATGAGCATATCACTGTTAGTTAGGTTAGCATTAAGCTTACATCCGCATACCGTTTTTTTTCCTTTGTTTGTCGTGACAAATTAGTTTTATCCTCCATAGGATGTTATTTTACGGTATCATTTTCTTTTCTTTTCAGAGGATTCATTGAAAATGACGTTTCAAGTCGAAACCAGCCTGGTCTGAATGCAATAAATTGCTGTTTTTATCGTGACTTTATTGTTTCTTTCTAAACTTAGAACTAGATTTCCAACCAAACGTCCAATCTCTGTTATATTAGGTAATTGTTTCTATTGTGCCAGACTACATATGGAATAGGGTGGAAGTAGGCGCAACACAGCAGAAATTTTCGCGTACTTCAAAAGATTTCCTACAATAGGGTACACTAACGCACTAGTTCCAAAGATTGGCCAAAGGCGATACTGAGGTTTACGATATTCTTATACCCTAGCGTAGTTCGTTAACGAGTCCTCCTGTGTTATCAGACATTAAAACCAATACTTTTAAAATAGTATATAATCTAGGAAATATAATCTTTATTGAACACGATACATGTCATTTTGTTTGTCCGTACATGTGTGTGGCTGTGTACTTTTTCTTGACGTCCGTGTTACAATACACGGTGAAGAAAAAATTTTATTGAGCTATAAGTTAGCCAGAGTAGAGTTCGATTCTGTCAATTCGCATAGAGTTTGAGATCTAATTGGATAAGGAACAATGACTCCAACAAAGGCGCTTTCCCGAAGAGTAGACGATGGCTTGGTCTCAGTCCTGAGTCGCTACCACCCGAAAAGACTCACTAGACCACCGAAAAGACTCACTATGTATAATCTACCCACACCACAGAACTACAGGGGGTGAACCAGCCATGCAGGTCCAGCAGTCAATTTTCCGACCATAGCAAACGAGGGATTTTGTTTGACGCGTGGGAGCTTTGTTATTTATCCAATACACGCTGCAGCGAAAGCAATTAGCGGGACCACCGCAAGCAACAGTGCGATATTATTAGACAGCTGCGAAAGGAAAACTTATTGAACTGAACAGAGATATTTTCGGGCATGTTTTTCTAAAGGAACATGCGGAAGAAAGCAGAGTCGTCGCGAACGCACATATCCTAAGGCGCGATACGCAATGTACGCGAGTCCCATCGCTGTAGTGGTAAAGATTCTCTGTGAAATATTAATTCACTTTTCTCATAAGTTATTACATTGATCTTGTTAGATGATGTCGTCTTTTAGACCAGAGGAGGCGTTGTTATTACTACCATTAATAAAACTTCACGCACGAGCCGCCACGGACAGGTAGTAGAACCCAAATGAAGCATTTTGTTAGGCCGGGAAGCCCGAAACGCTGCCTATAGAAAATCCAACAAAAAGTCATTATCAGCTGGCTTAAATGCCTGCAGGCCAACACACGACCGAAAACCGATGCTGGCAATGAATTCCAAACCCCAACAGACCACGGAACGAAGCACCGACTGAACTGACGAGTTTTGCATCTAACACTCTCCCAAGTGAAAGAGTGCGCGTCAACCGCATTAAGTGTACTCCTCCTTGAGACCTCGAGGGCCGGTACAGAAGAATATAACCAAAGTCTTTGGTTGTTGTGAACCTTATAAAACATATAGAGTCCGGCCAACTCTCACATATTTGACACATTCGCCAGATCATTTTCGGCGCACAGCCTGCTGGCTGAATTAATAAGTCGGCACAGCAGATGCAAGTGACTATCAGCCACTGAAGCCCAGACCGGTGAGCAATACTCCAACACAGGCATTAAAAAAAGCACAAAAGCATCTGCGGACAATTTCACAGTCACCAAACACAAAAGTCACCTTACACAGGAGCCCAATCTTATCGGAAGCACGTGACACCAGTCGTCTAATATGCGGCTCAAAGGTAAGCTTCTTATCAAAGACAACACCGGTAATTTCCAAGGAACTAGACTCCTGAAGCCAAGTGTCATCTATCTTTAGATGTGGCTGCTGCGTTAAAGGTTTCCGAGACCGACTGACAATCATAGACTTGGTCTAACTGACATTCAGCATCATACTCCAGGCCGAACTCAATGACTAATGTGCGACAGATTCCTTTTCAGAGACAGGGCGGCATTATTACGCATGCTGGGGGCAGGTATCACTGCTATTAACGTGGAATCGTTGGCATAGTTGATCATCAATTTCTCGAGCGAAGAGAGCAGCGAACAACAGTGGGCCAAGTACGCCACGATGAGGGACGCCAGACTCCACCGCGACTGAGGCACTCAAAAGACCGTCAACAGACACACTCTGCGTTCGCTCAGAAACAAAATCAGGAATGATTGACAGAACCCTACCACCCTCACCAAACGACTCCAACTTGTACAATAGACCCCTGTTGTTGTCCCTGTCAAACGCCGCGGTAAATTCCAACTGTGCATGGCGTGCCTCAGACCCACAATCCAGCGCAGACTGCAAATGGTGTGACACCGACAACACAGCAGTGCGTCACAAGAACCCAAACCAGTTTTGTACGCAAACTGACCAGGAACATACAATGCCTGCCGATCTTCAACGTTGCGAGAAATCTATATTTGCAGTCTGCACTTCCGAGTCGAATTTTGGACTATAGTTTGTTATGTTTACGCCATCTGTGGGATTCGTAACTATTATGGAGTCTACCATGCAGATGTGCCATGAAAACCGTACAGGTTGTAAACTGTCGCTTTCGGCACTTCTGTGTATCTGCACTTAATGCAGTAGCTGAAGTGAACATGATGGACTTAGTTTAAGAAACGACAAAACATTTGTGTTAGAGAAAATGACATTTATAGCTTTCGTCCAACCGGTATCATATTTACATCTTTATGTGATAACCGCTGAAATTTTGATGATGTCAACGAAATATTCTTCACCATCTTCGATCCTCCCACCTGATGAGCTGAGGTTACAGCGAAACGCGTCGTGGGTAATAAAATTCAACTAAATTATTTGCTTCTGATCTAATTCTTCAATATATATATTTATATATTCTTAGTATTAGATGCTGTAGTCCACTCCATGAAGATGCATACAGCTTCTCTAAACAATCTCTTCCATCGTGTTGTGTGCTCTCATCTGAGATTTCCTTCATTCAAGCTTCAGTTGATACTTTTATATTCTTATTCTGGTAATTATCGAGGCAACTGGTAAGATATTCGGGAGCGGTCAGCAGGCGCGTAAAGACCACGATGATTTCTCGGCAGCAAATATTTTGTCTACATTTTGGGTTCTACTTTCAACAGAGCAAGTTTTCTATTGAGGAAAAATTTTAAGAGTCCGGGTTATATGCCACCCTCGAGTATCTTGGATACCTACAGAGCTCCGTATTTATTAGAAGCAATATTGACACCGTGCAAAAATCATCGCTTTTTTGCGTAACACAAAAAAAAAAGATTGGTTTTGTGCAGCCTTGCACGCTTATCTGTATCTGTACGGTTCCCTAATTCAAGTTGGCAGTTGCGCAGCATCCTACACAAGGAAGTTAATAAGAGCCTTACATGTATAGAAGGGAGCTCAACCGTGTACCCTAAATAGTTGTGAGAAATTATAAAGTGCATGTCCCGTCAACACGCGGTCCTACCCAGAGAGCTAGGTAGCTCCCTTCTATACATGTAAGGCTCTGACTTAATATTTTTATGATGATGCTATAGGCAACACAAGACGGGGCTTCACAATTCTTCGCTGTCATTATTGACAGCGTGGGCACTCTAGTCTATCTGTATTATACTAAAAGTCTGTGAACCGGCCATGTTTATTTATTTATTTGTGTCTTGCTTGACACAGCTTCTTCGCTTTTAGATGGGGAAAAATTCAAGCCCCAGTGGTGCACATGGATGTATGCCCCGGGAAGTTTTAGAGCCCGCCATACAATCTATGTCATTGTTCAGGAGTCAGATCGAGACGGATATTTATGGAGTGTGGTAGCGTGGATACCGACTCCTTTACAGCTACGTTGAGTGCAGGATGGAATCGAAATTTTATTCGTGACCAGTATCATATAAGGAATTCATACAATTTTAGAAGATTTAATTTCGTTTATTTTATAGTAATGAATCACAGGTACCATTGGAGCACTGCTTCTATACGGAAGACCGCCGAAGACTTCAAAATGTAAACCTCACAGTATTACTGAGGAGGTAATAATGCCGCTGGCTAACTAGTAGAAAAGGGGTAAACACTACTGCAGTAAAAACATTAGCGTTGCTAAATTCTAAAACTCTGTCCGAATCGCTCAAATTGACAAAATTCAATAATAGAGAAAGATGCACGACGACGATAGCTTCTGGCTTGTCTATAGGTGTCTGAAGATTTGAATTCGTCGAACACCTGTGCACGCTCAGCTGACCGGCAGCACTGCAGCAGAACGAAGTACGTCAGGCAGCGAGGATAATAAGACAGCCATAGGAACCTCCCAAGGCAGCCAGCTGTATTGGAAGAACCAAGACTAGTAACTATGTGCAAGTTGTGAAACAAACTCACAAGTATTATGAAGAATTTCGTGGTTCAAGATGTACTAAAAATTATACTTTCTAATTCAAATTGTAGATAACCGTTAAGTTTCGCTACCAAAGGCGTAAAACTGCAATTACATAGACTGCGTGAACGCACCTAGTAAATGGGTGAATAGCGAGAATTGGAGAAGCGAGGAGAAGCAGAAATCGACGCTCCGCGAGCTAACCCCGGCAACTACAAAGATCGGGACGCCGAAAGAAGCTCGGCATACGTCAGCTAGGCCCCACCAAGGGTACTGCGAACGAACAAGTAAACTGTTAATTACAGCGAACACCAAAATGCTTTCCACTAGAAGGCTTAAGATTCTTTTAGAACAATTATTTATTTCAATTGATTATATGTTAATACTTACGTGTGCTAATTAAGAATGAATTATCCATTGAAACACACCTGGAAATTCAGTGCTCCAGTGTGAATTTACGTTTAGGGCATAGAGATACGAGATAAGTGAAAGGTTAAGCAAGAATAAAGCAGAACGATTTATTGAGTAGAGATAATACTCTTAAGTTAATTAGGTACATGCAGAAGCGATCATGCAGCTAGAGTCAGGGAGCTCCAACTAAATTAGACGATCGACATCCGTGCGAGTTAATTTAAGTTTAGTTAAGTAGGTTAATATATTTAAGTTCGGTTAATTCAAGCAATAAAGAGAATAGAAAAGAAGAAAGCGATAAAGATCAGAATATAAGAAAAGTACTAGCTGGCATGCAAGGAGAGGAAAGTAAGCCTGGCGACGATTGCATATCGATGGCCGCAACGCCAGAAGTGCCTTCTAAGTAAGGACTCTAAATAAGTTTATTTCATTTCATTTACATTTAAAATACGCCGGCAAATAACCAGAGAAATGAACAATTACTGCTCGGCTTTTTAAAACAGTTAAGAAGTTTAATAAATTTTAATTCACAACATGTAAGGTAGAGAAATTGGCAGTTGGTGCAACAGGAGCTCAATGAATGTCTTAGCGATATAGAGGGTAAAGGCATGTGTCGCTAAGCTGCTCTGGAACCCTGGTAAAGTACGGCTGCGTTCAGACCACCTCCATGTAAACTGAATACAGCCAGAGAAATTGCGGACCTATAAAAAAAAATTTTATAATCAGTAGGTTAACTGATTATAGACAAAAGTTGGAGGGTTGAAGATCTACTTCGATTGTATCTCTACTGCGGGAATGGCCACGTTAAATTCGAAATGGCTAGGGAAATACAACTGGAATACTTAATATATAAATTGACTATTCTTTCAGCCTGAGCGCTGAATATTCGTTAAAGAAGCAAGGAATCTGTTAATAGTGAACCGTACAGGCAGGAGTGGACGGCCGAATAGCGTGTGGTTTATGAACAGCTAAATAATACCTGTTTTTTTTGGGTGGGGGAAGCAAAGACGATATTGATGACGACCCAATGGGTCACGGGCCGTCTAGTGTAAACTAAAGTCTGTACTTGTCCTTAATAACCGAATATGAAAATCGACAGACGTCCAACAACATTTTCAATACATACATGTATGCATTCTACCATAGTATATTTAGACTGTAGAGTGCACGTTTTCTGTGTTATGAACAACAGTCTGATTTGCTGACACAGGAAACTCTTGATCAGTGTGGTTGTGCAGGACCACATATATCGATATGCCCTGAGTCTGTGTAGGGCATGAACTGTACATACTGGTATATCTTAGGTGTAAAGGGATATATCAATGCAGGAAGGTACACCTGTCTTGTTAGAATAGCAGATGGTAAGAACAAACGTTAAGCCGCGCGCAGACGAACTACATCTTCGGTGGTTTCGAAGGGTCAATTTTGTGGGTAGATCTGGCTTGCAGCGACTTATCAAATGCATGCGCAGCAGCAACAAGCGCTTATGATTGCAATGTTTTAAGCTAATATTATTACGTGTCACAAAAAACAACAGAAGTGGTTAATATTTATTTAATAAGTTTTATTATTTCTTTACACGCCGCTTTTTTTCTCTTAATATTCACTGTACATAGTGCTCAGCGACTGAATGCTATGTACGAACTCAAGTTTTTAAACGACGCAGACAGACTAGTACGTTTTCTACTAGCTATCATCGTTGTAACCTGAGGACAGATTTATATTATACTTTTAGCATTGCAGTTGCATTGCCACCACTTAAGGCGAAGCTTTAAGAAAAACGGCGGTGTTACGTGCGCAGCCCTGAATAAATAACTGTGAAAATGGAAGTTACTTTGAATTCATCGAAAGCTACGACTAAGACCCATCGTGCCTAATGCCCATTTTGAAAAGCTTTTCCCGAGTCTGAAGGAACACTGTCTGGCAAAATGCCACTCCCGGCAATTTTTTGCTTCTCCTCTGCATTGGGCTTTACAGACGCACAAAACGAGATACGCACACTCAATTAAGGAGATGAAAAACTGAAATAAAACGAGAGCAACACTGATCGAGAGAAGTTTATATCAAGAGTTTCCTGTATTTCAATTTCTCTCAGGAATAAAGTAAGTTAATCTCAGTGTGCTGCAGCTGGTAGTATGCTCTGTCACAATTTAAGCGAAATTGAGCGCAATGTATCTCGTTTCATATTATTCTGTGTCGGTTCACAGAGCTTTTTAGGTTCATAGAATTTGAAAATCGTCTAGTACAACTGCTGATAACCGGAACAAATCAGCAAGATGAAGTTCAAAATAATTTAATGCTTTAACCTAGTACCCTCTGCGAACACTAAAGTACTATTCAGAGGCACACAATGTGGAACTGGGCCAGCGAACACAATGGGTAATTGCACCCAAATGGTGACATCAGCCCCGGAACGGTCGACCAAGGCTTGGCTCCCCATGCATGCACGCAGAACTCGCAGTACGTCGATTACACACGTTGCATGGTCACGAAGATCTTGCCTTATTAGATCGTAGAGCAGATTTATTACGCCGGCAACAGCTTCCTCAGGGAGAATTACCTGATGAAGACGAAGCACGGACGACAGTCCGAGGGCCTGTGCCTGAGAGGGAGCGTCTCTGCAGAGGGCCGGCGGGGCGTCTATTACGTCGAGCCAGAAATGAATAAGGAAGGAAATGCGTTCTCTTTGAAGAGGATGAGAGCGAACTATACGAGGAACAGAGAAAGCAACAAAGCTATACTGGTGATGACGTAAGAAAATATACAACGGATGTAAGAATTTTAGAACGAAATTTGCACGAGAAGACAACGCACAAAAAATATTTATTATCTGCTAGTTTTTCCTCGATAATAATTTTGACAACCAAGTGGGAGTGCACTGTAAATTAAGAGTCAACTTAACAGTGTTTATTGATGCAAGAACATGCGGAAAGCTAAATCAGATAGCAGGGCAGAAACATGACAAAGAATAAATGCATATATGGTGCAGAAGGCTTTATGCTCGGTCAACCTTCTCTCTGCCTCAGTGACGTTCCCTTGTCTCTCCTGCTCTGAGCGCGGCCACGCTAGAAAGTGGCATGTAAATAAAGGTTCTAATTCAACGCTGCTGCTCCGTACGATATTTATTTCATGTGAAATTTAATTTCACTAACAACGAAATCATATGATTTCACTGTTAAATTATACACCAACGCTGTTAACTTTACTCAAGCACTGCAGTTGACTAAAGCGGTGCGGTTAAGATGAGTCAGTTCACATCAGTATGGAAGGTATACTTCTAGTATTTGCTATCGTTTGCATTTAAGTTACTGTCCTGTCATTACTATTTTCAGTAAACAAAAATGAATGTAACTAACTAGAGAAGTACTCCGAGAACGCATATATCCGTAACGCAATGCGCTGTTTAATTGTGGAAAATTGCAATTGGTCATAAATTAAGGATTTCTTTTTGATCGGCACCAAAACTGGATCATTTGTTCCTCATATCATTCCTAGCAGTTCCTATAGTATTATAGAAGTTGCGTGAGTTATGTTCTGATAAACAAAAGGTCAAGAAGAGAAAAAAATGGATGAGTAAATCATCGATATTTGAGTGTTTGCGCCGCTTAACAGTCCTAACGGTTCCCGAAAATTTCGTAAATTTCCATTCATAACTTTTTGGTTAGGTTGCTGACAAACAGAAACGCAATCATACAGTCCGACAAACAGAATAAAATATCATCAGAAAAATTGAGTCATTCGCTCCTTGTAATGTGCCTAACAGTTCCTACAAATTTCATGAAAATCCGGTCATAACTTTCTTCAACAAAAGTTGATCATCTGTTCCTCATAACATTACTAACTTTCCTTGTAAATTTGATCTAAATCTGCCCATTACTTTTTGAGTAATCTTGGTGACAGACAAATGGACAGATTTTCTTTTTATACAAAAACAACTTTCAAATTATCACTAAAAGAAAGCAACAAGGCTAGAAATGAAAAATAGAAGCGATTATACGTTCAGTTTATGAAAGTAAGAAAATTGCGGCAGATGTGCTGCCGGAGTATTCACCCTGTACTGCTCGGAGATATTTTTTTATATTCACATTTAATTGACATTAAACTACTCTGAGGCATTATTTTTTTTTATTTAAATAGGTGAAAGATTAGTTGAATAAATGACTTCTGAGACTATGAACAAAAAAACTCTGACATTGATAAAGTAATTAGCATTTTTAGTGGGCGGTAAAAATTTTTACTGCCTTGACGCTCAAGCGACTGAAATAATTGTTAAAGGATAGGGTTAATGTATGTCTGGATTAACGGATGATTAAATTTTGGTGATAAACAAAATCATTGAACAGGATCAATTTAAATTTTTCTTTCGCTTTGCGCTGTTTGACGAAGGTTTTCGCTCTCAAAGTGATTCTTTGGTCATGCATGCAATACTTACGCTTGTGTAATTCAAATTTATTAAAATTACTAATGGCTCATGCCGTCATTATAAATGACGGCAAAAAATTAACACTTCACCAAAACCCCCGCCGTCTTTTGGGCTTCCTCATTTTTCCCCTATCTAATACTGAAGGAAAAGATTCCAGGGCACCCAACTTTTTTTTCGCCTTTTGAAATCTGAATTTTCTCCTATCTTATTAGTTGTATTTTCCCAAATCTAATACTGAAGAAAAAGATTGCAAGGTACCCAACTTTTTTTCGCCGAAAAAAAATTGCAAGGTACCCCACTTTTTTTTTACATTTTGAAATCTGTATTTTCTCCTATCTTATTCCCATAGAGCGTGACAGGAAAGATATAAATAAATAAAAACACGACGTGAATTATTATATAGTAGATGTTATCCAATGTAGGTCAAGACGATTTTTAAATGCGTTGACTGACTCCGCACTAACAACATCGAAAGTGGAGTCTATTCCAAATGTTGACTATGAAATATGGAAAGAACTGTTGATTAAGATTGTTCTTCGAGCTTTATGCTTGAGTTTTTCACCGTTGTTTCGCAAGCGATCATCGAGGTCTCTTTCAACGAGCCCCGTTGTTGGTACGTCGTTGGAGCCATTCAATTACTTGATGTTTCTATTCGTTGCTGCCTGAGTCGTCTTGGCTCGAGAGAGATCAAACCCAGTTCTTTTAGACGACATTCATACAGCTTATTTCGCTGCTGAGGTATCAGTTTCGTTGCTCTGCGTTGGATGATATCTTTACACAGATGTGGCGACCAAAATTGAACAGCAAATTCTAAATGTGGCCGCACTAACGCCTTGTACAAGGGAACGATGATGTCTTGGACTTGTATTCAAAATTTCCGGTGATGAATCCGAGTACTCTGCTAGCCATTTTCACACTCATATCAACTTGCTGACTGTGTTGTAGTTTGTTTGTAATAGTGATTCCCGAGACACGTTGTTGG
This sequence comes from Parhyale hawaiensis, assembly GCA_001587735.2. Taxonomy (NCBI): domain Eukaryota; kingdom Metazoa; phylum Arthropoda; class Malacostraca; order Amphipoda; family Hyalidae; genus Parhyale; species Parhyale hawaiensis. Next base: position 45,557 of record LQNS02278087.1, read on the forward strand.
GTGACAGCAGCCAATACCGTCGCATTTATTTATAATGAGGGGTGTTAGAATGAGGGTGAAGCGTTCATCAGCTCTATGTGTATTGCTGAACATTTGTCGACATTATAGCTTATCTGCCAAGTTGTGCTCCATTCCATGAGGTGGGCAAGGTCTTGTTGGAGCTCGGCTCTTTTCATGGCAGAATGACATAGTTTAGTATCATCCGCAAATTTAATGATTTTGCTACGGATGTTAAAGATCGAGGTCATTGATGTACATTGAGAACAGAAGTGGGCCAAGCACGCTACATTGTAGAGCCTCTGATGACATGTGCGTCCAGGCGCTCGTCTCTCCTTCAAGCTTTGCACGCTGCTGCCGACCCGTAAGCCATGCCCTGTTGTATCGTACATAGTTTCCCTCGACGCCAGGGGCTTCTAATTTTTTCATAAGCCGATGATGGGGGACTTGTCAAAAGCCTTTTGGTAGTCTAGATACACAAGGACTGCATCCTTTTGTTCATCTATAATATCAGTAACTTTTTAGAAAAGTCCAGTAGGTTTGTTAAGGAGCTTCTTCCATTTTGGAAGCCATGCTGAGTACTCAGTAGGATATGAGCTGCTGCATCCTCAGGTGATCAGTGATGCGCTTTTTCAAGAGGCGTTCGATGGTTTTGCTGATGACCGATGTAAGTTGCCGTGACTGCGACGATAGTTTGATCTTAGACTACTTTTCACCAAACTACATGAGCTCTATGGTTTGACATATTTCACTGAACCGCAAAAAAACAGATATATTAAATCTTTCTGAAACTAAAACTCATTCAGTACTCGACAAGATAATTGAAAGTTTACCACTGGCAGTTACTATAGTGTGAAAATTGTAGTGTGCAAGATAAAGCTATGGATGCTGCATATTAGCTGAATTAATCGAGTTAGATCTATGCAAAAAAAAAATCGACAAAAGTTGTTATTTACCACCAGACATCGATATAGATAAGGCTTCTCAAGAGTCGTAGGTCAAACCAGGTGCGTTATAGGTTTAAATTAAGATTGTGTATACTGCCATAGCGTTGAATATGTTTGCTGTAAGAACGGAAGAAAACGAGAGCGAACCGTGGAATTTCCACGGGTCATGCTCGTGAAGTTTTATTTTACACTTTGAGTGATGCTTGCCTACCTGTAGAAAGGAATATTGTTTTGCACGTAACCGAGGAGGAAGAGAGGACTGTGATGCTCGGTAGAATCATAACCGAAATCGCTCATCTGTTTCTATCATTTAAGTTGGCAGTGTCAGAACGTTGTCTTTTGCAAGCAAAAGAGCGTGGCCGTCAAAATGACTCCAAAAAATTTTTAATTGTGCTTTTATGTTTAGCGCTGTCGTTACTACGGTCTACTACCGCTCAGAATCGTAATTCTTCCACAAGTTCAGGGACACCCATAGAAATCTAATCAATTTTAGGCCGCAATCAAGCATCACTCATCTAAATTTCGGCTCGGTATCACAGTTACGTCATGATATGTCAATTGAATTTTTTCACCAGATCAGAAATATCTTTGGCAAAGAGATGAAATCAAGTTGGAAAAAAGAATGACTGAAACGGAATCATTTAGTTCTTCTCCAATCTGCTGTACACAGAAAGTTTTGCCATTTGTTCCGTCGGTATAAAGGTAACCTCATAGCTGTTCATATTTGGATATCAGCAGAATACAAATCAAAATGGATGAGCGTGCTGAGTGAAACTCTATAGATCTTCATAGTTCAAATTTTGGCATTAGCAGAGAAAGAAGTGCACACAATTATAAGGTTTATTTAATGGTGCCATCACCCGCAACCTGGTTTGTTTTCACTTATTGGTTTTAACAAAGCTTGACAGGACCTAACTACAATTTCCAACCTGGCCTTATTTTTGCCAATCAGTTTTCTTCAAGCGTGGCAAAAAATCGACAGGTAAAGAAATAAATAAAGGAACGCAAAAAGACACAGCGGTCATTATTCTATAGTAGAACAGAGTACTTGGCCCTCAATCATAACGGTAATAATTTAGTGAGGAAGCTCTATATTGCCCCTACTTGCAACACGGGTTTGCTGTGAAATATGTCTCATACCTGTGGGATTAATCTTCCATTAAATCAAGGAAAGTTGTGTCACTTTGAGTTTGGAAGCGTAAAATATCTCTCCGGCAAATAAAAGTGCAAATAATAGCTTCAAAATTTTTGTAAGTCACTCAACACTAAGAAAATATATTCAACTGGAACGCCTCGTAGCGTATAACACCATCAACCTGCGGTGGAGGAAAATTCAACGCCGTCATTTTTTATGGTCGGCTTACTCTAGAGTTTTACCATTTTTCACATCTCAGTAAACACATCTGACTGCCAAAAAACTTATTATTAATATAAGTCTACTCCTTCCCCCTCGTTTTGGGTGGGCAGACAACAAATTCATCTCCATCATTTTTGATGGCATTGCTCACATTTAAGTTTATCCAGCTGACTTACTTCAAAAACTTATTATCATTGATCAACTCTTTCTTCCTCATTCTGGCTGGAGTTACAGACTGAACGCCGTCATTTTTGATGGTCACCTAACTCAAATTTTCTTTTCCATTTTTACATCTCAGTCAACCCACCTGACTACCTAAAAAATAAAATGCTGAACCAAAAAGCTTGCAAATTAACATAATTTTAAATACATATTTTGTTTACATCGTGGTAAAATTTCAAAACATCAGAATAGATAGTTACGAAATGAACAGAAATAGAATGAAATTCTCACAGTTTTCCTCCTCGCAAAAGTTTTAAGGGACACCAGCAGAAAATATTGAAATGTATTTAAATTTCACGCAAAAAACATGTCAATTTTCATTTCGAACAAACCTGCGGGATTAGCTTGCTCCATTCAACTTTCAAACATTCCCATAATGTATCCTGATTTCTAAGATTCATGGTTTGAGAGCGTTTTCCAATGATCTATCATATGGTTTCGATTAGATTGAGATCATGGTTTTGGGGCTTCGAATTCATAACTGCTCTTAGTTCATCCTTCAAAAAAGTGAAAATTCTCTTAGCTTTGTGGCAAGGAGCGTTGTCCTGCATGAAAGTGGATGGTTGCCCAGTTGTTGTTCTTAAAGATTGTAGTGCATGCCGGTGAAGTAGCTCTTTATGCTCTGCCGCATTTACTGAACCATGCAGGTGACCAAACGGTCCTGTCCCCGCAGCAGAAATGAATCCCCTCAACATAACGCTACCTCTTCCGCACTTCACTGTTTTCTTGACGCACTTTGGAGACACAGTTTCACCTACTTCACGTCTAAATATATTTTCCTATCAGAACCAATCACAATAATAAACTTGTATTCGTCTCTAAAATGTATCGTAGTCCACTGTGCATCCGACCATACGACCTATTCTTGAGTAAACTGTAGTAGCAGCGTTTGATATTTCTTGGAAATCAGAGGTTTTGAAGTAGGAACGCATGCAAGCAAACCAACTTGCTTTACTGGACGTGGCTATCGCATGCCAATACAAGACACTGATCCCCCAAGCAGGAAAATGAGTTTTTGTCGATACCCCGTTACGGATCACAGTCTCTTCAACCAACTACTGTAGTTGAACCTCGCGTATAAAACAAGACAAATTTTACGAGTTAGTTCATTGAAACTACATGTATGTTAGACACCAAAGCAAAAGTCACTCGGTTATATGAGATAATCTTTGGTGTATTCGAAATGGATCACGAACAGCTAAATATCTCGGGAGAATATGTCAAGGTGTCAATGAGCAAGGAAGTGAAGCAGAATATCGATAGTGTCCACGTGCCCTTGTGGGTGCGGCCCCAGCAAGCGTAGCTTTCACGCTTCATCTCTGTGCCCTTTCATAAAAATGACTACAGTTCAGTTATTATTGAACAGCAGACATGTTTACAGCCAAGTTGAAGTCAAAAGAGCTGATATTTAAAACTTATGAATTTTATATCAATTTATCTGATATATCTCATTTGCAATATTATACTAATGATAAGTTTCATTAATCATATTTTAAGCGTCGAATTAAAATGGTAGAGAAAACAGCGAGCAATAACGATGAAGCACAATAATCGTACGCAATACCCTATTAAATTGTTTGCATAGCGCAAAATATTAGCTGGGGTTGATCCGTAAAATGAATTAAAATAGCGTTGGGTAAAGGAGGAAAAATAAGAGCGTATTGTGGAAGGGAAATTAGTCACCTGCATAGAGTGAAAAGTTACTTTGTGCATATCTAATACTGACGCGGAATAACTCGCTCTAGAATTTCTTAGGAGTACAGCAATACGTGTTCATACGCCATTACTTAGAGTAATGCCAGAGAAGAGAAGTGCCGCGCTAGTGGAGCTAAATGAAGGAATAACCGAGCTATTAGCCTTTGAGGAGCAAAGAACGCACACAAAACCTTGAGCTCAGACCAACGTACTTACCAAACAGTATTAAAATGTTGCCTGTAGATGGAGAGTTGTAAACGTCTGCTGATTTTAATAAGCATAAAAATTCATCAGCGTATGTATATTATTTCTCAGCATATCTACTCTTCAAGTCAATGCACTTCTATAGACAGTCTTGCCACCTGCCTCATTCTCTTGTGTAGAAGTCCATGGTTTGATGTACGTAGCGTCTTGGACGTGAGGTTTTGCCCCGCCAGTGGCCCAATATTGCGTTCTTTACGAGTGTTCATACATATTATGCGAGCACAATATCTAAGGGATGAAGAACAGCACGGTAGGGAGTGCGAAGCAATACTGTACTCATCCATAAAATTCTCGCTGAACAGCACTTGGTACCCAGGGAAAATGAGCTGATGCCTGATGTAATGAAAGAAATTCCATTTAGCAACTTACCTGACCGTTTTTTCTGAACCAATGACGGCCCTAGCATAGTCAAAATAACCGACAGTAGTAAAGAAAAACGAGGCTACCGAGACAACCGTTCCACTTCCGCGTCCGCTCCAGATGGAACGCTTATCTTGATAGCCTCGTTTTCTTTACTACTGTAAATGTAATAAGCTACTGTAAATAT